>CM053030.1:191624567-191997067 GCA_028564925.1 Lithobates sylvaticus | reverse complement strand
GAGCGAGCCGTCTGCTCGCTCGATTCACACAGTGCCGAGTGCCGCCGATCTCCGTTCCCTGCGACGTTCCGACGCACGGGAGCGGAGATTGGCGCCAAATTCAAAAAAGTTTAAAAACACACAATACACATACAGTACTGTAATCTTACAGATTACAGTACTGTATACAAAAAAATACACATCCCCTTTGTCCCTAGTGGTCTGCCCAGTGCCCTGCATGTCATTTTATATAATAATAAAAAAAAATCTGCCTGGAAACTGGAGATTGTCCATAGCAACCAAAAAGTGTCCCTTTATGCCAAAAGTGGTTTTAGACCAGCTAGAAAACCCCGATAATAAATTAGAATCACAATTTATCATCAAACAATAAATTTAATGACAGTGACTATTCTGCAACTGAGCAAATTTCAGTGTTTTTGATTTGATTACATTATTGAATCATTTTTATATATATTTTTATTATATTATAATTTATTATTTTGTGTTTCAAACTTTATCATACCCGGGATGTCTACTAGACTCTGGTTCGGACAGATTTAAGTGAGTTATTCATAAGAATTGCATGCCTACAATATAAAAACTCCAAATTTCCATGCAAAATAATTGTACCGCTTTCAGCACAAAATTCCAGACAGAATCATACCGCCAGGGAGGTTAAATGAATTTAGGCTTCATAGGTAATACACATTGAAGAGGTTTATCTGCTTGCAGTATTTGCCAATGTCTCCTTTAAGATCTTCTCTATCTTACGATATTGAAATTTATAGTCCAAGATAATAGGGACTAGATTGGGTTGCTGTTCTACTGATCTCTTATCACTAATACATTTTGTCCTATCCATGTCAGCCACTTGCATTATTTTTTCTTCTATATGTTCTCATTTGTAGCCTTTATCAACAAATCTATGTCCATTTTTTTGCGCTTGAAGGGTATAATCCCCTAAATTGGTACAGTTTCTCCTTAAACGCATGAATTGGCTCTTCGGAATATTGAAGAGCCAATTCTTGTGGTGACAGCTCTCCATTGGGAGGTAGCTGTTCTGATCCACATTCTTGAAGTGAGTTTTGGTAGTTAATTCTTGGTCCTTTTGTGTGATTTTGAGGTCTAAGAAGGATATGGAGGTTTCACAAATTTCCCAGGACAGTGCAATATTCCTATTAATAATATTTAATCTCTGCATAAACTCATCTAGTCGGTTTTGATCTCCCTTCCACAATATAAAAATGTTGTCAATATATATTTTATATACGGCAAGTTCTCTCAGTGTATCCATAAACACTGACTCTTCCTCCCACTGCGCCATGAACAATCCTGCTACGCTGGGTGCAAATTTAGCTCCCATTGCTACTCCAGTGTTCTCATGGTAATATTTCTGATCATACCAAAAATAACAATTCCGTAGCCAGAAGTCCAAGCATTTAATAAAGAATTACCTTTGAACACAAGGTAACTTAGTGTAAGTTCCCATTTGGTAGCTTCACATGCCTGGTGATGCTGGATAATGGTATAGAGTGAGAAGACGTCAGCCCTAGCCAAAATTCAAGGTCCGGCTTCAGCATCAAACTCCTCAAGCAGTTGAAGCATTTGCTTAGTATCCCTCATATAAGCCTTAGTGTTCTGAACTGCTGGTTGTAAGTACCTATCTATATACTGCCCCAGACTTGCTGATTCACTGCCACTGAATCCAGTGAGCTCTTCTAATCTTCTTACTTTAGTATCTTCCTCGAGCGTCACCCCAGTTACCCCGCTGGGTCCCTTGCTTGGCACTCCAGATACTCCTCAAGCGTCCTCAAGGTCCCTGGCTTGGCACCTGCTGAAGTTTCCTGATTCGTCACTGTCCCCGGTTAGTGAGAATACTGCTTCGGGACTTGCTTCAGCTACTCACTGTAGTCCCTGGTAACAAGGTGGTCGGTCCCTTAGTGACGTCAGCTTCGACTCTACCTCCGACCATGACAGGTTCTCCGGCTGGCAGAACCGTCACTTCTGCTTGGACTGCAAGCCGCATTCCCAATCCTACGCTGCTCTATTGCTTCTGGATAGGCCCTCAGACAGCCTAGCAGCCAGATGTGTCTGGGATAGGTCCAAACTCTGGCCTAGCAGCCCCAGCAGCACAACACACACCCACCCAGACAGCCATCCAGGTGGCGCAGAACCCTAAACCATATAGAAAGACAGGGAGGGCGCACAGATCTTGTGCATTACCAGAGATAAAATGTTGTTAAATAGTAAAAACAAGAGTCATACTCACAAACAAACATTTAAAAGAGGCTTGACATTGCTCAAAAAATTTGGAGCTGTGTCTTCTAGACACCCTTCAACTTGGACCAGGTATATAGGAGGAGCCAGATGGTATTGCAAGCGGCTTACGCGTTACAAGGGAGTACCCTTTTTATCAGAGCCTTAGCACTGAGCTCTGTGCAACTAGCTTAAGAAAGATATTGGCACCAGCAGCTGGAGAGCGATCCCTCATCATTTACTACTGAGAGAGATGTCAAGATTGAGGGCCCATTGTTCATGGAATTATAAAGAAACATTGGCCAATCTTGAAAAACAATCCTAACATCTGCCTCTACACTCCCAGAGAATCCAAAAGTGTTTTTTCAGAGGGCTAGAAATACAGTATAAAACACATAACAGCTAGCAAAGTGGCAAATACACAAACCAGATGAATAGAGACAATTCCAAACTTTCTAGATATTACTGCCATGTACCACTGCAAAAAACTCAAATGCCTGACAGGTCAATATGTTCCTCACAGTCTTAGCCACTTGTAAAAATCAGCACTTTTTTGCTAGAAATTGGGGGTTGCTGCAATTTTGTTGCAATTTTTATGTCACATGATATTTGGGCAACAGTTAATCAAAGCTGAACTTTACCCTACCCACCTGGAAAAAAAATTCTCCCCTGCCTACCTGATGCAGTGCTCTGTACAAGGACACTCGCCCAGCCAGTGGATCCAGGGTTGTCTCGCTGAGATTTCCTTCTCTGTAGCTGACACTTGAATCTCGCACCAGCATCTTTTTCAAGCATTCCTCCCTGCTTTAGTGAATGGATGCTCCTGTCACCTCTTGGGATATCCACATCACATATCCCAAGAGGCACCAGGGGGCGCTGGCATAAAAAGGAGGAATAAAAAAAAGCCCAATAGCTGTGCAGCAAAGGGGGGGGGGGCACGTGATGGAGGGGAGGAAACTCGTCATAAAGGGTGACGTTCCACTTTAAATGCACATTTTCAGAAAAAAAACTTTAATGAATTTTAGTGAACACAAACACAATATAATAGCCAATTTGTTAGTAAAATATAAATGATGATGCTATGTGGATTACATAGATACCAAACATGACACTCTTAAAAATTTGCCCATGGAATGGCAAAAAACGATGGTACATTAAATTATCCATAGGTGATGCTTTTACAGGTTACCAGTTTAAAGTTACACAGGAAGTCTGGTGCTACAATTATTGCTCTCACATGTGTGGTGCGATTGCCATTTACATATGCGCGCAGAACCGACGTGCAGGCTCTCATTTGCACGTTAGCACAGGGGGACAGGGGCGCTTTACATTTTTTACATTTTCTTTCAGTCTGTGTTATTAAAGACCAAAAACACACACAACAAACCAAGTCTAGCGCTGTTCCCACCTTCCTATTCCAACAGTAAACAGTCTTATGCCTCGTACACACGGTCGAAAATGTCCGATCGGACCATGTTGTGTGTAGAGAATTCCGACGGACAAAGTGCCACGCATGCTCAGATCAAATTACCTATTGGCTACTAGCCTCTACGTAGTTCCGTCGTACGCAACGAACGTCACCACGTTCAGAATGATCGGATTTTCCGACAACTTTGTCCGACCGTGTGTATGCAACACCAGTGTCGGACAAAATCCATCAGAAAAAATCCGACGGATTTTGTGGTCGGAATTTCCGATCGTGTGTACGGGGCATTAGATGTATTTGATCCGCTCAGGGTGTTGCAGCTCTCCCACAAATCCACTGGGTGGCGGACATAAATCTGAAAATATATAGAACAAGAGAGAGCGCACGCCAGCCCTAGTGTGTTATCATTTAATTGTAAAGTTCAATGTGTAAAATACGAGGGTTGCACTGACATCCGATGTTAAACAGCATTGACAACTCCATAGTAGCCTCCTCTCCTGGTCTGTAAGGATCAGTTGGCTCACTGAGACTTGTGGAATGGGTTACAGCAGGCGGCCAGCCGGCGCTTGTGTGACATCACTTGTGGCCGGGGGAGGGGGAGCACAGGGGGACTTATTAAAGAGAAGCTCCACCTCTTTTTGGGTTTATTAAAAGTCAGTCGCTACAGTTTTTACTTTTTGACTTTTCATAAACACACACTCACCTGTCCCAGAATCCAGCGATGTGCTCCCCCGAGCCATCCCCTCTCTCCCTCTTCTGTCACCGGGGCACCCGGCTGTGACAGCTTATCACTGTCCAAGCAGAAGTGGGAGCGAGTACCTGTCAAAACTAGGTACCCTCCCCCCCCCCAAAAAAAAATTAGATGCCAAATGTGGCAGGGGAGGTGTAATTAATGCCAAACTTCCCCTTTTGGGTGGCGCTGCGCTTTAAGTTTTAAAGTAGAAAACATCAAACGGTTCAGTACACAAAGCACTGACAAATCATGGAAAAAGAGCACAACAGGAAAATCATTACAGGAGATGACTATTCACAACTCAAGTTCTACTAAAAATAGAATCATCACAATGCTTGAAGCAGTACCATTTTGGCATCTCAGCCATTGCTGAGGGGTCACTACTGTGATCCCAAGAGAGTATGCATTGACAACCATAGAGTTGCATAGAGTACAAATATCAGTGCAGTGCCCAAAAAGGGAAAAGAAGGAAAGGAAGAAAGAGAGACAGATAAAAAGGGAAAAGAGCTAGACAAAGGGGGATAAGAAAGGAAGGGAGAGGAGAATAAGGGCAAAATCCAGAGTATGAGGAGCAGAATGTGGCATGCCAAATGACCGTCATGAGAGGTGCACTCAAAGACCTTCTTGAACCATTTGGTATTATCATTGAGTGCGCTTGCGAGTTTTTCATTGAACATATTCCAAGACACATTTTGCTTGAAGAGGAGCTCCAGTCATTATTGTGTAGCTGCTAACTTTTAATAAACTGACACTCACCTGTCCCAGGATCCAGCTGTTCTTTCCATACGTCGTCTGTCCCCATCGCCGGCATATCAACTGTTGGGACCCGGCTGTGGTAGCTTGCAGTGCGAGCACGTTGTGAATGGTCCTGCAGTCTTCTGGGACCTGTGACAAAAAAAGTGCCTTTACTGAAAGAGGAGTGGGGAGGAGGCCCTAAATTGGAACTTCCCCTCTTGGGTGAAGCTTTTCTTTAAACATGAAAATGGGCACTCTAATCTTATCCCATGAGTGAGCTATGGTCAGCTTGGCTGCTAAGAGCATGAATAAGATCAGTTTTTGCATATGACGGGGGAATTTGCTTCAATGGTTCATTAAACAAAGCGATATTTGGTAGTTGTCGTGACCCATATCCCTTTATTTTCCCCTTTCCCCAGGCCAGCTTAATTTTCAGCTCTAGCAGGCCAGGGTGGGGAGATCTTCACAATTTTCGTATATGTTCTAGGTTCTATTCAAAACAGTATTGTGTTGTGGTCTCTCACATTCGTCAATACGCATAGCACATTCCCCCATAGATATCACATATATCATCAGTTCTTCCTAGTAGCCTAGGTTGTTGTGTTTTTTTATGATCTTCATTTTGTCCATTTTACCGCATTCAGGAAATGTATCATAGGGACTTATGTTATTTTTTAAATATATATATTTAATATATACTGTATGTTAATTACACCCTACAGTATGTGTAACTGCTAAATGAATGTGATTTTTCATAATTAATTTCCTACTACCATAACTATTGAACATTATTTCTAACTATTCATTTACTCATTACTACTATTATTCCTTTTTTTTATTATTATTATAATATTTAATATTGACTTTTAAAAAGTTATCATGTATTATCAATTTAATTTTATTTTCATATTTCATTCTTTATTTTTATTTGTCTAATGTAAATTTATTATATAATATTATCATTATTATACATTTTTTGTTTAATCAATTCATACATTTAATTTACAGTATTTATTTTCTATATTGTCATCATCAGTATTGGATTCAAGGCTGTACTTTCAGTATAAATTAGACCAACGCAGCAGCTACAGACATCTACAACCATATGCAAATCGGCATTTATAATTTTTTCATCATTTTTTGATAATCTATTTTTCTTTGGTCTTTTTACCACCATTTGCATTCTCATGCAAGATGCACCCAGGGGCGGATCCAGAGTCTAATCTCGGGCGGGGCACTGCCAAAATATTTGCGGGGCAATTTGTCGGGGCAATGGCTGGTGTTGGCGCTTCAATCATCACGGCACCATGGTTAATATGGTGTCAGGATGATTGAAGTGCATTATTTCTATTAATACATTGTAATATAAAATTAAATATAATGCAGAATCAGTGGGAGCCCTGAGCGTGTCACTTGCCACGTCACCTGTTATCAGATGCAGCTTGTCACTTGCTACAGTTGCCTGTCACCAGATGCAGATTGTCACTTGCCAGTGGCCAGTGACAGTGTCCCTGTTGTTCCAGAGTGGGGGGGGGGGGGCAGTGAGAGATGATGTCATCTTTCTGCTGCCTGCGCCTGCACAGTAATGGCAGTCTTATTTTAGATGCAAAAATGCGGCGATGCAGGGGGGCGGTGAGAGACAGTGGCTTCTCCAGCTTTCACATTTAGGGAGGAACAGGGACAAAAGTAAGGGGGGCATCTATAAAATATATACACACACACACACAGTGTCTTGAAAAAGTATTGTTGGTTGCAGCCAGGTGGAGGGGAGGAAAGAGTAGGAGCAGCCAGGTGGAAGGAAAGACAGAGTGGGAGCAGCCAGGTGGAAGGGAGGAGAGGGTGAGAGCAGCCAGGTGGAAGGGAGCATAGGGTGGGAGCAGCCAGGTGGAAGGGAGCATAGGGTGGGAGCAGCCAGGTGGAAGGGAGCATAGGGTGGGAGCAGCCAGGTGGAAGGGAGCATAGGGTGGGAGCAGCCAGGTGGAAGGGGGGATAGGGTGGGAGCAGCCAGGTGGAAGGGAGCATAGGGTGGGAGCAGCCAGGTGGAAGGGAGCATAGGGTGGGAGCAGTCAGGTGGAAGGGAGGACAGAGTGGGAGCAGCCGGGTGGAAGGGAGGAGAGGGTGAGAGCAGCCAGGTGGAAGGGAGGAGAGGGTGTGAGCAGCCAGGTGGAAGGGAGGAGAGGGTGGGAGCAGCCAGTTGGAAGGGAGGAGAGGGTGGGAGCAGCCAGGTGGAAGGGAGGAGAGGGTGGGAGCAGCCAGGTGGAAGGGAGGAGAGGGTGGGAGCAGCCAGGTGGAAGGGAGCATAGGGTGGGAGCAGCCAGGTGGAAGGGAGCATAGGGTGGGAGCAGCCAGGTGGAAGGGAGGAGAGGGTGAGAGCAGCCAGGTGGAAGGGAGGAGAGGGTGGGAGCAGCCAGGTGGAAGGGAGGAGAGGGTGGGAGCAGCCAGGTGGACGGGAGGAGTGGGTGGGAGCAGCCAGGTGGAAGGGAGGAGAGGGTGGGAGCAGCCAGGTGGAAGGGAGGAGAGGGTGGGAGCAGCCAGGTGGAAGGGAGCATAGGGTGGGAGCAGCCAGGTGGAAGGGAGCATAGGGTGGGAGCAGTCAGGTGGAAGGGAGGACAGAGTGGGAGCAGCCAGGTGGAAGGGAGGAGAGGGTGAGAGCAGCCAGGTGGAAGGGAGGAGAGGGCGAGAGCAGCCAGGTGGAAGGGAGGAGAGGGTGGGAGCAGCCAGGTGGAAGGGAGGAGAGGGTGGGAGCAGCCAGGTGGAAGGGAGCATAGGGTGGGAGCAGCCAGGTGGAAGGGAGCATAGGGTGGGAGCAGACAGGTGGAAGGGAGGACAGAGTGGGAGCAGCCAGGTGGAAGGGAGGAGAGGGTGAGAGCAGCCAGGTGGAAGGGAGGAGAGGGCGAGAGCAGCCAGGTGGAAGGGAGGAGAGGGTGGGAGCAGCCAGGTGGAAGGGAGCATAGGGTGGGAGCAGCCAGGTGGAAGGGAGCATAGGGTGGGAGCAGCCAGGTGGAAGGGAGCATAGGGTGGGAGCAGTCAGGTGGAAGGGAGGACAGAGTGGGAGCAGCCAGTGATAAGGTCCTGTACCTCTATGGAAGCCTGCATCCCCACCTCCCCTCATCCTCCCTCCTGGAGGTAAGTTCTTACCTTGGGGGATATATAGTAGAATCAGATCACTGGCACTTTCTTTGTGGCTCCCTCCACCCGACATCCTTATGGCCCCTCTTCTCCTTCTCACGGATCTCCTCTCCCCTTCTCTCGCTCGGCATGTTGGGGGCTGCAGTGCACTCTCAGGGAATCGACCTGGGCCTGCTGGTATCTGGGACTACATGTCCCATAATGCTCTTGGTATTAGTTTCCCAGCCATTGGCCTGAATGTAGCCAATAGGAGCAGGCATAGCCAGGGGAATGAAAGCTGCTCGCCTCAAGGAAGAGAAGGAGGGGTGGAAATCCCCCGCAGCTGCGGCTCTGCCTGTGTCCCTTCACAGTGCCTGTAATTTCCAGCGCCGCTGCCCTGTGTCCTGATGGGCGGTCGGCATCAGCAAAGCCTGCTCACTATTTTCTCGTTGCCCCGCCCCTGGATGCACCAATAAGTTGTTATCCATTTCCTTATTTATTCCTTTTTCCTAAAGTTTTCTTATTGCATCCTCCAGTGGTTTCATCACTAATCATGATTCTGCATTCTAATTACCATGGCCCCCTTTTTAGATAGATTTACCATTATGTGGTATATACCTGAATTAAGATTTATTTTATAATCCCATAGGGGTGCTCTATGATTGATTTTTATTTATATTTCTTCTTGATCATAGTTGCTAGTAAAGACATCAGAGCTGTTGCACACTATTAGGTTGCCCTCCCTAAACATGGCAGGCTATAAATATGGTCACAGGTAATCCTTAAATTGGCTGATGAAAGGGGAACCCCCCAGAAACATGTCCCTTCCTTTGGCACACATCAGTTGATGATGTCATTCAGGTGGGCAGGTCCGAACGTATCTAACAGTGGCCACTGGCCAGTATCTCCCACCTCTGCATGATCCAGTAGTCTTTACCACAGCCCCGCAAGGCTCCCCTAGGTTTGTCTGTGCACCAGTGGCGGCTGGTGCTCAAAATTTTTGGGGGGGCGCAAACAAACAGCCTCACTGTGCCATCAAACGCTGCCACTGTGCCCATTAAACGCTGCCACTGTGCCCATTAAACGCTGCCACTGTGCCCATTAAACGCTGCCACTGTGCCCGTTAAACGCTGCCACTGTGCCCATTAAACGCTGCCACTGTGCCCCACGTGCTGCCACTGTGCCCATCAAACGCTGCCACTGTGCCCATCAAACGCTGCCACTGTGCCCATCAAACGCTGCCACTGTGCCCCAAGTTCTGCCACTGTGCCCCAAGTTCTGCCACTGTGCCCCAAGTTCTGCCACTGTGCCCCAAGTTCTGCCACTGTGCCCCAAGTTCTGCCATTGTGCCCCAAGTTCTGCCATTGTGCCCCTTAAGTTCTGCCATTGTGCCCCAAGTTCTGCCATTGTGCCCCTTAAGTGCTGCCACTGTGCCCCAAGTTCTGCCATTGTGCCCCAAGTTCTGCCATTGTGCCCCTTAAGTGCTGCCATTGTGCCCCAAGTTCTGCCATTGTGCCCCAAAAGTGCTGCCATTGTGCCCCAAAAGTGCTGCCACTGTGCCCCCTGCTTGCACTCTGCACTTACCTTGTCTCGATGTGCAGCTGGTGATGGTGTCAGGCGGCGAGCGGTGTCTCATCATCCGAGGTCTTCTTCTCCCGCGCTCCTCCTGTCTTCTGCTATCGTCCGTCCGAGGTCTTCTTCTCCCGCGCCTGTCTTTTGCTATGATTGGACGCCTAGCGTCCAATCACAGCGCCTGTGACTTCAGCCAATCAGGTTACAGGTAACAGACCTGGCAACCTGATTGGCTGAGAGGCGGGTCTGTGTTAGGGAAGCGATGTATTCGCTTCTCTAACACAATACTGTGTAATCAGCGAACGCACGGCCGTGCGCCCGCTGTTTACACTTAGGGAAGCCTATTAGAGCACACCGCTCTAATAGGGTCCCCTATTAGAGCTTACAGCTCTAATAGGGGCGCTTCCCGCAACACCCCCCCCCACTGTAATTCAGATGCCCGGCGCCCGATCAGGGGCCGGACACCTGAATAGGGGGCGGCAGAGGTGACCAATAGATAGATTCATGCAATGCATGAATCTATCTATTGGTGATAGAGCGGTGCATACTGCACTGTGCGCCCTTAAAGGGACATGGCGCCCTTAAAGGGACATGTTTAAATAATTTTTTTTTTTTTTTTGAACTTTTTTTTTTATTTTTTTTTTTTTTTTTTTAACTGCAAGGAGGGGGGGGCGGCGCCCGGGCGCCCCCTATGGACGGGCCGCCACTGCTGTGCACACATGTGGGCTGAGCGGTTTAATGGCCCCTGCACTTATGGATTACATGCCCTAGTAGTTTTGTGAGTTCATCTTTTCACTTTATTTAATAAACGACATTGCTTTAACATACTGCGCTATGATTATCCCTTTCTGTTTCCTTTTCAGTATGAGAGGATTGTCAAAAAGTGCTCAAATCTCTCAGCTGCAAATTATTAATATCACCCATTTAGACCTAGTCTATATATATTACATTCAGTACGTGCATTTCAACAAAGTCTTTTTTGATTTATCAGCAGCCACATATACAAAAGCAATGGTAAGGCCTCCCTCTGCTGTAAAAAGCAAGCATTGCAATAGTTGTTTGCTACTTTTTTTTTTTATGCATATAACCAAACATTATTAGTAATGTATATTATGTCGTAAAGAGTTGCTACCATTGCAGCAATACAAAATGTCTGTATTATTAAACAATGACATTGACAGAATGGGCGGACCCTTGTCCTTTGTAATGACCTTATCCCTTTCGCTACCACCGACATATGGCATAAATTGCCAGCAGCAGGGGTTTTAACTTCTTGTCAACCGCATCACTAAAGCCCCATACACACGGTCGGACAATCCGCGGACCAGGTCGGTCGGATCCTGTCCGTCATACTTTGTCTGATGTTGGTTTTGCGTACACACGGTCGGACAAAGTTGTCGGAAAATCCGATCATTCTGAACGTGGTGACGTTTGTTGCCTACGACGGGACTACGTAGAGGCTAGTAGCCAATAGCTTTGGTCTTGTAATGTGATCTGAGCATGCGTAGCACTTTGTCCAGTCGGACAACCGTACACACGATCGGATTTGGTGTAATCGGACCGGGTTGTCGGCAAATCTATCCAGCAGGAGATAAGACTTTGTCCGTCGGACAATCCGACGTACACTGTCCGATGGTGCATACACACGGTCTGATTTTTCAACAACATTGTCCGATCGGACAGAATCCATGAAAAAGTCCGACCGTGTGTATGGGGCTTTAGATGTACGGCGGCACAGCTTATGTACCTAGAACGTAATCTAGCACTTTTGGGTAAGGGGCGCACGTGAGCACCGTCGCCAGTGGCACCCGCTGATCGGCACAGAGAGACACAGGACAGAACTCTGTCCTCTCAGCTGGGAAGTGATGGATTTTGATTCCCTGCAAAGCAGGGAATAAAATCCACCACATCCCTTAGTAAAACCACGACATAGTACACCGAAAAACACATGTTAGGCACACAGTTAACCCTTCCCAGCCAGTGTGATTAGTACAGTGACAGTGTATATTTTTAGCACTGATCACTGTATTAGTGTCACTGGTTCCCACAAAGTGTCAGTTAGTGTCAGAATGTCTGCCGCTATAAGTCGCTGATCACCGCCATAACTAGTATAAAATAAATAAATACAAATTCCAGTATATATCCCATAGTTTGTACACACTATAACCAGTAGCGGAACTATAGGGGTCGCTGCAGTCGCACTTGTGACTGGGCCCTGTCGTTCTGCCGCTGTGGGGGGAAGCCCCAAGACCCAGCATTTCCCCCTGCACCCCTGTCTGTCCGTTTAACATGCAGTGGGGGGAGGTGGAAGGTGGTGAGCTGCGTGATCTCCCTAGGGCTTGTAGCCTCTGACCCAAGCATGTATTGTCTTCGCTCTTCAGTGAGTCGTTCTGCTTCTACAATCTTGATGAAACATGTCCAGGTCAGAGGCCCATCCCCTCTCCACTGTATACATTCGGAGAGAGAACTACAAGCCCCAGGGAGATCCTGACACCCGTGGACACCATGGAGCTGTCGATCACTGCCTACTACCTCCCCCAGGGGGAGAGGGGGTACAGAGATGTGCTGGGGGTCCAAGGTGCACAGCGGAGACCAGCCAGATACAGGGGGAACCTCTGGAGAGGGGGTGACTGTCTGGGGACCCTGATGTAAGGGGGGCTCTCTGGGTACCCTGAAGGGGGGCCCTCTGGGGACCCTGATGTAAGGGGGGCTCTATGGGGACCCTAAAGTAAGAGGGGCCTCTGGGGACCCTGATGTAAGGGGGGCTATCTGGGGACCTTAAAGTAAGGGGGGCCTCTGGGAACCCTGATGTAAGGGGGGGCTCTCTGGGGACCCTGATGTAAGGGGGCTCTCTGGGGACCCTGATGTAAGGAAGGCTCCCTGGGGACCCTGATGTAAGGAGGGGCCCTCTGGGGACCCTGATGTAAGGGGGGCTCTCTGGGGACCCTGATGTAAGGGAAGGCTCTCTGGGGACCCTGAAGTAAGGGGGGTCTCTGGGGACCCTGATGTAAGTAAGGCTCTCTGGAGACTCTGATGTAAGGAAGGGGCTCTCTGGGGACTCTGATGTAAGGAAGGGGCTCTCTGGGGACTCTGAAGGGGGGCTCTCTGTGAACCCTGATGTAAGGAAGGGGCTCTCTGTTGACCCTGATGTAAGGAGGGGCTCTCTTTTGACCCTGGTGTAAGGGAAGGCTCTCTGGGGACCCTGATGTAAGGGAAGGGACTTTCTGGGGACCCTGATGTAAGAGGGGGGCTCTCTGGAGACCCTGATGCAAAGGCAGGCTCTCTGGGGACCCTGATGTAAGGGGAGCACTTTGGGGACCCTGATTTAAGGAAGGGCTCTCTGAGGACCCTGATGTACAAGGGGGGCTCTCTGGGGACCCTGATGTAAGGGGGGACTCTCTGGGGATCCTATTGTAAGTAGGGAGGATCTCTGAGGATCTGGATGTAAGGGGGGATCCGCATGTAACAATATTTTATATATATACACACACATGTATATTATATACATGTGTATGCCCCCCCAAGCGTATGACTTTCTTTACTTCGCTGCTATGGGCTCTAGCCCGAGATCTTTTGTAGACCTAGCCGAAAATTCGGGCTGAAATCAGACCTGAAACAGTGAATGAAGATGCACTGGACTCCTGCTGTGAGCTGCATGCGGTTTAGATGTGAACTCAGCCTTAGTGATTTCAGATGATACCTTCCTTACCAGCCTGATTATGGAAGTCCTTTAAACCAACATTGGGCATTCTTTAGGCTTGCAAGTATGTGAACACTTCCTCCAGATGAGACGGGGGGCTTTTCTACCCATACAAGTTTGTACTGAAGCTCCTCAAGTTCATATTGGAACACAATTATTTCCTTTTCAATGGAAATATTTCTGGACTATGCATGGGGACTGCAATGGGGACAGCTTGCACACCCCACCTACACCAACCTATTTTTAGGTTGGTGGAGGAGACAATTGTGTTCACAGAAGGTATGCCTAATACACATCATGCATCTTGCGGTGGACAAAGTTCATTGACAACTTGTTGGTCCTATGGAAGGGTACTCAAGAATCCTTACAACAATATGTGGAGTGTCTCAATGACAACGCCATCTGAATGTATTTCACTAGTAAGATATATTGGGAGACCATCAATTTCTTTGATGTGAAAATCAGTAGAGATGTGGAAGCAGCGATTTATACTACTATTGTTTGCAAGCCCATGTCAACAGTCTTTTTCACTGGACATGTACCCTAAGTACCTGAGGAGTGGAAACCCCACAGGACAATTCGTGTGGACAAAACGTAATTGCACCACACAGATTGAATTTGAACGTGAGTGTATAGTGCTCTCTGAGATATTTACTATTGGGCTACCATGATAACTGTTGGGAAACTGGAAAAAAGGATTATTGTTACATATTTGCAACAGTTGGGACATATTTATAACATTATCAAGAAATATAGGCAAGTCCTATTGGACGATAAGGACCTGAATACAGTTCTCCCTAGGAATCATTATTTATAGGAGAGAAAAAAATCTTAGGAACTCTTTGGTCCATAGTCATGTGGCAAAGATCTCAACAGTATCCAGCAATCCTTTGTGGCTCCCGATGAGGCCAAATGGTTCCTATCATTGTGGGGACTCTAATGCCGCATACACACGATCAAAATTCTCGTCGGAAAAAGCTCTGCCGATTTTCCCAACGGAATTCCGACGGAATTCCGCTCAAACTGTCTTGCCTACACACGGTCACACCAAATTCCGACCGTCAAGAACGCAGTGACGTACAACACTACAACGAGCCGAGTTCAATGTAAAAAAGGGGGGGTGACCTTCGCGCTTCTTAAAACTAGAGCACAAGGGTGATACGTGTGAACCAGTGTAAAATCCCAAAAAGTGTGCTAAAAGTGCCTAAATAATAGAATAAAATTCTTAGGTAAGCTGCAAAACCTAATGGTGAACACTAAACCACAAGTGAAATAAAAATGGATGATTTCACGCTAAACCGTGGCACTGAGGATTCTGATACAAAATAAATACATTAAATATATAATCAATAAATATGAATAGACAATAATAGTGCGCAATGGCTAATGTGCATAAGATGAGTAAAATCTATCTATCTCATAATAATAAGAAAATGTGAATAACACCAATCAATAAATATCACACAATGTATAAAGTGCATCAAGTAAATAGTGCATCCAATTAATAATGTCCTACAGATGAATTAATGGTGGTGATTAATAACAGGTATAAATGTCCTACGGACGAAATATTGCTCGTGGCAACGATAACAATATAAATGGGTAGTAATGTCAATGCAGTGAGGTAGATAAAAGTGACAATAAATAAGTGTCCGTTACTCCCACAGGCGTCTTGTATATCACAACTAGATCAAAGTGAATGGATAAGACCACTCTAAACTTCTTGGTGAAAGACAGAAGGTGGGTGCAGACAGATGAAATCCCAAACTGATACTCCCTAGCCTCTCACCTTAGGGCCGTTATTTCAGGGCACTGGAAAGAATAGCTGCATGGCTGCAGGGCTTATGTTTGTGTTTTTACGTTTGTTTCCACCTATAGTTCTTGATCTCGGGTATGTGAAATGTCCTTCTCGGTTTAAAGGAGGTAATTCACATCAAGGAAGATTCAATCATACGATCGACCGCTGTTGTTGATATTTAGTATCAACAACTTCAAGACTAGACATGGATCTGTCCTGCCCCTAGTACTCACTGGCTGCAACAACCGCTATAGGACCACAATAAAATGGCCGCGGTTTGTTTACATCCGCGCACCTCGGCAAAATGGCCGCCGCTCCGTATCCCGTTTTCACTATATAAATGATAGCCTCTCACAACCAATCAGGTTCCCCTGATGAAGTCACGAGGGCGTGACGTAACCGGTAGGGATTGATCTGATTGGAGGATACCGGAGGATACCGGGAGTGATGTGAAACTGGCGCTAGTCGCCTGTGTATGCTGTATCTTATCTTCACGAATGTAAGGATGCAATTTGTTTTTCAATAAAGAGTTTTTTACCCAAACGTACTTCACTATTGTGCTCCCCCCCACCCTTCTTCTCTTATTCTTCACCCCCACTATATGAGAGGATTGCCCCGCTGGACAGCGGTGTTTGGGATGGTTTCTGCATGAATGCGAGAGGTCAGCAAGGAGACACAAGGATTTAGTGGAGGTATTGAAGAAATATCATCTGTTGCAGTACCTAATCACCTTACCACATTCTTGGGACTGAGTGGAGGAGAGGAGTCTGGATAAAGCCCTATTCTTTCCAGTGCCCTGAAATAATGGCCCTAAGGTGAGAGGCTAGGGAGTATCAGTTTGGGATTTCATCTGTCTGCACCCACCTTCTGTCTTTCACCAAGAAGTTTAGAGTGGTCTTATCCATTCACTTTGATCTAGTCGTGATATACAAGACGCCTGTGGGAGTAACGGACACTTATTTATTGTCACTTTTATCTACCTCACTGCATTGACATTACTACCCATTTATATTGTTATCGTTGCCACGAGCAATATTTCGTCCGTAGGACATTTATACCTGTTATTAATCACCACCATTATCTCATCTGTAGGACATTATTAATTGGATGCACTATTTACTTGATGCACTTTATACATTGTGTGATATTTATTGATTGGTGTTATTCACATTTTCTTATTATTATGAGATAGATAGATTTTACTCATCTTATGCACATTAGCCATTGCGCACTATTATTGTCTATTCATATTTATTGATTATATATTTAATGTATTTATTTTGTATCAGAATCCTCAGTGCCACGGTTTAGCGTGAAATCATTCATTTTTATTTCACTTGTGAGCCGAGTTCAATGCTTCTGAGCATGCGTCGAATTGTTTCCGAGCATGCGTAGGACGTTTGCGCGTCGAAATTTCTACAGACGATCGGAATTTCCGATAGAAACCTTTTCCATCAGAAAAATTGAGAACCTCAATTCTTTGCTGTCGGAAATACGGCCAGCAAAATTCTGATGGAGCCTACACACGGTCGCATTTTCCGATGAAAAGCTCTCATTGGTCTTTTTCTGGCCGGAATTCCGATTGTGTGTACGCGGCATAAGACATGTGTGTATGTACCAATTACCAAGCATTTTACGAACCCAAAAAATGGTGAGCAGATAGAATTTCAATTGTTTTATAACTGCAGTTTAAGTGGGGTGGCCTACGCAGCACAATGTCCATGACCTCTGTTAAATGTTGGCAAGACAATCTGACAATTCAGACAGAGAGTGCTGCAACATATTAAAGCGGAAGTAAACCCATCGATTTAACAGTCTAAAAAAAAAAGGCATGCCGTGAATGCTAACTGCACATTGGCTGTGCTCTCAACCAAACAGTCAAACCATCCAATGGCTGGTGTCATAACGGATCACATGTGCAGCACTGTGGCAGTTGAAGATTAAACAGAGGCAAAGATGGCAGCTTCCTTGGCTGAAAACGATAGGGGGGTTTACTTCCACTTTAACAATGTTAGCCTCACGAAAGACAGACCAATAGAGAGACATGTATTGCTGAAACATTAGAAAAAGCCTGAATGTCTTAAATTTTGGATAATACAGGATAATACAAGGCTTGCACTGTATCACCTAGGAGTCTAGGATGGACGAGAAGAGAGGAGGGGCCAGCGGGGAGCAGCGTGCCGTTAACGGTATTATTACAGGCATGGGGTGAGTGAGGCAGTGGCGTCACTAGGGTTGGTGTCACCTGGTGCGGTAATACATAATGTCACCCTTACCACTAAGCAGGCTAGTGCATCAGTGCGGCTCTCCCCCCTTAACCTACCACAATGGATGGAGCTGGAATGGGATCAGGGAATGGATGGAGCCGGGATAGGATCAGGGGATCGATAAAGCTGGGATGGGATCAGAGGATGTATAGAGCTGGGATGGGATCAGGGGGATGGATGGAGCGGGAATAAAATCAGGGGGGATGGATGAATTGGGAATAGGATCAGGGGGATGTATGGAGCGGGAATAGGATCAGAGGGATGGATGGAGTGGGAATAGGATCAGGGAGATGGATGGGGCGGGGATAGGAACTGGATGGATGGATGGAGCGGGAATAGGATCAGGGGGATGGATGGAGCGGGAATAGGATCAGGGGGATGGATGGAGCGGGAATAGGATCAGGGGGGATGGAGCGGGGATAGGATCATGGGGGGAATGGATGGAGCGGGGATAGGATCAGGGGGGAATGGATGGAGTGGGGATAGGATCAGGGGGGATGGATGGAGCGGGGATAGGATCAGGGGGATGGATGGAGCGGGGATAGGATCATGGGGGATGGATGGAGCGGGGATAGGATCATGGGGGATGGATGGAGGGGGGATGGGATCAGGATCAGGGGGATGGATGAGCGGGTATGGGATCGGGGAGTGGGTGGAGCTGGATGGGATCGGGGGAGTGGATGGAGCCGGGATGGGATCTTTGATTTGGGGGGGTTAAAGGATATGTGCTAGGGGTGCTTTGGGAGGGGATAGGAATTGCGCTGGGGGTAAAACTTAAAAGCTGCCCCCCCTCCTACTTCTAGTACAAGTCCTCTCTAACCCAAAACAAAAAGAGCACCCTCTAGCAGATATCCTCTAACCCCCCAACTCCTGGCAGCATAATTGTTACCTGACAATGCCCCCCCCAACCACTATGTCCCCCTCCTCTGCAATACCCCTGTTGCATACCTCAGGGAAGGTGCTGTAGCGTGGATGGTGTCTGTGTCCCTCCTCATCCTCGGCTCTTCCTCCCAGCCTGTGTACACATCAAAGCGGCAGCGAGTGCAGCCGGTGGGGACAGAGATCTGATTGCGGCCACATGTGGAGATGTGTGGGGACGGTCGGACCCCGGGCAACCAGTCTGTCTCTGCCTCTGCCTCACTCCCTCCTCCCCTACTCTCCCTGCACATCACACGGAGCAGAGGAGAGGAGATCCCGAAGGGGAAGGAAGGAGCCGAGGCACCCCTCTCAATGCAGCGCAGTGCCAGTCTGAGCCGGGTGCATAGCAACGCACCCCCATAGCAACGCCACTGAAGCACCTGCAATAATACTGCTAACGGTGCGCTGCTCCCCGCCGGCCCCTCCTTCCCTCCCGTCCGACGGAGGGAAGGAAGGGCCAGCGGGGAGCAGCGCGCCATTAGCGGTATTATTGCAGCCGCTTCAAGGGGCCTCTCGTTGGGCCCGGCACGGGCCCCTAATGGCTCCAGGCTATACTCATTGAGATTGGAGCGTGATCTGACCATGAGATATTAAGTATTTGCACGTCAGTTACTTTCTGTGGGAGAGGCCTGTCTGTGATGAAGAAGTCAATACAAGTATAAGACTTATGAGCATTGGAAAAAAAAGTTAAGTCTTTTTCAGATGAGTGGAGGCATCTCCAGGGGTCAAAAAGGTCCTCTTGTGAGAAGAGGTTGTTTAGTCCATTTCTTACGGTATGAGTTCCTTTGGAAGTGTCTATGGTCTGGTCCATTAGAGCATTAAAGTCCCCACAAATGATAAGGTTACCTTTTCGCATTCTTATTATTTTCTTGATAGTTTTTTTTGATAAATTGCGAAGGTTGGTTTATTAGAGAATATACGGTAGGTTAGCATTGGTGATTTTTGTATTATCAATGTTGGCGACTAATATTACGAATGTTCCCTGGGTGTCCGTTTTAAGAGTCATGCAGTTGGAATGTAACACATTTATAATTGTAATAATCCCTAATGTTTTCCTTGAGTAGTTGGACAAGAACATATGTAGAAATTTGTGATGAGAGAACTTAGGGGGATTGTCTCTAGCAGTGTCGGCTGGTGCTCAAAATTTTTGGAACGAACTGAAAAGTTCTGAAAAAAAAACATCAAATGCAGTCTCACTGTGCCATCATATGCAGCCAATGTGCCCATCATATGCAGCCACTCTGCCTATCATATGCAGTCCCTGTGCCCATCATATGCAGCCACTATGCCCATCATTTGCAGCCAACTGTGCCCACTATATGCAGCCAACTGTGACCAGCAAATGCAGCCACTGTGCCCATCATATGCAGCCAACTGTGTCCATCATATGCAGCCACTGTGCCCATCATATACAGCCAACTGTGCCCACTATATGCAGCCAACTGTACCCATCATATGCAGCCACTGTGGCCATTATATGCAGCCAACAGTGCAGTAGGCCACCGGCAAACATCGAATTTGTGGGACCCACGGGCACGCACCCGCGGCATGCGCACGCCTGCTAGGTGGGAAATTCAAAGTGACGTACCGGAACACCCTTTTGCCTGCCCGTGCCCTTCTGCCAACGTAAATCGGCGTGCGGCGATCAGCATGTGGTTAAAGGGCCTTTTTTTGTGACTATCTTTGGGGGCGGCGCCCTGCGACCCCTATGGACGGGCCGCCACTGTTCTCCAGTGAAATGGGACTCTTGAATACATAGTATGTCACTATTAGTTTTCAACGCGTCATTCCAGAGTGTTTTCCTCTTGTAAGGGCTGTTGAGGCCTTTTACGTTGAGAGATAAAAATCTTAAGTTGTGCCGCAATGGTAATAGGTATTGTTTGAGAAGGACTTTCCTTTAAGTCGCAAAGTACTATTGATTTGGTAGGGATTCTGCCTTTACTGCAGCTTCCACGGGAGAAAGGTAAAGAAAGAAAAAGGTAAACTTTAAAGTCAAATAAACCGTAATAGGTAAAATGCGAAGAGTTGCTATGCAACTCTTGGGTGCAGTAAACTGTGGACTCTTGATGTGAGGGTATGTGTAATGAGCCGACAAACCAGGAGGGCTCGTGAAGGCATGAGTGTCCCGAAGGAGTTTTTCTTAATTGGAAAAGAAAGCATCAACGTAGCAAAGAACTTAGAAGGTAGTTGGAGTCAGAAAATAGCAGTAAACATTGGTCAGCCAGGATTGTTGTGCCATTGCTGGGGGAACTTTTCTGGAGGTTGTTTGTTAGTGGCGTTGGTTCCATCTTCAGGTAGTAATCCCCAGGATTTAAGGATTTTTAGGCTGTCTTCAATTGAGTTCATTGTGTGGTTGTCTATCGTTAGCTTGGTGGGGAAACTCCATTTATATATGATTTTATGATTACGAATAATCTTGGTGATAGAGTTCAGGTTCTTGTGTGCCAGTATGGTCGCTTGAGAGAGGTCTGAAAAAGGTATAATAGCCGCATTTGGGTCTGGTAGTGGCAAGTATTGCTGGGCGAATTGGGCATTAATTGCTCTTTTACGTGATAAAAGTGTATTTTTGCAATCACATCGCGTGGCAGTTTCTCTGGTATGTGTGAGGGCTTTGGGAGCATGTGTGCCCTGTCTATCACCAATTCTTGCTGTGTTGCTGTTGGTAGTAGGTCTAGGATCATTCGGCGTAAGAATTGCTTTAAATCCGCATTCTTAAAGGGGTTGTAAAGGTTTGTTTTTTATTTTCTAAATAGGTTCCTTTAAGCTATTGCATTGTTGGTTCACTTACTTTTCCTTCGATTTCCCTTCTAAATGTTTTTTTTCTTTGTTTTCTTTGTCTGAATTTCTCACTTCCTGTTCCTCTTCAGTAAGCTGTTCAGTAAGCTGTTCTGGCTGACTAAACACCGCTCGAATGATGGTGTGAAGTTTACTGAGGAGAAACAGGAAGTGAGAAATTCAGACTAAGAAAAAAAACATTTAGAAGGGAAATCGAAGGAAAAGGTAAGTGAACCAACAATGCACTAGCTTAAAGGAACCTATTTAGAAAATAAAAAACGAACCTTTACAACCCCTTTAACATTTTCTGGAATGCCAGGAAATGTAATATTATTGCATCTAGACCTATCCTCTAGGTCTGCTACTTTTATTTTGAGTTGTTTGTAGTTCTTTTTTTAATTCAAAGTGTGCATCAACCAGATCGTTGTGTGCTTCGGTGAAGTCTCCCATTTTATCTTCAACATATTCCACCCTCTCTCCTAGTGAATTTATTTCCATTTTCGATGTTTGCATGAATTCTCTTGTCATGTTAAATTGCCCCTTTAAGTGACAAAAACATCTCCTTTAAGTCAGTATCTAAGACTGGCTGGCCTGAAGTAGGGAAAGCATGTAGTTTATCCTCAAGTGGATTCCCTATATTCATTTGTTCAGTGTCATTAGTTGTTCAACTTACATGTTTCTCTGCAGAGTTGATCCTCCTTTTCTGCTTTCCAGGGCTGTTTATTTCGTCTACCCTGCTGTGCAGATCCTCCTGATCTCTCCCTTCCTCTCCTGCACGGACAGCCTCCATGTCCTTGTGCCTGTGTGAGGAGTCGGCGCCATCTTGCTTTCCCGATCAGGCTGTTAAATTTATCCAGTTTGCTGGGACTGTCCTGAGACTTTAGTTTCCCCGTGTTCTTCCGCATGTTGCCCGGGTCCTTCGGTGGCTGTAGGTACAGTCAGGTCCGCTTTTAGTAGCCTTTAGCTTTTTTTTGGAGCCTCTGCATACCGAAGCTCGGCTAGTGTGTGTCCATCGAGCTCCGCTGCCAGCCCCCTGCAGCACCCTTTTTTAAGGTGTTTGAAACACTTGCACTTCATTGCAGGGGACTCTGCATTTTTTTGCCTTTTTCAGGGCATCTGTAATAGCTCCTACAAAAGGGAGGTACAAAGGAAAAGTCAAAATATAGATAATACTTTTCTGCATCTTCACCTTTAGACAAGAAGTGGGCAGGAGGAGCAAGTGCCCTGGGTGCAGTGTTGTCATGTGGGGAGGGGGTGTTGTGTAGTGAGTTTAGTGAAGAAAATTTAGAAAATGTTGAGTTTAGCGAATTTATGGAAAATGTCCATACAATTTCCTGGTCTGGCAGTAGACGTGCCCCAGGTAAAAGTGAAGAGTTCAGAGGGAAGCCTGTATGGGTTCCACCTCCGAAGTGCTGAATATCTTCACCTGCCAACCTTTACCATGTCCCGCTGTAAACTCACCCTGGACCCAACAACATGAGCTCTATGCTGTTGCTATATAAATCTACACTAGTGGCAAAGTTTTAAATGGGAGAAAGTCAGCCAGGTACAGTGAGCGTGGGTCCATGGTTTTTGAACATATACTGTATATTTGTCAGAAACCATGAATCAGACCGAGACAGAAGTACAGTTAAATCACACTTGTTTAATAATAAAAGTAAATAGAACAAATGTAGTCAAAACAGTTTCTAATACAGTGTAGGCGGTGTACACAGTATCTAATACAGTGTAGTGTGGTGTTGCAAAACAAAAAATACATTGTGTCCAGAAGGCCACCAAGGAGAGGCAGAAGCTCACAGGCCACTAAAAGAGGGCAAGCAGCCTCTGTGTCTACAGTTAACAGTGGTGGTCGTGGACATGGTGCATACTCTACAGGTGGCCGTGGGGCACGCTTGTCCTTTTTTTCTGCTGCTGGCCATGTTATTGAGCCAGGTGGAGTGGAGAACAAAGCTGTGCTCATCCTCCTCATCCTCTGTCACCCAGGCTCAGAGTAGTTTGCCTTCCAACGCAGCTGCCAAAGCGGCCTATTCCACCGACTCCTTGTCCACAGTCACTCCTTTCTGTAGCCCCACCATCATGCATGGAGGAGTCCGCAGAATTATTTGACAACAGTGTCGGGTACATGCTGCTGGAGGATGCGCAGCCATTTGAAGGCTCTGATGTTGGTTCCCAGGTTGAGGAAGGGAGTAACGTGAGCCTAGAGAGAGGGGATGCCCAAGAAGGACAAGAAACTGGCAGTCATGTTCCCCCAGCTGCAGCATACTGCCAAGTTTGCTCCAGTGACGAGGAGGGAGGGGATGATGAGGTCACTGACTGTACTTGGGTGCCTGAGAGAAGAGAGGAGGAGGAGGAACTCCAACGAGGCAACTTAAGGGCAGCCACCCTATTGCATCCCACCGCAGAGCTCCACAGGTGCAGGGTGCTGCTGACTCCCTGCTGACTTTAAAAAATTCCTTGGTGTGGGCCTTTTTCGACACATGTGCAGCAGATCGCACCATTGCTGTTTGCAACCTATGTCTGAAGTGGATTAAGCATGGCCAGAGCAGCAGCCGCTTGGGCACCACATGCTTGACCAGACATATGATGATCTGCCATGCAGTCCGTTGGCAACAGCACTTGAAAGACCCATAAAGGAAAAGGCAGACTTCTCCTTGCTCCTCATCTGGGATCTCCAACCCTACTATACCTCCAGTCCTCTCAAAGACCTACACTGAGAGGAATGAAGGTATAGCAATAGGTGTCCCAAGTACTTGCAGCATCTCACCACCATCTGAATTTAGCAGGCAAATTTCCCTACCCCAGTTGCTGAACCATAGAAATAAATTTGGTCCCAGTCATCCACATGCTCAGTGTCTAAATGCTAGCTTGGCCAAATTGCTAGAACTGCAACTGCTGCCTTTTTCAGCTGGTAGACTCTGCTCCCTTTCGTGAATTTGTGGAATGTGCTGTATATTAGTGGCAGGTTCCAAAATGCCATTTCTTTTCACGTAAGGCCATTCCGGCTCTCTACCGGCATATGGAAGGCAATTTTTTGGCCTTGTAGAATAGGACGGTTTTGGGACTTTACATGAGGCATGAATTCAAGGCTAGCAAGCTGTAATTGAATGAGTTTTATTTTTCTACAGCCGTGAACGACACAATATGTTTATAATAATGTCATATATAATTTCATGTACGAGCATTTGTATAGCAAGACCAAGTGGGCAATCATAAAGCATGTCAACAGTATCAAAACTGGTTACATAACATAGTGAATAAAAACATCATTCACATAAGTAAAATCACCTGGGACAGCATGTAGCAAAGTATTTACAGTCTATCGCAGTTAAAAAATTATTATTAATTATGGAACATGTAGAGCCAACTTGTAGGGCATGTAGCATCGGTGTATGCCAGAGGCGTTTCGTGGGATGTATGCCCACTCTTCAGGGGCGGATGCTGCATGTATCTATAAGAAGACATATAATTAATGTAACCATGGTCTCATGATTGACCCAGGGAAAGAGAGATACTGATTATGGAGGACAAGTAAGATCACTCTGTATACTCACATTAGTCAGGACTGTGCGGCCCCGAAGGCAGGGACCACTAGAGGAGTCCCCCGCGGGAGCTGAGGTAGTGGGACGCAGAAGAGTACTAATGGGATACTAATGGGATCCCCCAATTAAAAATAATAAAATATCCAAAAATATTTGGCCTTGTTGGACAGGGCAGTCAGCAGTAAGGTTCATATTACCGCTGACTCATGGTCCAGCAGGCATGGGTAGGGACGTTACCTTTCCTTCATGGCGGACTGGGTAACTCTGCTGGCATCTGGGAAGGATGCAGGACAGGGTTTGGTGTTGTTGGAGCTTGTTCCGCCACCACACCTCCAAAATGATGGTGGTTATTCTGCCACAGCTCTCTCCTCCAGCCCCTCCTCTTCTTCTTCCTCTATGGCCTCTTCTGCAGATTTGTCCTCTGAACCAGCGGTGCTCCATAAGCATTCAAGGGGCTACGCAAGCAGTCAGGCTAAAAGATGCCATGCGGTGCTTGAGTTGGTCTGCCTAGGGGACAGGAGTCACACTGGGGCAAATATTCTGTCAGCTCTGCAGGGGCAGGCTCAGAGGACAACCAGAGTTGACGCCACGCCAGCTTCAGGCAGGAATGGTTGTATGCGACAATGGCACCAACCTTCTCCCCGCCCTCCGACAGGGACACTTGGCCTATGTTCCATGTTTGGCACACGTCCTGAATTTGGTGGTGCAGCGGTTCTTGAGCAGGTACCCAGGCTTACAGGATCTCCTGAGGCAGGCCAGAAAGGTCTGTGGTCATTTCCGCCAGTCATATAATGCCAGTGCTCTGTTTCAAATGGAATGCAACCTGCCCACCAATAACCTCATTTGTGACATGCCCACCAGGTGGAACTCAACAATAGCAATGCTGCAGCAGCTGCACACACAGAAGAGGGCATCAATGAGTACCTGTGCGAGTATGGCACCAGGACAGGGTCAGGTTTTTCGCCATGCCATGGCTACTGATCAAGGATGCATGCACTGTCCTTTTACCATTTAACCGCTTCCCGACCGCCCACTGCATATATACGTCAGCAGAATGGCACGGGCAGGCAAAATCACGTATATATACGTGATTTTGCATTTGCCTGCCTGTGGGTCGCACGCGTGCCGCCAGCGGCGTGCTCGCGACCCGGTCAGGAGCTCCGTGACCCCGGCCGCGGGACCAGCGGACCCGATCGCCGCTGGTGTCCCGCGATCGGGTCACGGAGCTGAAGAACGGGGAGAGGTATGTGTAAACAAACCTTTCCCCGCGCTTCCTACTCTGCCTGTCATTGATTGGCTGTTCCCGGTCATCGGGAAAGCCGATCAATGATGTCAGACATCAGCCCCGCCCCCTAATGTAAAAAAAACACCCACGTCACAGCCCATAACCCCTCCCCCCCCCTAGTGGTTAACCCCTTCACTACAACTGTCATTTATACAGGAATCAATGCATTTAATTAGCATTGATTGCTGTATAAATGACAATGGTCCCAAAAATGTGTCAAAAATGTCCGATGTGTCCGCCATAATGTCGCAGTCACAATAAAAATCGCTGATCGCCGCCATTACTATTAAAAAAAAAATATTAATAAAAATGCTATAAAACTATCCCCTATTTGGTTTGCGCAAAAGTTATAGCGTTTACAAATCAATAATCGCTAATTGCGATTTTTTTTTACCAAAAATATGTAGAAGAATACGTATCGGCCTAAACTGAGGAAAAAAAATTTTTTTTTTATATATTTTTGGGGGATATTTATTATAGCAAAAAGCAAAAAATATTGCATTGTTTTCAAAATTGTCGCTCTATTTTTGTTTATAGCGCAAAAAATAAAAACCGCAGGGGCGATCAAATACCACCAAAAGAAAGCTCTATTTGTGGGAAAAAAAGGACGCCAATTTTGTTTTGGAGCCACGTCGCACGACCGCGCAATTGTCAGTTAAAGCGACGCAGTGCCGAATCGCAAAAAGGGGCCTGGTCCTTTTGCTGCCAATTGGTCCGGGGCTGAAGTGGTTAAGGAGGCCACAAGGATGGTGAGCAGGGACAATGCATGCATCAGTGACACTGTCCCTCTAGTCTTCCTGTTGGAGCACACGCTTTGTGGAATCATGGACAGGACACTTGAGGCAGAACAGTGGGAGGAAGAGAAGGACTTCCTTACCTATCAAGGCCCCCTTTATCCAGATAGCATTCCTGCTGGCCTGCCAAACACACAGGAAGAAGAGGAGGAGGAGGATTGTGTCAGCATGGATGTAGAGGATAACACTCAGCAGCAGTCTTCAAGGGATTGTTTTCAGTCACCAGAAACCCAAGGAGTTGTATGTGGCTGGGAGGCAGTAGTTACGGATCATGTGATCCTTAGTGACCCAGAGGACTCAGAAACAGATGCCTCTGCATATTTGCACTGCATGGCCTCCCTGATTCTGCAAAGCCTGTGAAAGGACCCTAGAATTCGTGGTATCAAGGAGAGGGATCATTACTGGCTGGCAACCCTTCTTGATCCACGTCACAAGGGTAAGGTTTCAGAACTCATCCTGCCTTCGCAGAGGGAGCAGAGGATGAAATATCTTCAGGAGGCCTCGAAGAAAGATTTGTGCAACGCATTACCAGACCCTGGGAGGTTACAATTTCCTGGTGCTGGACAACGTGTTGCTGAGGCTTCATTCAGTCAGAGGAAGAACGGTGGAGAAGGTGACCGATGCCTTTAAACAATTTTTCAGTCCTCAGCTCCAAGGTCTGATCGGTTCAAGCAGTAGGGTGAGGGGGTGAATACTGTTGTATGTGGCTGGGAGGCAGTAGTTACGGATCATGTGATCCTTAGTGACCCTCAGAAACAGATGCCTCTGCATATTTGCACTGCATGGCCTCCTTGAAGAAAGATTTGTGCAACGCATTACCAGACCCTGGGAGGTTACAATTTCCTGGTGCTGGACAACGTGTTGCTGAGGCTTCATTCAGTCAGAGGAAGAACGGTGGAGAAGGTGACCGATGCCTTTAAACAATTTTTCAGTCCTCAGCTCCAAGGTCTGATCGGTTCAAGCAGTAGGGCGAGGGGGTGAATACTGCGCTGTAAATATTTAAATTAAATTAAAAAGGCTGCTGGCATTGCCGAAAGATTATCGGTGGAAAGAAATTGGTGTATATATTAATGCAGCGCAAAGAACATACTAGTACTTCGGAAAAAAAGGTACTGTGTATGGACTTGTATTTAAATCAAATAAACCCAGCACTGTTTTCACTACCTCAAGTGGATTTGGTATCTGTGCCTTACTAAACAGCTCATCCCAGGGAGCTTTGTACCCGCTACCTGTCCCCCAGGTTGGTGGAAAAGCAGATAGGAAAACCTTGTCTGAGTTGTGTGATACAATCCAACAGTGGTCACCTATCGAACGTTGAAATGTCGGAAGACAAGACCTCAGCCAGGGCTCCCCGGCTTTTCCTCTATCGGTTATGGCAGGAGAGCTGGAGGACCCTGAGGAGGTCCCCACTACCAGTAGAGCGGACAGCCGTCTGCTGACACCGAGCCTATGTTAGAGTTTGATGACCTTAATGTGCATAAGGAAAATTTTGGTACTGAGCAGAGAAAAGACCATACCCTTTCCAGGGCCTGGGAAAATGTAATAGTGATTAATGGTGTACCTGTCGAACCCCGGGACAGGCCCTGTTTTCCTTATTTCAGCAGCAATGAGGATTTACTGTATCGTGTATGTAAAATGAATGATGAAGTGGTTGAACAGTTGGTGGTCCCTAAGCCATACAGACGGCTGGTGTTAGAACTTGCCATGGGCACTTGCTAGGAGGCCATTTAGGGTTTGAAAAAACTACTGAAAGGGTGTTGCGCAGGTTTTACTGGCCCGGGATACAGAAAGATGTTAAGAATTACTGTCAATCCTGTCCTGTGTGTCAGATGTCAGCTCCACTATCCCACTTCCGAAGTCCTTTAGTGCCCTTGCCTATCATTGAAGTGCCCTTTGAGAGGATTGCCATGGACCTTGTGGGCCCACTTCCCAAGTCTGCTCGGGGTCATCAGCATATCCTCGTAATCATGGATTATGCTACCCGTTACCCTGAAGCAGTTCCCTTACGTGCCGCGTCTGCTAAAAACATTGCCAAAGAACTGTTTATGGTGTTCAGTCGGGTTGGCATCCCGAAAGAAATCCTTACAGACCAGGGCACCCCGTTTATGTCGCGATAAACTAGGGAGCTCTGCAAGTTATTTAAAGTGGCGCAGCTGCGAACCTCAGTGTATCATCCTCAAAACGGATGGCTTAGTGGAACTTGATATCTTATGTAAGGGATATGCAAAAGGGGAAGAGGGAGGGTATTATGACGTGATACCAGCCTCTAATACTTTAAAATACATATAAATACATATAAATATAAAGCATAAAACCTTATAAAAAAAATAGAATTTGCATAGATAAATTATTTTGCAATAAAATATCAATCACGAAAACTAAGAATAGAAGATAAGGAAACACATGTGATTAAAATCAGTGGATTAAAATCGAGTGATTTGATAAGGTGGTGGATATATCGTGACAGATAAAAATATAAAAATTTAAATCAGTGACAATGTAAACTCAACGGCGGTTGAGGTAATAAGTGCTGGGTGAGAAAACTATACATTTAAGTGTATAGTAGTGAAGTCCATAACATTGGTTGGTGGTCAGGTGGATGGCACTTGTTGAAACAGATGGCTCTGTTCAGTGTGATGGTGGGGTGATAGTTGTCTGATGGCCCTCGAGGCTTACCGGATGGATTGGACTTGAAAAGGCATATGCCTCACAAGTTGCAAAAGCTTAACGTTTAGGGACTGGCAGGTCTCAGCTCCGCATGATGACTCCAAACCTCTTTCAAGTGCTGCATAGGTCAGTGGTCAGCAGGAAGGTGGGTATCAGGTGGGGGAATGAGCATCAAAGGTCCGTGTTGTCAAGCGTATTGTGTGGTCATATTAAAAGAAAAAGCTTGCATAGCGTAATACCGTTTAAAAACGTTTTTAATGTTGTGAAAACAGATTAAAAACACTCACATTTGGATGGTTAAAAACAGGCCTGTTTTAAAATTGGAGTTGGCGTGGTGCTGTCCTTGTAGTCAACCCGACGCGTTTCGTCCGCATAGACGTTGTCTGGGGTGTGGACTACATGTGTCAGCAGCACGCATTTATAGGGAGTGTGACCCCAAAGTGAAAAAATGACTGTGTAGACCGGAAATGACGTCACTCCGGTCTGGCGAAAATATTGTTAGCTTTATTTTGAAATGAGATTTTGAAATGAGATGGGACAGTGATGGGGATGAATCCATAATGCTCCGAGCTGCTCCGGATGATAAATTCAAATGGTCTTTTCTAACTGGTTACTCAGTCCAACACAAACAGATAAAATCTATATTGGCCAAACATTGGAATATTTTAAAAAATGACAAAGTTTTAGGCCCACTTTTACCAGACAATGTTAAAGTGATATACAAAGGGGCCCCCTCGCTTAAAAGCCAAATCGCCCCAACAATCATCAACCCTCCAACCAAACCGTCCTTTTTTCACAACCTTATAGGGTATTATCCATGTAAGAGGTGCATAGTATGTCATTACAACATAAAAGGGAGATGCACGACTAAAGAATTCGAGTCTTCAGTAACCAAAATAACGCACGTTGTATACAGTGGTGTGAAAAAGTGTTTGCCCCCTTCCTCATTTCCTGTTCCTTTGCATGTTTGTCACACTTAAGTGTTTCGGAACATCAAACCAATTTAAACAATAGTCAAGGACAACACAAGTAAACACAAAATGCAATTTGTAAATGAAGGTGTTTATTATTAAAGGTGAAAAAAAATCCAAACCATCATGGCCCTGTGTGAAAAAGTGATTGCCCCCTAAACCTAATAACTGGTTGGGCCACCCTTAGCAGCAACAACTGCAACCAAGCGTTTGCGATAACGTGCAATGAGGCTTTTACAGCGTCCTGGAGGAATTTTGGCCCACTCATCTTTGCAGAATTGTCCTAATTCAGTTACATTAGAGGGTTTTCGAGCATGAACGGCCTTTTTAAGGTCATACCACAACATCTCAATAGGATTCAGGTCAGGACTTTGGCTAGGCCACTCCAAAGTCTTCATTTTGTTTTTCTTCAGCCATTCGGTGGTGGACTTGCTGGTGTGTTTAGGATCATTGTCCTGCTGCAGAACCCAAGTTCGTTTCAGCTTGAGTACACGAACAGATGGTCGGACATTCTCCTTCAGGATCTCTTGGTAGACAGCAGAATTCATAGTTCCTTTTATCACGGCAAGTCTTCCAGGTCCTGAAGCAGCAAAACAGCCCCAGACCATCACACTACCACCACCATATTTTACTGTTGGTATAATGTTCTTTTTCTGAAATGCAGTGTTCCTTCTACGCCAGATATACTTGGACACACACCTTCCAAAGAGTTCCACTTTTGTCTCATCGGTCCACAGAATGTTGTCCCAAAAGTCTTGGGGATCATCAAGATGTGTTGTGGAGAAATTGAGACGAGCTTTGATGTTCTTTTTGCTCAGTAGTGGTTTTCTCCTTGGAACTCTGCCATGCAGGCCATTTTTGCCCAGTCTTTTCCTGATGGTGGAGGCATGAACGCTGACCTTAACTGAGGCAAGTGAGGCCTGCAGCTCCTTGGACGTTGTTGTGGGGTCTTTTGTGACCTCTTGGATGAGTCGTCGCTGCGCTCTTGGGGTAATTTTGGGCGGCCGGCCACTCCTGGGAAGGTTCACCACTGTTCCATGTCCTCGCCATTTGTGGATAATGGCTCTCACTGTGGTTCGCTGGATTCCCAAAGCTTTGGAAATGGCTTTATAACCCTTTCCAGACTGATAGATCTCAATTACTTTCTTTCTCAATTGTTCCTGAATTTCTTTGGGTCTCAGAATGATGTGTAGCTTTTAAGGATCTTCTGGTGGACCTTACTGTGTCAAGCAGCTCCTATTTAAGTGATGCCTTGATTGTGAACAGGTGTGGCAATAATCAGGCCTGGGTGTGGCTAGAGAAATTGAACTCAGGTGTGGACAACCACAGTTATAGTATGTTTTTCACACAGGGCCATGATGGTTTGGATTTTTTTTCACCTTTAATAATAAACACCTTCATTTACAAATTGCATTTTGTGTTTACTTGTGTTGTCCTTGACTATTGTTTAAATTGGTTTGATGTTCCGAAACACTTAAGTGTGACAAACATGCAAAGGAACAGGAAATGAGGAAGGGGGCAAACACTTTTTCACACCACTGTATTTAATCACTTGCCCATGTTCAAAACAATATGTTGGCCGCACTATCCGTTCGTTCACAACAAGAGTGTCGGAACACATTTCCAAAATAAAAAGTGGAAGCATCAAACATACGGTACCAAGGAATTACCGCCAATTCCACAATAGAGACCCCAGAGGCACCCAGTTCGCGATCATAGATAAATTCACAGCACCTTGGAGGGGAGGAGCCAAAACCAGAGGGGTCTCACAACTGGAAACGTTCTGGATCTATCAATTGCAGTCCCACTCTCCATCAGGAATGAACATTGACTGGGACATAAACGCATTTATTAATAAAGCATAATCCATACCCCTTAACGGAAATTAATGATATATTTTTATTCACGATTACATACACTCTAACGTATTAACAAAATACCATTCTCATACCCCACTATTTTAGGCTCTAATTTTGAGTAAAAATTCTTTACAATTTTTTACCAATTCTTTTACAATTTTTATTGTAATTTATCATTTTTTATGACATTTTTAGAGCCATTTTAGAGATTCTTTTTTATATATATTTTATGTTATTCTATGTTTAGATTTTTATATATTTATATATAGATTTAACATGAACTATCTCTGACATTCTTGTATATTATCCATAATCATCCCATATCAATATAATTCAATTTATGGATCTTTTAAACGCTCAATATATTATGGTGTCTATTTACTTCCCATATCTATATGTATGTGTATTGCAATATGCATTAATGTGTTTTGTATAAACAATCAAGTGTGACCCTAACGTGATATCACATTTTGATAAAATATTTAAAAATTCTAATAGATTGCAAATATTTAAAAATTCGAATAGATCGCCATCCACCATATTTTAAACACATCCGACCCCTTTGGGGTGTGGTTTAGCAACAATAGGCTTCTAGACCTCTTGCTTCCGCCCCTGGTGTCAGCAAATCATGTCATATAGCGTACCATGTGACTCTAGAACATACCCCTAATACAGAACCACCTGGAAGCGAGAACGAGGCTTGGTTTCACCCGAACTTCCGGGTTATGACGCAATCGCGTCGGACCGGCCCCGCACCAAAACGAGGCTTGGTCTGTTCAATACCACAGCAGAGCATCCATGAACTGCTGGATCCACAGTGAGGCTTGGTCTCAGAGGCGATCACGTGGGTAGAGCAGTAGTGACGCAATTATGCTGTACTGACACTACAGCTCTAAAAACAAACAAGCACCTAAACTGGAGCATTAAAAACATAGAAAAACATCAAATATAGTAATTAACCAATCCAGCTAGCATTATGGATTCATCCCCATCACTGTCCCATCTCATTTCAAAATAAAGCTAACAATATTTTCGCCAGACCAGAAGTGACGTCATTTCCGGTCTACACAGTCATTTTTTCACTTTGGGGTCACACTCCCTATAAATGCGTGCTGCTGACACATGTAGTCCACACCCCAGACGACGTCTATGCGGACGAAACGCGTCGGGTGGACTACAAGGACAACACCACGCCAACTCCAATTTTAAAACAGGCCTGTTTTTAACCATCCAAATGTGAGTGTTTTTAATCTGTTTTCACAACATTAAAAACGTTTTTAAACGGTATTACGCTATGCAAGCTTTTTCTTTTAATATGACCACACAATACGCTTGACAACACGGACCTTTGATGCTCATTCCCCCACCTGATACCCACCTTCCTGCTGACCACTGACCTATGCGGCACTTGAAAGAGGTTTGGAGTCATCATGCGGAGCTGAGACCTGCCAGTCCCTAAACGTTAAGCTTTTGCGACTTGCCTTTTCAAGTCCAATCCATCCGGTAAGCCTTATTCCATTATGCCGGGTGAACACGTTCGGCGGGACTTCCCCACACACGGCCGGACTTCCGACGATGAAGAAGGTAGCCGGCCTCCTCCGCTCGTGAAAGAGCTAGGTAAAAGAGCAGAAGAGAGCGGAGGAGTCCGGCGAGAAGACCCCCAAGACGGAAGAAGACCCCCGGAGCAGTGCAATAAAATATTTTTTCAAAATTGTGTGGTTTTTTACTTTACATTTTACACCTTAGGTGAATGGGTAGGGGTACATCGTACCCCATACTCATTCACATAGGGCGGGGGGCCGGGATCTGAGGGCCCCCTTTTAAAAGGGGGCTCCCAGATTCCGATAAGCCCCCGCCCGCAGACCCCGACAACCAACGGCCAGGGTTGTCGGGAAGAGGCCCTTGTCCTCATCAACATGGGGACAAGGTGCTTTGGGGTGGGGGGGGGCGCACAGCCCCCCTTTCCCCAGGGCACCCCCCATGTTGAAGGCACGCGGCCTGGTACGGCTCAGGAGGGGGGGCGCTCGCCCGCCCCCACCCCTTTCCTGGCCTGCCGGGCTGCGTGCTCGGGTAAGGGTCTGAGATGGATTTGGTGACGGGGCTAGCGCGGCGGCATTCACTGAAGTCACGTGCTAAATGAACGGACTTTCCGATGAGCGGCAAGTCCGTTCATTTCAAAAGTCCGGCGGACTAGCCTACTAACGGCGGGATTGTCCGCCGGACTGCCAAGTCCAGCGGACAATTTTAAAACAAAACCTAGTCCGCCGGACTTTTGGCGCCAAAAAGTCCGCCCGCGCCCACACACGAGGGGATTGTCCGGTGGACTTGAGTCCAGCGGAAAATCCCGCGGGATAGTCCCTTCGTGTGTACGCGGCATTAGGCTCGAGGGCCATCAGACAACTATCACCCCACCATCACACTGAACAGAGCCATCTGTTGCAACAAGTGCCATCCACCTGACCACCAACCAATGTTATGGACTTCACTACTATACACTTAAATGTATAGTTTTCTCACCCAGCACTTATTACCTCAACCGCCGTTGAGTTTACATTGTCACTGATTTAAATTTTTATATTTTTATCTGTCACGATATATCCACCACGGTATCAAATCACTCGATTTTAATCCACTGATTTTAATCACATGTGTTTCCTTATCTTCTATTCTTAGTTTTCGTGATTGATATTTTATTGCAAAATAATTTATCTATGCAAATTCTATGTTTTTTATAAGGTTTTATGCTTTATATTTATATGTATTTTAAAGTATTAGAGGCTGGTATCACGTCATAATACCCTCCCTCTTCCCCTTTTGCATATCCCTTACATAAGATATCAAGTTTAATTTCACCATAACAGTACCTTTTTTTCCGAAGTACTAGTATGTTCTTTGATCGGTTCAAGCAACCATTGCCAGTGTCTGAATTACATGGTGCAGGAATATCTAGGGGCAAGAGCAGACTTGGAGAACTTTCCAACAGAGCATCCACTGGGTTACTGGGTCTTGAGGATGGACCATTGGCCAGAACTTGCACAATATGCAATTGAGCTACTGGTCTGTCCTGCATCCAGCGTGCTTTCTGAACGCACATTCAGTGCTGCTGGAGGGTTTGTAACGGATCAAAGATTGCGCCTGTCCACAGACTCCGTTGATAGGTTTACATTCATAAAAATTAATTACTCTTGGATCAGCAGCACCTGATGCTGATTTAACTGATTGAATTTGCTATGGATGTGGGATCCCTTGAAGACTGCCTATGCTGACTATGCTATTCCTCCTCAATCTTGATGATGCTATCTTCCAACAATATTTTTGGTTTAGGGCACCACCACCACCCAAGGCCCAATTTTTTTGCCCCTGTTTAACAGAGGCATGTAATTACATTTTTTGATATAATATTTTACAGCAGGGCCAGTTCCTGTACCCAACAAGAGTATCTGTGAGGGCTTACAGTGTTGTGGCACCACCACCGCCCAAGGCCCAATTTTTCTTCCCCTGTTTAACAGGAGCATGTAATTAAAATTTTTGATATAAAATTTCAATGCAGGGCCCATTCCTGCGCCCAATAACAGTATTTGTGAGGGCTTACAGTGTTCTGGTACCACCAACACCTAAGGCCCAATTTTCTGCATAGAGTATATAGGGCAGGCCTTATAGTATATATAATGATGTTCAGAGTATATAGTGCCTGGGCGACCCCACGCCATTTTTCAAAAGGTTTTGGTGCGGGGTTCCCCTTCATATCCATACCAGACCTGAAGGGCCTGGTATGGATTTTGGGGGTGACATCCACGCCATTTTTTTTTGGTATTTTTATCTATATTGCCGGGATCCGACAATACATTACAGCCGAAAGCAGTTCTAAATGAAATTTTTCTTCCTTTAGAAATGTCATTTTGCTGTGGCACTGCTATAAACATGGGGAAGATGCGCTACTTTACAGGCATACTAAGGATACCCCCCCCCCCCCCCCCCCCGTACGATATTTAAAGGAATATTTCTATTTTAATGTTTCACTTTAAGCATTATTAAAATCACTGTTCCCGAAAAAACAGACGTTTTTAAAACTTTTTTTGAATTGACACATGTCCCCTGGGGCAGGGCCCGGTCCCCAAACATTTTGAATGGCAATAACTTGCATATAAGACTTTAAAATTAGCACTTTTGATTTTTCACATTCGTGTCCCATAGACTTTAATGGTGTTTGCGTGTTCAAACAAATGTTTTGCCTGTTCGCATGTTCTGCTGCGAACCGAACTGGGGGGTGGTTGGCTCATCCCTAGTAATGAAATGCTCCAGAAGATTGTCGGGTGAATTGCTGGAGGTTGATTCTGGGGGCAGAGATGAATTAGGATGACCTCCCCCTCCCTCCACCCTCAGTTTCATCACAGGATGAGAAGACAACATGCAGCACAAGGTGCTGCTGTATATGGGTGGGGTGGACAGACGGAAGTGAAGTGAAGTGAAGTGAAGCTGCCGCCTGGGGAAAGCACTGCCCATTTCCTACGGTGGTGCCAATCAACAAAAAGACATGAAGAAGAATTAAATATAAGGGAGTGTAGTGGCGCTCTGCAGTGCACCACAAAGCATCAGAAAATCCTGTAAATGAAGCGACTCGCCTGGAATCATGTGATTGCATTGGCGTCACACTTCCCATAGTGCACTGTGTCCGGCACCCGAACACAGTTCCATTAAAGGACCTTTTTTTTTGTAAGGTCCTTTTTTTAAATAATTTTTGGACTAGCTTTTGGGGGGCGCCCATGCGCCCCCTATGGATGGGCCGCCACTGGCAGGAATTTAAAAAACAGTTATACTCCAATGCTGCATCTGTTCCCCCACCGCCTGAGAATCGAGTGATTAAAGACTGCTGAGTGCTCCTTTTCTGCTTCATCCACTATCTGACCCCGCTTTCTCTCTTCCTTTTGGGACAATCTTGAGGGCCGCGACCTGGCGTTAGCATGCAGTGAAACCTATCTCCACCGCAGGAGCTATGGTTAAGCTACTGGCTAGTGCGTAGACCCAGTGTCTCAGGTGAGACTGCGTCTTTCTTTAATTGCATCTGTTTGTGTATTAATCCTGCTTACTACTCATGAATCTTTCAATTGCTACAGCCACTGGCCTTCGAGCCTGACTCCAGACCGAGACACAGCGACTGTTAAAGCAAGTTAGGACTATCTTTATATACTATTGCTAGGTAAATGCAGTTCAGTTCAGTTGATTACTGTTAATTAGAATAGTGCAGGTGTTTATCCATATCTGAGTAATGTTGTTGTCTCGTTGATTGTATGAATAAGTACACTTGCTAATTAATCCTCTCTTCTTTTAGGCTGTGCTTGGCCTAATAAATTCCTTGAAATTCCTTAAGGTGTGTCGGTAAGTGCTGAGCGAATTCAGCAATTCCTCTGGGGGTAGCACTACAGTATAAAAGGCAATTCTTTTATATTACCTTTTATACACGCACAATTGGTTACGATGCATACATTGATTCAACTGGGATCGGAAGAACTGGCTCAGGATTCCGCACAGTTTGCAAATAAGATCATTAACTAGAAAACAACCTGTAAGTTTGTTAACTTGTCGCCTGCCCTTAAAATCTGCTTCCATCTGCTCTCCCTTCGATATTCAGCAAACTGAGATATAGAAAACTATAAACAAGCTCAGCTAGAGGAGGATAGTTATTGTTACACCAGCAGATGGCTCCCAGTGACTGCCAGAAAACTGCTAGTATCTAATTAAGATTTTTACCACTACAACTGGTTATACGAAGGAAGTAAATAGTAAGATGTTAAAACATTTTTAAAACTTAACTATGATAAAGACAGAATCTCCATAGATTATAATGGCAAAGTTATTTAGAATTATTTTATAGCATGTTAACAAAATTTCTCTCAGTACCTGAATTTGTAGGGGTCAATGCTTGGTAATATACTGTAAGTGAAAATGGGTGGGAAATACTGTGCCAACTATGATTAGTAAGCAGCCAACACAACAATCAGACAAATTGTGATAAAAATAAATAGTAAATAGTGTAGCGCTAAATTAGTGTATCTGCTGCACATAGGCTACACAGAATGTGAATCTGTGAGTAGTATGTGTTGTAGATGTGCAGATGTGCAGATGTAATAATATAAGAAACACTCAAATGCCTAGAGTGTAGTGAGTGGATTCACCAAAAGATTAAAAAATCATGGCAATCCTAAGGTTGACTTTAAATTGTGTGAAACAAATATGTGAAATACCGCAAAAGCGGGGAAAGCAGTCAAAAGTAATTGGAGTGAAATCCAATGGCAAGTATGTGTAGGTGTAGTGTATGAAAACACCTAAACAAATAATGGACTAATCTATTAGTGATACGTGATGGTCTCCAAAGGTGCGATTTAACTAAATCGCATCCACCCAAAAGAAAAAGGTAGGACCTTATTGGGCCAAAAAATGTGACCAGGAGTGATAATAATGAAAAAGTACAACATAATATAGGACACTGAACATATCACCTGCATGGGCAGAGTATGGCACAAAAATGTAAATGAGGCCTCAGCTGTAATAAACGAGGTATGGAGCATTCAATATCAAAATATTAAAAAGTGAATGGTATATTCATTTATGAACAGTAATGGTGATCCTGAACCTATATCCATAGGCAATAACCCTGCTGCATCGGAGTGAAATACAATCGGTAGTCCTTGTATTAAATGATCAAGTCCAAATGGGTATACTACAACATATAATTAGTATATAAAAAGCAAGGAGAGTAAAACTGCATGCTTATATATCCATAGGTGTTGTAGACCAGGGCAGGCCCAAACAGTATGGTGAAATCTCCCCAAACATAGGTGAATGTAAAGATGTGGTACTCCTACCAGAACAGATGGACTCACAGGCCGTAGGCGGTGAGTCAGACAGGCTTGGACCGGAACAACCGGAATCTGATGGTTGTAATGAAGCAGGCTTTGTCCTCTGGGTAGTCAGTGAGTGGTCACACACCCCTACTCACCAAAGTGCTTTTATTCATAATTTTTTTTTTAATTAATACTACACTATGGAGCCTATTCATTCCTTCCCTTAAAACTGCCTACCACCCCTGTGCTGAGAACTGACTTTGTGACCTGGAGGCTGCAGCAGTGGAGAAGATAGGAGCCATCCTAAAGGGAACACAGAGTAACAGCTGGAGGCCAGCATTTATTTATGCCCCTTTCACACATGCGGACCGTATGTCCGTTTTTCATCCATCCGTTTTTGGATGAAAAACGGACAGTGGATGAAAAACGCACAGTGTGCAGGGACCGCCCTGTCATCAGCCAGCTCAGCGGGGATCAGCTGAGCGATCCCCGCTGAGCAGCGGATCTTCACGGGGCAGATCAATACGGATACGTCCCGTGTGAAAGGGGCCTAAGGCTAAGGCTCCTTTCACACTGGGGCGGTTTGCAGGCGCTATTGTGCTAAAAATAGCGCCTGCAAACCAACCCGAAACAGCTGTTGCTGTGTCTTCGGTGTGAAAGCCCAAGGGCTTTCACACTGAAGCGGTGCGCTTGCAGGACGCTGAAAAATGTCCTGCAAGCCGCATCTTTGGTGCGCTGTAGGAGCGGTGTATTTACCGCTCCTAAAGTGCCCCCTTCCATTGAAAACAATGGGGCAGCGCTCCGAACCCGCCCGCAAAGCGCCGCTCCAGCGGCGCTTTGCAGACGGTATTAACCCTTTTTCGGCCGCTCGCGGGGGGTAAAACCGCCCCGCTAGCGGCCAAAATGTGCCGCTAAAACGACGGTAAAGCGCTGCTTTACCGCCAGTGCCCCAGTGTGAAACTAGCCTAATACTTGCCTTAAATAAGGTGAGAGCTTGGGGGAAACACTTAGCATGAACACGGCTGATTGACCTACACGAGGGCACGGAAGTTATCTGTGGAAATTAGAAATATATTGAAGATTTTGTCCACAATCGATTTGCACAATTTAAATTGCACCGTCTATAGGACTTTAATTGCACAGGACTTTTTTCAGCTTTTTTCACTTTAGATCGTTATATTTGGTGGTACTTAGTTTTGCACTTTATGCATGGTGCACATTTTTTGCTGTTTTTTGCACATCTTTTGCTAATTTTTGCATAATTTGTTGCTTCTTTGCACATATTTATAAATTTTTTTGCACTAACCATTTTTTGCATAAATCTTTCATGTGTCATTTTTTATCATATATTTATTTATTTCTATATATTTTTTAACTATTAAGAGTGAAATATTTATTTATTTGCTGGCCTTTGCACCTTTGTCATATTGGTGCATATGAGGTGTTGGTTTGCATTACTTCACTGGATGAGCTTATATTTATTCTTATATTTTTTATCAATCAATTTATGTATTTGAGGATTACTATTGGGAATTCCTCTCCTTTGATGAGTATCATTATTAATCTTCTTGGAATTATTTATTTAGTGATCATTTAGGATATTATGAATTATTGGCTTGCGAGTATTTTTCTATTTATTCAGTGATCATTGAGGACTATTGAGGTCATTGCTTTGTGAGCATTATCGAGTTAATACTTATATTCAAGAGCATATTGTAACTTGTAGGTCTGATTGTTGTATGCTGTCAGTCTACCCGCACTTCCTTATTAAGTCTGTGATAAAAGGGGAAGTAGGCGGTTTGCTCATTGATTGTTAGAGGCTGTGACAATCTGGTTGCTGTCCTCATCATCTATGAGATATCAAGTTATAGACGCATTATATCCTTGTGGAGCTATTTGTGTATGTGATACCTTTGGGTGAATTTTGGGTGGAAGATGATGTGGAGGACGATGAGGTCCTTGACCCCACATGGAATCAACGTCATGCAGGTGACCAGTGTAGTTCAGAGGAAGAGGCGGTGGTCTCACAGAGCCACCAGCACAGCAGAAGAGGGAGCAGGGTACAAAAGCGGAGCGTCCGTCCCCTAGACAGTACGTCTGCTACTGCCCAACGCAGCAAGGGACCGAGCACACCAAAGCCAGGTGCAAGGAGTTCCCTAGCGTGGCAGTTCTTCAGACAATGTCCTGATGACAAGACACGTGTGGTTTGCACGCTGTGCAATCAGAGCTTGAAGCGAGGCATAAACGTTCTCAACCTGAGCACAACCTGCATGACCAGGCATCTAAGTGCAAAGCACGAGATGCAGTGGAGTAGACACCGCAAAAACCAAGAAAGGTCTCTGGCTCCTCCTGCTTCCTCTTCTGCTGCAGTCTCGGCCTCTTCATCCACCTCTGTAGTGACAGTGACACCTGCCAACCCGCAAACAGAGGATCTGCCAGCAACACTACCACCTGGGTCACCAACCATCTCCACAATGTCCCATGGAAGCTTTCAGCTCTCTATTTCCCAAACACAGGAGCGGAAGAGGAAGTATCCCCCTAGCCACCCGCGATCCCTGGCCCTGAATGCCAGCATCTCAAAATTGCTCGCCTTTGAAATGCTGTCATTCCGTCTGGTGGAGACGCAGAGTTTTCAAAGGCTGATGTCATTGGCTGTCCCACAGTACGTTGTGCCCAGCTGCCACTACTTTTCCAGACGAGCTATCCCTTCCCTGCACAACCAAGTGGGGGACAAAATCAGGTGTGCACTGCGCAACGCCATCTGTGGCAAGGTCCACCTAACTACGGATGCGTGGACCAGTAAGCACGGTCAGGGACGTTATATCTCCCTAACAGCACACTGGGTAAATGTAGTGGCGGCTGGGCCTGAGGCGGATAGCACTTTGGCGCATGTCCTTCCACCACCGAGGATTGCAGGGCACTTCAGTTTGCCTCCTGTTGCTAACTCCTCCTACTCCGCCTCCTCATCCTCTACCGCCTCCTCATCCGGTCAGCGTAACACCTTCACCACCAACTTCAGCACAGCCAGGGCTAAACGACAGCAGGCAGTTTTAAAACTTTCCTGTTTGGGGGAAAAAACCCACACCGCGCAGGAGTTGTGGAGGGACATGGAACAACAAACGGATGAGTGGTTGGTGGCAGTGAGCCTCAAGCCCGGCCTGGTGGTGTGCGATAATGGGCGAAATCTCATAGCAGCTCTGGGCCTTGCCGGTTTGACGCACATCCCTTGCCTGGCGCATGTGCTGAACTTGGTGGTCCAGAGGTTCCTGAAGAATTACCCCGATATGCCAGAGCTGCTGCAGAAAGTGCGGGCCGTCTGTGCGCACTTTCGGCGTTCTCACCCTGCTGCTGCTCGCCTGTCAGCGCTGCAGCGTAACTTCAGCCTTCCCGCTTGTAGTGATCTAATCTTATAGTTCCTCGTAGATGGAATATAGTTATTAAAAGTATTGTCCCGCAGCAAAACCCGTTCTCCAGAGAGAGACACTTTATTGGCTTCCAAAACAGAACATTATTACAGATGGCAAAATCCAACAGAGTACATATCACGACAGTGCTAGTAAATATTTAGAGCCCCATGGAAACATGTGACTCTTGGGTGCCTTCATAAGAACACACACTTCTAAAAAGATTGAACGTCCTGTTATATCCCCCACACACACAATGTCTGAGCAATTTGATTGGGCGTTTCCATTAAATGCTTTGATCTGCCCCGGTCTTTCAGAGTGACAGGAGATAACCCCAAGCTGTGAATAGCTGTAATTATAAAGCTGCCCCAATTTACATTCTTGCATATTCCCCCTTTGACATGTGTGAATACTGATTAGATTAAGACAATCATTATCTGTTCCCTTTTGATATGTGGCAACAAACCCTCTTTTAATATGCGCAATTAGATTAACAGCTACCAAAGTGGCCTGCCTAGAATAAACTTGTCTTTAGGATGCCTAAATAAAAACACTACATATAATAAATATGTATATATATAATATATACAGTGGTGTGAAAAAGTGTTTGCCCCCTTCCTCATTTCCTGTTCCTTTGCATGTTTGTCACACTTAAGTGTTTCGGAACATCAAACCAATTTAAACAATAGTCAAGGACAACACAAGTAAACACAAAATGCAATTTGTAAATGAAGGTGTTTATTATTAAAGGTGAAAAAAAATCCAAACCATCATGGCCCTGTGTGAAAAAGTGATTGCCCCCTAAACCTAATAACTGGTTGGGCCACCCTTAGCAGCAACAACTGCAACCAAGCGTTTGCGATAACGTGCAATGAGGCTTTTACAGCGTCCTGGAGGAATTTTGGCCCACTCATCTTTGCAGAATTGTCCTAATTCAGTTACATTAGAGGGTTTTCGAGCATGAACGGCCTTTTTAAGGTCATACCACAACATCTCAATAGGATTCAGGTCAGGACTTTGGCTAGGCCACTCCAAAGTCTTCATTTTGTTTTTCTTCAGCCATTCGGTGGTGGACTTGCTGGTGTGTTTAGGATCATTGTCCTGCTGCAGAACCCAAGTTCGTTTCAGCTTGAGTACACGAACAGATGGTCGGACATTCTCCTTCAGGATCTCTTGGTAGACAGCAGAATTCATAGTTCCTTTTATCACGGCAAGTCTTCCAGGTCCTGAAGCAGCAAAACAGCCCCAGACCATCACACTACCACCACCATATTTTACTGTTGGTATAATGTTCTTTTTCTGAAATGCAGTGTTCCTTCTACGCCAGATATACTTGGACACACACCTTCCAAAGAGTTCCACTTTTGTCTCATCGGTCCACAGAATGTTGTCCCAAAAGTCTTGGGGATCATCAAGATGTGTTGTGGAGAAATTGAGACGAGCTTTGATGTTCTTTTTGCTCAGCAGTGGTTTTCTCCTTGGAACTCTGCCATGCAGGCCATTTTTGCCCAGTCTTTTCCTGATGGTGGAGGCATGAACGCTGACCTTAACTGAGGCAAGTGAGGCCTGCAGTTCCTTGGACGTTGTTGTGGGGTCTTTTGTGACCTCTTGGATGAGTCGTCGCTGCGCTCTTGGGGTAATTTTGGGCGGCCGGCCACTCCTGGGAAGGTTCACCACTGTTCCATGTCTTCGCCATTTGTGGATAATGGCTCTCACTGTGGTTCGCTGGATTCCCAAAGCTTTGGAAATGGCTTTATAACCCTTTCCAGACTGATAGATCTCAATTACTTTCTTTCTCAATTGTTCCTGAATTTCTTTGGGTCTCGGCATGATGTGTAGCTTTTAAGGATCTTCTGGTGGACCTTACTGTGTCAAGCAGCTCCTATTTAAGTGATGCCTTGATTGTGAACAGGTGTGGCAATATTCAGGCCTGGGTGTGGCTAGAGAAATTGAACTCAGATGTGGACAACCACAGTTATAGTATGTTTTAACAAGGGGGGCAATCACTTTTTCACACAGGGCCATGATGGTTTGGATTTTTTTTCACCTTTAATAATAAACACCTTCATTTACAAATTGCATGTTGTGTTTACTTGTGTTGTCCTTGACTATTGTTTAAATTGGTTTGATGTTCCGAAACACTTAAGTGTGACAAACATGCAAAGGAACAGGAAATGAGGAAGGGGGCAAACACTTTTTCACACCACTGTATATATGTATACATATATATATTTAGATATAATATACTACATATACCCCCACTTGGGTCGTTCTAACTACTAGAACTGACCCATAAATCAAGCAACAAACATAGCATCACCGACTTGAGGTATTGGATGCTTCACAATGGCTCATATGAAATATAAAGTTGAAACTGGTTACATCTCTCTTCACCAGCCTCTAAAATATCCCCATGAAAAAGTCATTAGATAATATAGCTTTAGACCATGACTTGAAAAGGGTTTGGTAAACATCCTTGGCCCATATAGCTGTTAGGCCTTATTATATCACATTAAGATCTTGAATATTGCACAAAAACGAGCTGATGTCACAGTTCATTCTTCAATTTTCAACTTCAACTTCATCACATCTCTCATTGAAAGTAGACTTGGTGTGCTTGGTGTGCTGGGAGCTCCGATCCACATAAATCCAGGATCCTCATCTCCAGGCTCAAGGTTTTCATTTTTTTTAAAGATGCTTTTGCACAAACACCAGCAAATCCCGAAATTCTACTTCCATCTTTATAGTAAGAAGAACCATCCATGTACCAGCATTCACTTTCAAGTTCAAAAGGTTTGGATACGGCAGAAAAAACTGCTATTGCTGTACTTTGTAATTTGCTGTAGGCCGACTCCTCATTGCCTCCATAATAGAGCAGTTACTTGAATCATTAAGTCCATAATTCCACCTGAATGGTATACCAATCTATATACCAATCTATAATCCATATATCCATATAATCCATATATAATCCCTCACTTTCAGATAGAATCAGCTTGACATCAGCGTTTATCAGATCTTCTATCCAGACAAAGCAGCAGTGGAAAATCTTGCCAGTAAAGTTAGGTCTTTTTTCATCCATATGTCAATATTATTAATGACTGATTCAACAAAATTTCAAATCATGACTGGAGTGATGAATTTCACTCACCCCTCTTATAAATTTAGGAAAACCACCCAACATACTATAATTTATGCTATGCCAAGCCATTGTGCAGCATCTCACCTTAGATGTCAAATATATAGATCAATATGCAATATGTAATATGCAACATGTAATGTAACATGAAAATTATTTTAGGTTTAAGTGTTTCGCTCTGGTTTTAAGATAAAGTTCAAGAAATAAAACATAATAAAATAAAAAAATAAAAATAAAAATGGAAAAGGGTGAAAAATAAAAAATAAAAAATAGGGCTTGATGAATAAAAATGGGAAAGGGTGAAAAATAAAAAATAAAAAATAGGGAAAAGTCCATTGACAAAAAAAAATGTATGTTCCAAAAAAAAGTGTCCATTGCTTGATGAATATTGAGAGAGTCCATGATATTGTTTATTCAGCGTTTCTCCCCCACTAGCCAGTAATTTCAGCTTGCAGTTCACATGCTATTCACATGCAGTATCTCCAATATATCTGAAAGACAAAAAACTCTCCAACAAAACTAATTAGCAAGGTCCTTAAACATTCTTTGAAGTTAAAACAAAGGACTATTTACACATCCCCAGGTTGAAACTAAACCACCCCCACTGCTAGAGAAATGTCACTTGTATTCAAAAACAGATCTGGATTTCTGTTCAGCTGTTCCAGCAATGTGTAATGTTCTATTTTCATTTTATCGTACTCAATCTTTAGGTGGTCATATTTCTGTTTTAACTGAGAAAATGGTATCCAAGCCTTAGATATTTTTTTTATTATGATTTTGGTCAGCTCTGTTTTTCATATCAATATCACCTATATTTGACCTGGTGTCTCCTCTTTGATTGTTATCATAAGACATTATCTTTTGATCTTTATGTTCAGTATTTGTCCTAAACAATGTGGCTAAATCAATCTTGACAGCTTGCTCATTTGACTTTCTCCATAAATTGTCTGCTTTCAACAATACGTATTTTAAATCATGAGGATTTGGGGTAACTAGTAAAATATTTTGTCTAATATCTTCATGCAAAGCATGTAGAAATATACTCATATGTAACAAGCCACCATGCTCAAATGCAAGAATATTACTGACCAATATTTCCATAATAGATTTTATCCTTTCTGACAGTTCGTAGGGAGATTCACTTTGCATTTGTTTGATCTTCCCATGAACAGTAACGTCAGAACGTACACCATACAAAACACATAATAATTCCATCAATATGTCCCTTGTTCTCATTGGTTGAGTACAGATCTGCTTAATTCTCACCCAAAGACTACTCCCTATAGAATGTTGCATAACTCTGTCTAAATCAGATGGGTTGAGATTGTACATCTCTCTGATATTCTGCAAGTCACAAAACCATTTTAAAAATCTGTTTAAATCATGGCAGGGAATCATTCCTATTTCTTTAAGAATTGCATCTAATTCTTTTGGTTTCAAAGGCTTCATTACAAGCTGAACTTCACCTGTATTATTATTATTGTTATAAACTGTGGTGGTCTCAGTGGGTGCAGCTTGCAATGAATTATCAGATTTAATATGAGGTTCTGTTTTATTTGATAGAATGTTTGTATTTGTATTTTGCTGCAGATTCGATGCATATCTGCATTCCTGAGATCTCTTCTCTAATTCCATAATTCTTAATTTCAATCTCTCATTTTCCTCTGATAATTCATTACAACGTTTAGACTTCTCAAGCAGAGCTTCCCCAATGGTGACTGCATGCAATTTTAAATTAATAGTCTCAGATTCTGATTGGTTTTGTAACCTCTGACAAACCTTGTTGCTATTATCAACTGCACTCTGTAACTGGGTAATTTCCTCAACCTTATCCTTCAAAGAACTTTCCATTGTTAAACAGCAAGATAACAAGCCCTGTACAATACAACCTTTTCTTTTACTTTCTGAAATTTTGCTCTCAAAAACAGTTTTTTCTAAAAATTCATTCATCATAGTCCATGTCTGCTTATATTTTTCTGGCACTTCATAAGGCCCGCCATGGCGCTTAATACATTTTAACACCCATCTGTTAACTTTATCAGAACTGACACTAGCTTCACACTGAGTAAGCATTTTTACTATATTATTAATAATTTAAAAAGAGAAATATTTTACTCACCGCATTAATTACTCCTTCAGCTTCCAGCTCACATCTTCTGGTACACGATACAGTCCTTTTCTTCGTTTCCAGTCTCCAGAGAATAATTCTGGGGTTCCAAACTTGTTTGATTTTGTAGATCAGACTCTCTTATGTCACAACCAGCCGTTAGAGTCACAGTACAGGCCTTGGGTCTCCATCAGACTTCTGTCCAACTCACAGGATTGTTATCACCGACTTCTGTTACAACTTCTGAAAATGCTCTTCTGGTCGCTTGAACGGCACCAATGTAGTGATCTAATCTTATAGTTCCTCGTAGATGGAATATAGTTATTAAAAGTATTGTCCCGCAGCAAAACCCGTTCTCCAGAGAGAGACACTTTATTGGCTTCCAAAACAGAACATTATTACAGATGGCAAAATCCAACAGAGTACATATCACGACTAGGGATGGGCCCGGTGCTCGATGCGAACCCATGTTCGCATCGAGCATCGGGTGTTCGCTCGCTCGGCGAGCCCAGAACTATTTTGGCCGCTCGCATCACGTTCGTGTGATGCGCGCGGCCCCGCAATGCATTGCGGCCGGCGCGGCCGGCGCAGTGCATTGCTGGCTGATGATTGGCCAAGCATGCACTGTGACCCCGCATGCTTGGCCAATCACAGCGCCGGAAACTCGAAGAGCCATAATTGGCTACAGGCAGGACGCCTGTAGCCAATTACAGCTCAGGGGCTTTAGTACACGCCCCCTCTTATAAAAGGCCGCCACGCCGTCGGCGCCGGTCACATGCTGTTCCGGCGTAGATAGAGCAGGATCGTTCTGTGTCACTCTGCTAGATTTAGTTAGAGAGATTTACTTAGAGAGATTGAGTTAGATAGATTCATTTAGAAAGATTGATTTAGAAAGAGGGGCTTGTAGTGTGTTCGTGGCAGGCAGGCACTGGCAGGCAGTGGCAGCAAACAGAGCTCCTATATTTTGTTCCCAGAAGCACCTATAGGACTTGTATTGTGTTCGTGGCAGGCAGGCAGAGCTCCTATATTTTGTTCCCAGAAGCACCTATAGGACTTGTAGTGTGTTCGTGGCAGGCAGGCAGAGCTCCTATATTTTGTTCCCAGAAGCACCTATAGGACTTGTAGTGTGTTCGTGGCAGGCAGGCACTGGCAGCAAACAGAGCTCCTATATTTTGTTCCCAGAAGCACCTATAGGACTTGAAGTGTGTTAGTCCCATCACACAGAGCTATATTTTCTTCCCAGAAGCACCTATAGGACTTGAAGTGTGTTAGTCCCATCACACAGAGATCATATATTTTGTTCCCAGAGGCACCTATAGGACTTGAAGTGTGTTAGTCCCATCACACAGACCTATATTTTCTTCCCAGAAGCACCTATAGGACTTGAAGTGTGTTAGTCCCATCACACAGAGATCATATATTTTGTTCCCAGAGGCACCTATAGGACTTGAAGTGTGTTAGTCCCATCACACAGACCTACATTTTCTTCCCAGAAGCACCTATAGGACTTGTAGTGTGTTAGTCCCATCACACAGAGATCATATATTTTGTTCCCAGAGGCACCTATAGGACTTGAAGTGTGTTAGTCCCATCACACAGACCTATATTTTCTTCCCAGAAGCACCTATAGGACTTGAAGTGTGTTAGTCCCATCACACAGAGATCATATATTTTGTTCCCAGAAGCACCTATAGGACTTGAAGTGTGTTAGTCCCATCACACAGACCTATATTTTCTTCCCAGAAGCACCTATAGGACTTGAAGTGTGTTAGTCCCATCACACAGAGATCATATATTTTGTTCCCAGAAGCACCTATAGGGCTTGAAGTGTGTTAGTCCCATCACACAGACCTATATTTTCTTCCCAGAGGCACCTATAGGACTTGTAGTGTGTTAGTCCCATCACACAGAGATCATATATTTTGTTCCCAGATGCACCTATAGGACTTGAAGTGTGTTAGTCCCATCACACAGACCTATATTTTCTTCCCAGAAGCACCTATAGAACTTGAAGTGTGTTAGTCCCATCACACAGAGATCATATATTTTGTTCCCAGAAGCACCTATAGGACTTGAAGTGTGTTAGTCCCATCACACAGACCTATATTTTCTTCCCAGAAGCACCTATAGGACTTGTAGTGTGTTAGTCCCATCACACAGAGATCATATATTTTGTTCCCAGAAGCACCTATAGGACTTGAAGTGTGTTAGTCCCATCACACAGAGATCATATATTTTGTTCCCAGAAGCACCTATAGGACTTGAAGTGTGTTAGTCCCATCACACAGACCTATATTTTTTTCCCAGAAGCACCTATAGGACTTGAAGTGTGTTAGTCCCATCACACAGACCTATATTTTCTTCCCAGAAGCACCTATAGGACTTGAAGTGTGTTAGTCCCATCACACAGAGATCATATATTTTGTTCCCAGAAGCACCTATAGGACTTGAAGTGTGTTAGTCCCATCACACAGACCTATATTTTCTTCCCAGAAGCACCTATAGGACTTGAAGTGTGTTAGTCCCATCACACAGAGCTATATTTTCTTCCCAGAAGCACCTATAGGACTTGAAGTGTGTTAGTCCCATCACACAGACCTATATTTTCTTCCCAGAAGCACCTATAGGACTTGAAGTGTGTTAGTCCCATCACACAGAGATCATATATTTTCTTCTCAGCAGCACCCACAGGACTTCTAGTGTGTTAGTGGCATCACACAGAGCTCCTATATATTCTTCTCAGCAGCACCCACAGGACTACCGACTACAATGGCTGGAAGACCGCCAAGGGGAGGCAGAGCGTGCAGAGCCAAGAACACAGGGCAGGCAGGCTCTGTTTCTAGTGGACGTGGCCGTGGCCGTGGACGTGGTCGTGCATCGTCATCAGCACGTGGCCATGGGACACGCGCATCTTTGTTTTCGGCAGCTGGACATGTGGAGCCGCATCATGCTGAAGGCTTGGTAGAATGGATGACCAAGCCCTCCTCATCCTCTCTCACCCAGGCTCAGGGTACTGGCAGAGCAGCTGCCAACGCGTACTCAATGGCATCATCAGCCACCCCTTCCCTAGACCCACCATGTCCTCCTGAGGAGTCCCCCGAACTCTTTGAGCACAGTGTTGGGTACATGCTCCAGGAGGATGCCCAACGATTCGAAGGCTCGGATGATGATACCCAGCTTGAGGAATCTGGCAGTACTGTTCCACCAGCTGCAGCTTACTGCCAGGTTTGCTCTAGTGGTGAAGAGGGAGGGGATGATGAGGTCACTGACTCCACGTGGGTGCCTGAAGGGAGAGAGGATGAGGAGGAGGACGAGGAGGAGGAGGATGCGGCGTCACATGTCCAACGAGGCAGGATGCCCCCTGGAGGCCAGGTAGAGGCCAGCACAGCAACTGTACAACACCGCAGAGCTCCACCTGTGCAGGGCGCTGCCTCTGCACGTTATCAGAAAAGTTCTTTGGTGTGGGCCTTTTTTGAGACGAGTGCATCAGATCGCACCACTGCTATTTGCAATATTTGTCTCAAGCGTATCTCGCGTGGCCAAAACATCAGCCGCTTGGGCACCACAAGCATGCAGCTCGTTGGCAGGCACACATAAAAGACCCACACCAAAGAAACTAAGCGGACCTCTCCTTGCGCCTCATCAGCTGGGATCTCCATCCCCACTACACCTTCAGTCCTCTCTGAAAGCTGCTCTGAGAGGACTGAAGGTGTAGAATTAGGTGTGTCACAACCAAGTACTTGCAGTACACCGACGTCCGATTGCAGCAGGCAAATTTCCCTGCCCCAGCTGCTGGACCGTAGAAAGAAGTACACTCCCAGCCATCCACATGCCCAGCGGTTGAATGCTAGCTTGGCTAAATTGCTAGCACTTCAACTGCTGCCTTTTCAGTTGGTAGACTCAGCCCCCTTCCGTGAGTTTGTTCAATGTGCGGTTCCTCAGTGGCAGGTTCCCAAACGCCACTTTTTCTCACGGAAGGCGATTCCGTCTCTCTACCGGCATGTGGAAGGCAATGTCCATGCCTCGCTGGACAGGGCGGTCAGCGGTAAGGTGCATATTACCGCTGACTCATGGTCCAGCAGGCATGGACAGGGACGGTACCTTTCTTTCACGGCCCATTGGGTCACTCTATTGGCAGCTGGGAGGGATGCAGGACAAGGTGCAGTAGTGTTGGAGGTTGTTCCGCCACCACGCCTCCAAAACGCTACTACTGCTACTGGTTGTGACACACCTCTCTCCTCCACCCCCTCCTCTTCTTCTTCCTCCAGTGCTCTGTCCTTGGAACCAGCGGTGCTCCGTAGGCGTACAAGGGGCTACGCAAGTACGCAGGCAAAAAGATGCCATGCCGTGCTTGCGCTGGTGTGTTTGGGGGACAGGAGCCACACTGGGCCAGAGGTTCTGGCAGCTCTGCAGGGGCAGGCCGAGAGGTGGTTGACGCCACGTCAGCTTAAGCCAGGAATGGTCGTTTCTGACAATGGCACCAACCTCCTCTCCGCCCTGCGACAGGGGCAGCTCACCCATGTGCCCTGCATGGCTCACGTCCTCAACCTGGTGGTGCAGCGGTTCTTGGGCAGGTTCCCAGGCTTACAGGATGTCCTGAGGCAGGCCAGGAAAGTCTGTGTGCATTTCCGCCGATCTTATAATGCCAGTGCTCGGCTGACTGAGCTGCAAAAGGAGCTGAACCTGCCCAAGAACCGCCTAATATGTGACATGCCCACCAGGTGGAACTCAACGTTGGCCATGCTGCAGAGACTGCACACGCAGCAGAGGGCCATCAATGAGTACCTTTGCGACTACGGCACCAGGACAGGGTCAGGGGAGCTTGGTTTTTTTTCCCCACGTCAGTGGAGCATGATCAGGGATGCATGCACTGTCCTCTCACCATTTGAGGAGGCCACGAGGATGGTGAGCAGTGACAGTGCATGCATCAGTGACACTGTCCCTCTTGTCCACCTGTTGGAGCATACGCTGCGTGGGATAATGGACAGGGCACTTGAGGCAGAACAGAGGCAGGAAGAGGAGGACTTCCTTGCCTCTCAAGGCCCCCTTTATCCGGACAGTGTTCCTTCTGTCCCACCCATCACACAGGAAGAGGATGAGGAGGAGGAGGAGGAGGAGGAGGATTGTGTGAGCATGGAGGTGGAGCCTGGCACTCAGCATCAGCAGCAGCAGTCTTTTAGGGATGATGTACAGTCCCAACAAACCAGTGGACTTGTACGTGGCTGGGAGGAGGTGGCTGGCGATCATGTCATCCTCAGTGACCCAGAAGACTCCGGACCGAATGCCTCAGCTAACCTACGCTGCATGGCCTCCCTGATCCTGCAAAGCCTGCGGAAGGATCCTCGTGTTCTTCAGATCAAGGAGAGGGACCATTACTGGCTGGCCACTCTCCTTGATCCGCGGTACAAGGGTAAGGTTGCGGACCTTATCTTGCCGTCGCAGAGGGAGCAGAGGATGAGACATCTCAGGGAGGCCTTGCAGAAAGGTCTGTGCAACGCGTTCCCAGAAACTGGGAGGTTACAAACTCCTGGTCCTGGGCGACGAGTTGCTGAGGCTTCGGTCAGTAGCAGAAGGAGCGGTGGGGAAGGTGGACGTCTGACCGATGCGTTCAGACAATTTTTTAGTCCGCAGCCCCAAGGTATGATCGGTTCCAGCAACCATCGCCAGCGTCTGATATACATGGTGCAGGAATACCTTGGGGCAAGGTCAGACTTGGACACCTTTCCCACCGAAAATCCTCTGGCTTACTGGGTCCTGAGGATGGATCACTGGCCAGAGCTTGCACAGTATGCAATTGAGCTACTGGCCTGTCCTGCCTCCAGCGTTCTTTCCGAACGCACATTCAGTGCTGCTGGAGGATTTGTCACCGATCATAGGGTGCGCCTGTCCACCGCCTCGGTTGATCGACTGACCTTCATCAAAATGAATCAGTCTTGGATCACCACCAGCTACCAGGCACCTGAGGCGGATATAACCGAATAATTTATAATGTCACATCCCTTCAAGACTGCCTATGCTGATGCTGAGTGACTGTCCTCTTATGTTCACTGACTATCCTCTTCCTCCTCCTCAATGATCCATGCCACCACACCAGTGCCTAAGGCACAATTTTTCAGCCCCTGTTTAACAGGGGCGTGTACATACAATTTTTATAAAAAAATGCTTCGCAACACGTGTGACTGCTGTGCTCCAAGTACAGTATCTGTGAGGGGTTGCAGTGTTGTGGCACCAGCACCAGTGCCTAAGGCACAATTTTTCAGCCCCTGTTTAACAGGGGCGTGTACTTACAATTTTTTAAAAAAATGCTTCGCAACACGTGTGACTGCTGTGCTCCAAGTACAGTATCTGTGAGGGGTTGCAGTGTTGTGGCACCAGCACCAGTGCCTAAGGCACAATTTTTCAGCCCCTGTTTAACAGGGGCGTGTACTTACAATTTTTTAAAAAAATGCTTCGCAACACGTGTGACTGCTGTGCTCCAAGTACAGTATCTGTGAGGGGTTGCAGTGTTGTGGCACCAGCACCAGTGCCTAAGGCACAATTTTTCAGCCCCTGTTTAACAGGGGCGTGTACTTACAATTTTTTAAAAAAATGCTTCGCAACACGTGTGACTGCTGTGCTCCAAGTACAGTATCTGTGAGGGGTTGCAGTGTTGTGGCACCAGCACCAGTGCCTAAGGCACAATTTTTCAGCCCCTGTTTAACAGGGGCGGGTAATTACAATTTTTTAAAAAAAATGCTTCGCAACACGTGTGACTGCTGTGCTCCAAGTACAGTATCTGTGAGGGGTTGCAGTGTTGTGGCACCAGCACCCAGTGCCTAAGGCACAATTTTTCAGCCCCTGTTTAACAGGGGCGGGTAATTACAAATCTTGATCTAATAGTTCACAGCAGGGCCCATTCCTGCGCCCACCAAGAGTAACTATGAGGGCCTACAGTCTTGTGGCAACACCGTCCACCACCACCGCCAAAGGCCCAATTTTTCTGCCCTGTTCATCAGGTGCTTGCAATTACAAATCTTGATCTAATAACTCACAGCAGGGCCCATTCCTGCGCCCACCAAGAGTAACTGTGAGAGCTTACAGTCTTGTGGCAACACCGTCCACCACCACCGCCAAAGGCCCAATTTTTCTGCCCTGTTCATCAGGTGCTTGCAATTACAAATCTTGATCTAATAACTCACAGCAGGGCCCATTCCTGCGCCCACCAAGAGTAACTATGAGGGCCTACAGTCTTGTGGCAACACCGTCCACCACCACCGCCAAAGGCCCAATTTTTCTGCCCTGTTCATCAGGTGCTTGCAATTATAAATCTTGATCTAATAACTCACAGCAGGGCCCATTCCTGCGCCCACCAAGAGTAACTATGAGGGCCTACAGTCTTGTGGCAACACCGTCCAACACCACCGCCAAAGGCCCAATTTTTCTGCCCTGTTCATCAGGTGCTTGCAATTACAAATCTTGATCTAATAACTCACAGCAGGGCCCATTCCTGCGCCCACCAAGAGTAACTGTGAGAGCTTACAGTCTTGTGGCAACACCGTCCACCACCACCGCCAAAGGCCCAATTTTTCTGCCTGTTCATCAGGTGCTTGCAATTACAAATCTTGATCTAATAACTCACAGCAGGGCCCATTCCTGCGCCCACCAAGAGTAACTGTGAGAGCTTACAGTCTTGTGGCAACACCGTCCACCACCACCACCACCCCCAATTTTTCTGCCCTGTTCAACAGGTGCATGCAATTACAAATCTTGATCTATTAACTCACAGCAGGGCCCATTCCTGTGCCCACCAGTCTTGTGGCTACACCAACATCTAATAGGGCAAATTTCTGCAGAGTATATACGCCAGGCCCCTACTTTCAAACATCCAACTTACAAAACGACTCCTACTTGCAAATGGAAAGAGAAAACAGGAAGTGAGAGGAAATCTACCCCTAGGAAGGGAAATTCTATCCTGTTAGATTTAATTTGGGAAAAAGGTATCTCCTCTCTACTGATACTTTATCACCAATCCTTGTTTCAATTAAAACCCCACTTTTCCAAAAACATTTGTCATTGGGACGGAAAGTGAGGTGACATGTTCTGAACAGATGTGCAAAGACAGCAAATGTTACAGGGGTGATAACCCCTCCCTATGTTCTCCAAAAAGCTTAAAAATAGATTTTTTTGGGATGGAGCTACACTTCATAATGTACCTGTTCAGATTCTACTTAAGAACAAACCTAAAGCCGCAAGTGGTTTTAAATGGCTTCTTTTTTTCCTTTACAAATGTCATTTTGTGCAAGGACAGTTCTAAACACGGGAAACACATGCCACTTCACAGGCATACTTTAGACACCCCCAGGTACCATATTTAAAGGAAAATTTCACTTTTTTTTTTTCACTTTATGCATCATTAAAATGACTGCTCCCGAAAAAACGTTAGTTTTTAAAAGTTATTTTTGCATTGATATATGTCCCCTGGGGCAGGACCCGGGTCCCCAAACCTGTTTTATGACATTAACATGCATATTGGCCGTTGTAATTAGCACTTTTGATTTCGAACGTTCGCGTCCATTATAACGTATAGGGTTCGAAAATTCGCGCGAACTTTCGGTCCGTTCGAAGGTTCTGGTGCGAACCGAACCCGGGGGTGTTCGGCTCATCCCTAATCACGACAGTGCTAGTAAATATTTAGAGCCCCATGGAAACATGTGACTCTTGGGTGCCTTCATAAGAACACACACTTCTAAAAAGATTGAACGTCCTGTTATATCCCCCACACACACTGAATGTCTGAGCAATTTGATTGGGCGTTTCCATTAAATGCTTTGATCTGCCCCGATCTTTCAGAGTGACAGGAGATAACCCCAAGCTGTAAATAGCTGTAATTATAAAGCTGCCCCAATTTACATTCTTGCATATTCCCCCTTTGACATGTGTGAATACTGATTAGATTAAGATAATCATTATCTGTTCCCTTTTGATATGTGGCAACAAACCCTCTTTTAATATGCGCAATTAGATTAACAGCTACCAAAGTGGCCTGCCTAGAATAAACTTGTCTTTAGAATGCCTAAATAAAAACACTACATATAATAAATATGTATATATATAATATATATATATGTATACATATATATATATATTAGATATAATATACTACACCGCTCACCGTCTCATATGTGACGTGCCCACAAGGTGGAACTCCACCTTGCACATGCTTGCCAGACTGCGAGCAGCAGCAGGCGATAGTGGAGTATCAGCTTCAGCACGCACGCGTGAGTCGCTCTGCGGAACAGCACCACTTCACCGCCAATAACTGGGCCTCCATGCGAGACCTGTGTGCCTTGTTGCGCTGTTTCGAGTACTCCACCAACATGGCCAGTGCCGATGACGCTGTTCTCAGCGTTACTATCCCAGTTCTATGCCTCCTTGAAAAAACTCTTAAGGCGATGATGGAAGAGGATGTGACACAGGATGAGGAGGAGGAGGAGGAGGAAGAGGGTTCATTTCCAAGGCTTTCAGGGCAGTCATTTACAAGTGGCTACGAGGGTGGGTTCCTGCACCAACAAGCGCCAGGTACACAATTGTCTGGCAGCAAGGGCACAGTTCTGGAGGATGACGAGGTGGAGGATGAGGAGGAGATGGAGGAGGAGGAGGAACCATGTTCACAGCAGGGTGGTACCCAGACCAGCTCATGTCCATCACTGGTGCGTGGCTGGGGGGATACAGAGGACACAGACGATACACCTCCCACAGAGGACAGCTTTTCCTTGCCTCTGGGCAGCCTGGCACACATGAGCGATTACATGCTGCAGTGTCTCCGCAACGACCGCCGAGTTGCCCACATTTTACCTGGTGCTGATTATTGGGTGGCCACCCTGCTGGATCCCCGTTACTAGGACAACGTGCCGTCCTTAATTACCTTACTGGATCGTGATCGTAAGATGCGCGAGTACAAGCGCACGCTGGTAGACGCGCTGCTGGTGGCATTCCCACTTGGAAGCGGGGGTACGGTGGAAGCACAAGGCGAAGGCAGAGGAGGAGGAAGAGGTCGCCAACACAGCCGGGGCACCGCCAGCACCTCGCAAGGCAGGGTTAGCATAGCCGGAATGTGGAAAAGCTTTGTCGGCACGCCACAACAACCAGCACCACCAGCTGAGATGGAACGTCTTAGCAGGAGGCAGCATTTCACCAACATGGTGGAGCAGTATGTGTGCACACGCGTACACGTACTGCATGACGGGTCTGCCCCCTTCAACTTCTGGGTCTCCAAATTGGGCACATGGCCTGAGCTTGCCCTTTACGCCTTGGAGGTGCTGGCCTGCCCTGCCACCAGTGTATTATCTGAACGTGTATTTAGCACGGCAGGGGGCGTTATCACAGACAAGCGCAGCCGCCTGTCCAGAGCCAATGTGGACAAGCTCACGTTCATTAAAATGAACCAGGCATGGATCCCACAGGACTTGTCCGTACCTTGTGCAGAATAGACACATATACCGGTGTTCTGACGAAAACGGTCTTGCTATCGGATAGTGTCCGGCCACTTACTGCGCAGGTGCAGTGCTTGCGCAGTACGGAGGACAAGGAGATTCACGAAATCTCCAAAGATGAACGTCGCCTGCGCAGTGAGTGCAGGTTCAAGCCCCACCATCCAAGTGGACATACGGTAGCACATAGTAATAGGGCCCATCACGGGCTCGCTTGGCTAGCCTTCAACCTCGGATGATGTGGCTTGAACCTGGAGTCACCGTGCATCGTCTTCGGAGAGATTCAAAATCCCCTTGTCCTACGTACTGAGCAAGCGCAGTACAGGGCGGACACTATGCGATGGGGGACAGAATTCGACACATCATTCACCACTAGCCTTACCCAGCCATTGTTGTATTTTTGAACCAGTGTTGGCTACCTTGTCCTCCTCCACCGCCGCTTCCACCTACGCCGCCACATCCACCGCCACCTAAACCTACTACTCCATTTGAATTTCATCCTCCTAGGTCAAGATTATAATTTTTTCATTTTTTTTTATTTCCAAGTATTTTATTTTCCCACTATCTTATCCATTAAATTGAATACTTTTTTCCAGAAAGTGCGTAATCTGGGGTATTCCCACCATATGTGCGGCATCGTGCCGTTGAGTTTCTGAGGTTCTTAATGACTTCCTGTACCTCTTCTGCTGAGAAGGGGGCCTCCAGCATTTTTTTTTATTTTTTATTTTTTTTTATGTTATTTTAAGTTATTTCCCTATCCACATTTGTTTGCAGATCACTTGCCATGCTCTTAACAACATTTTGTTGCCATTTGCAGCCCTCTAGCCCTTTCCATGACCTTTTTACAGCCATTTTAGTGTTCAAAAGTCCGGGTCCCCATTGACTTGGGGGTTCGGAGTTCGGGGTCAAGTTCGGGTCAAGTTCGGTCCCGAACCCAGACTTTTTTCCGAAGTTCGGCCGAACCCGCTGAACCCGAACATCCAGGTGTCCGCTCAACTCTAGTCCTGTGTTCTCTGACCGCCCCTTCTTTTACTGTCCCCAATACATCTGCTGATAGCACAGAGCCTTGGAGGCAAGCTGCACATGCTCAGTTTTTGCGTGTATTGCACAGAAGTTTGTTTTTGTTTGTTTTTTGGGAGGGTGCATGTGATCAGCACAGGGCCAATCAGCACTGTCCAGGCAGAAAGTCAGGGGTCATGCAGCCTAATAGGACAGTCAGAGTTGAAAAAAAACTCCTCCTACAAGCTATAATCATTGCTCAGCCAGACACTGATAGAAGTCACAAGGCTGCTATATACTGCTGATGAGAAATGGTATTTGGCAGTTTATATTTACTAAATTAATTGCATTTCCATGTTCTGTGTACTGTGGGAGATTAGATATAGTGAATGCAGGGTCCTGGGTTTAGTAACACTATGTTATTTTAATCCTTGAGGCTCAGAATCACAAGTGGGCATTAATTAGGGAAGTCTGTATGCAAATGTAGACTGTCTAGAAGTGTTAAGTCCTTTGATATTTGCATAACTGCCCAAAGAGGCAACCCTCTGCTACCCTCAGGGCTGAGGCATGAGGAAGGGTACTGAGACATTTTCAGGAAGCTATATAGCATCCTGCCAGCCCCTCCCACCGGCCATGTGTTGCAGAGAGAAGCATGGAGATCCAGTGATTACATTACTGGGCATTAAATAAGGTATGTGCAAAAATGTAATGTTTTTTTTTTTTTAAATCATTAGCATGTTGATGAGGGTTAAAAGAAGAAGGAAAATATAAGCTAATTAACCTTAAAGTCTAGGCAAATCATGTAATATATCCCAGTCAGGAGAGGAGGAGGGGTTTTCTCAGCTAAGCACACCCTCCTGCCTGCATTCCTGAGCTAAGGGCAGATGGATTCCACAAAGGAAATGCAACATGAATCATCTGCCCTCATTCAAGATGGCCAAGGCCAGAAATGTTGGGGGTGGGGGGTTTCAAAGTGTTTTCGGTTTTTGGTGCTCAAATACAATTAAGCTACACTAAGTCATGTGTTTTTCCAAACTGATTTGGCAGGAAAATAAAGCATGGAGAGTTGAATGGATGGGAGAGTTTGCTTTGAATATTAAAAATAAATTTAAATAGCATTTTTGGTTTGTGGTGCTCAGATATAGTGCAGTTCCACTTTAAGCTTTAAGTCCAAAGGGGATACTAGTATTTAGTTGAAGTTTAGTATATTTTTGGGGGGATACATTGTCATACTCATTCAGTTTTGTGTTATGGTGTGCATTCCATTTCCTGCAGGCGGCTGCTTATACTTAGACTCTTCTTTGCAGCATCCCCCTTACAGCCTCTGATATTGCCCTAAGCATTTGTCTTCCGGAGCAGTGAAGGTTAAGAGCAACGCTGTTATAGAGAAAAGTTACTGGCCCCTTCTGCCCTCCCCACCATTCATAGAACTTGTATTACTGCACTCCCACAATGCATTGCATTCTATGAATGGGTGAAGGAGATCCTGTGATTCAACTGTTCCTCCCCCATTCACAGAATGTGATGCATTGTATTTTTTTTCGCTGGAGTCCTGCTTTAAGATAAAATCCCAAAAATATCCCTCCTACACAGATTCTCTTATGCCTCGTACACACGATCGGACTTTCCGGTGGGATTGTCCGCCGGACCTAGTCCAGCGGACAAACCGCCGGACCTTCCAGCGGGGCTTCGCCGGACTTTCCGAGCTGTGGACTTGCCCACACACGCCCGGACTTCTCCGGGGGACAATCCGCGGGAAAAAGTACCCAACAACTTCGGACGCTGATACCACAAAATTCCTTTAGAAAATGAACGGACTTGCCACACACGGAGCAAAGTCCGTTAATTTAGAACGTAACTGCAGGTAGACGGGACTAGCGAAGGCAGTGAAAGCCGCCGCGCTAGCTCCGTCAGCTGGCATGGATTTAAAGAGAATCCCCACGCTGAAAAAACGGCCTGGGGGTCCCCCCAAATCCATCTCAGAACCTTATCCGAGCACGCAGCCCGGCAGGCCAGGAAAAGGGTGGGGATGAGCGAGCGCCCCCCCCCCCTCCTGAGCCGTACCAGGCCGCCTCCCCTCAACATGGGGGGTGCCTGGGGAAAGGGGGGCCGTGCCCCCCCCACCCCAAAGCACCTTGTCCCCATGTTGATGGGACAAGGGCCTCTTCCCAGACAACCCTGGCCATTGGTTGTCGGGGGCTGCGGGCGGGGGGCTTATTGGAATCCGGGAGCCCCCCAAGTCCAGATTCAGGAGCAGGCAGCTACGGCCGAACCTCGAACACGTGACTTCAGCACCTTAAGTACCCTTCCCCAGACTCCCCAGCGGGGCCAGACGCACACGCTGATTGGCTCTGGGGAATGTTGATATTCAAAACGTCCAACCAGGCCTGATTCTGAACCTGTCATGTGCACCTCAGTGTACCCATGACCAGGCTGAACCCTAGTACAGCCCAGCCAAACTGATGCCAAAGTTAAACCTGCAGAATTAACCCTCAGAACCCCACTACTGTTCTGAGAAAAAAAAAATTCACATAGCGGACACACTGTAAAAGTGTCGCCGCTGTCCCCTCAAAATAACTCCATGCACAGCTATTAATGTCTAAACCAAAAGTGAGTACACCCCTATGTGAAAATGTCCAAATTGGGGTCAGAGTGTAAAATATTTTGTGTAGCCACCATTATTTTCCAGCACTGCCTTAACCCTCTTGGGCATGGAGTTCACCAGAGATTCAAAGGTGGCCACTGGAGTCCTCTTCCACTCCTCCATGATGAAATCACGGAGCTGGTGGATGTTAGAGACCTTGCGCTCCTCCACCTTCCGTTTAAGGATGCCCCACAAATGCTCAATAAGGTTTAGGTCTGGAGACATGCTTGGCCAGTCCATCACCTTTACCCTCAGCTTCTTTAGCAAAGCAGTGGTCGTCTTGGAGGTGTGTTGGGGGTAGTTATGTTGGAATACTGCCCTGCGGCCCAGTCTCTGATGGAAGGGGAGCATGCTCAGCTTCAGTATGTCACAGTACATGTTGGCATTCATTCCCACAAAGAACTGTAGCTCCCCAGTGCTGGCAGCACTCATGCAGCCCCAGACCATGTAACACCCACCAATATGCTTGACTGTAGGTAAGACATACTTGTCTTTGTACTCCTCACCTGGTTGCTGCCAGACACACTTGACACCATCTGAACCAAATAAGTTTATCTTGGTCTCATCAGACCACAGGACATGGTTCCAGTAAGTCTGCTTGTCTTCAAACTGTTTGTGGGCTTTCTTGTGCATCATCTTTAGAAGAGGCTTTAGAAGACAGCCATGCAGACCAATTTGATGCAGTATGGTCTGAGCACTGACAGGCTGACCCCCACCCCCTTCAACCTCTGCAGCAATGCTGGCAGCACTCTTATGTCTATTTCCCAAAGACAACCTCTGGATATGACTCTGAGCACGTGCACTCAACTTCTTTGAAAGTCCTGTTAACCACTTCGCATCCAGGCCAATTCTGACATTTCTCTCCTACATGTAAAATTCATAATTTTTTTGCTCGAAAATTACTGAGAACCCCCAAACATTATATATGTTTTTTTAGCAAAGACCATAGAGAATACAATGACACTCGTTGCAATTTTTCGAACACGTTTTTTTCAGAAAAAAAACTATTTCATGCGTAAAAAAAAACAAAACAGTAAAGTTAGCCCATTTTTTTTTGCATGTGAAAGATGAAGATACGCCGAGTAAATAGATACCCAACATGTCACGCTTCAAAATTGCACGCGCTCGTGGAATGGCGCCAAACTTTGGTATTTAAAAATCCCCATAGGCGACGCTTTAACATTTTTTACTGGTTACATGTTTTGAGTTACAGAGGAGGTCTAGGGCTAGAATTATTGCTCTCGCTCTAACGTTCGCGGCGATACCTCACATGTGTGGTTTGAACACCGTTTTCATATGTGGGCGGGGCTTACGTATGCGTTCACTTCTGCGTACGAGCTCACGGGGACAGGGGCACTTTAAAAAAAATAATTATTATTATTATTGTTAATTTGACTTTTATTTTTTAAATTTGACAGTTTTAAAAAAAAAATAAAAATTGATTACTTTTATTCCTATTACAAGGAATGTAAACATCCCTTGTAATAGGAATATTACCTGATCGGACCTATTAACAGTGAGATATGGGGTCAGTAAGACACCACATCTCACCTCTAGGCTGGAAAGCCTAAAATTAAAAAAAAAAAAAAAAAAAAATCAAAAAAAAACGATCACCGCTTCCCAGCGGAGGCGGCGCCGTTGGCGGTGAGTCGGTAGCCCATAAGAACGATCAAGCGGCGGAACAGCCGCTATGATCGTTCTTATGGTGTCCTGTTAAACAGCTGTATTATCTTGGCCACCATACTGCAGCTCAGTTTCTGGGTCTTGGCAATATTTTTATAGCCTAGGCCATCTTTATGTAGAGCAACATTTTTTTTTTTTTTTAAGATCCTTGGAGAGTTCTTTGCCATAAGGTGCCATGTTGAACTTCCAGTGACCACCAGATAACAGCAAATTTAACACACCCCAATCACACCTGAGACCTTGTAACACTAACGAGTCACATGACACCGGGGAGGGAAAATGGCTAGTTGGCCCCAATTTGAAAATTTTCACTTAGGGGTGTACTCACTTTTTTTGCTAACTGTTTAGACATTAATGGCTGTGTGTTGAGTTATTTTGAGGGGACAGCAAATTTACACTGTTATACAAGCTGTACATTCACTACTTTACATTGTAGAAAAGTGTAATTTCTTCAGTGTTGTCACATGAAAAGATATAATAAAATATTTCCGAAAATGTGAGGGGTGTACTCACTTTTGTGAGATACTCTATCTATCAATATACATACATAGTCTGTATATCCGACCACTAGAGGTCAGCAGAGTACCTTGATGATTCTGGTCTAGGGCTTGCATATGTTTGCAGTTTCACGTTTCATTCATATTATTACTATATGCTACCTGAGCTACTTTTTAATAAAAAAAATAATAATAACAAAATTGAATGTATGTTCAGGTTTTTAAAGATGTTGTTACTAACATTAATGGCCTCGTTCACATAGGCAATGACACACATGTGATTATATGCATTTATATGTGTTTATAGGCCATTTCTAAATGCATACAAATGTAGGTAATTATTTGCTGATAATGCACACTGTGTATTTACTGCATTAATGTGCATTGAGTTAAATAAAATAAAAAAATCTCTAGCATATGTAAATGCATGCACTTTTCACATATTAATCCATATAAATTTATTTTTTCCTGAGTTTAAATAAAACGAACACAGAAGGCTTGTATGAATGAGGCCTTACATCATAGTTTGAGATGTGGATGTGCTAATAATAAGTAATTGGTTGTTTAGGCAGTTAATCAGCAGGTTTTGATGTCACAAGTTAAAGCGAAACTAACGTTCAATATACTTCCCTTTTCTTTAAAGGTCCAACTTCCCTTACCAGCACTGGTGTCTTCTAACTGACTTCTTCCAGGTGCCAGGCTGCAGCCATCTTCATTGGTCGGTGCGGGATGACCTCACTCTTGCCCAGTCCTGTCATATCAGCATCCAGGATCTGTGCCGGAATGTAAACTGAGCTGTGCTTGTGGGGCTCATTGTACATTCTAACAAAAACTGTTGTCAGGCAGGTAGGTTTATTTTACTGCAGTTCAGTCATTTCATGTCTCTTCCTCAGTAAAGACCCCGCCTGCAAACAGGTGCTGAAACTGAGAATTTAGATCTGCTTTAACCACTTTAGCCCGGATAGATTTACCCCCTTCCTGACCAGAGCATTTTTTTGCGATTCGGCACTGCGTTGCTTTAGCTGACAATTGCGTGGTCGTGCGACGTTCTACCCAAATAAAATTGACGTCCTTTTTTTCCCACAAATAGAGCTTTCTTTTGGTGGTATTTGATCACCTCTGCAGTTTTTATTTTTTGCGCTATAAACAAAAAAAGAGCAACAATTTGGAAAAAAAAAAGCAATACATTTTACTTTTTGCTATAATAAATATCCCCAAAAAATATATAAAAAATAATGTTTTTCCTCAGTTTAGGCCAATATGTATTCTTTTACACATTTTTGGTAAAAAGAAAATCGCAATAAGTGTATATTTATTGGTTTGCGCAAAGGTTATAGCGTCTACAAAATAGGGGATAGATTTATGGCATTTTTATTATATTTTTTTTTTTTACCAGTAATGGCGGCGACTTGCGATTTTTATCGTGACTGCGACATTATGGCGGACACATCGGACACTTTTGACACTATTTTGGGACAATTGTCATTTATACAGCGATCAGTGCTAAAAAAATGCACTGATTACTGTAAATATGACACTGGCAGGGAAGGGGTTAAACACTATGGGGCGATCAAGGGGTTAAGTCTGTCCTAGAGAGTGATTCTAACTGTGGGGGAGATGGGCTACCACTGACGTGACAGCGATCACTACTCCCGATCGCATCTGACTGTCATGTCACTAGGCAGAACAGGGAAATGCCTTGTTTACATCTCCCCGTTCTGCCTCTCCGTCTCTGCCTGATAGCGGACAGTGTCATATAAAGGAAACATAGACTGTGGTGCTGTGTGATAGCAGACAGTGTCCTATAAAGGAAACATAGACAATAGGGGTGTGTGATAGTTGTCAGTTTCATATACAGGAAACATAGACTGTGGCTGTGTATGGCAGCAGATAGTGTCATATAAAGTAAACATAGGACTGCGGCGCTACATCCATTGGTACAATCACTAGCCGTGATAGTGGACAGTTTGACATATAGAGGCAACATAGACTATGGCACTGCGTGATAGCAGACAGTGGGCGCAATTCACTAAAGGACATCACATCTGATATTTGGGTCATGCGATACTGAAAATGTGAATTCACTATCCCTGTGGGCTGAACAAAAAAATAACTTAACAGATTCCTCCATTCACATTGATTGATGTGGATGAAGAAATCTCTGCCAGAAAAAAAGTATATGCTGAGCATAGGAGCTACCACACCCTGACCACCCCACGCTCCTAATGCTGGGCATACAAGTTCTTTTTTTAACTGCAGATGCAGAACTCTCCCCCTGCAGAGCTGCAGGCACTGGCGTATGTATTCTGAGAGCAGCACCATGCTGCTCTCAGAATACACAAATCAGTGCTGCAGCTAACAGTTAACTATAACCCACGGTAACTCAATAAAACAATCTTTTTTCTTTCCTTAACTCTTCCAGCCTTTGATTTTAGGGTCTGACAAAATGTGATAGACAGTTTCCTGACTACCTAACATCTTTAGAGACCCTTCTTGTGCAGAATTGTGTGGACCACTATACTGCGCTGTGATGTACCCTAAACTAATAGTCCACTACAGTGTGGTAGCGACAGAAGTAATCAAGTAATCCTTGATTCAGAGGCTAGGTTGACCAGGTAAGAAGAGACAAAAAATGGATATCACACCTTTTCCATGTTTACCACAGACACATTTTTTTTGGGATGACTTTTGCGTTGGGGTAGGTTGGAGGACATCTGAAAAATTTTTCTCATGCAAAAAGCTAAGGATTTGGGTCACAGCCACTCCTGGATAAAAAAAAAGCCGAGATGATCGCTTCCTAAATTTTAGGAAGAATCCAGTTCTTCCAGTAGCTTTGTAAATAACAGATACATTGTATAGAGCCAATTGAAATAAATATATAGACACTTTTCTGTATCAGTGTCTAACTCTGCGGGAGGCTAAATACGGCTTCATTGTTTGGTCGTTAAACTCTCCACCTTCCATATTTAGATTATAGTCGTGGATGCAGAGAGGCTTTTCCACAACACCAGACACCGTGTGAATTTGGACTGTCATGTCTGGGTGAATGGAAGACAGGATGAATATATCACGTTTGTCCTTCCATTGTACTGCTAGTAGCTCTTCATTTAGCAAGCAGGCTTTCTATCTGTTTCTCTTTTCTTCTTTTTTTTTCCTTCAAATTCTTTATTTAGAGTACAAAGGCAACCAACAAATTGCATCAATATCTGAACAGCGAAAATGTAGTCAAACGGGATAAGTGCAAAAATAACATAATACCTCAGATCACAAAATGTACAGAAATTAATAGCACTGCTATATTATTGAATATAAGACCACTGAATAGAAACAAGTTTGGATACCCAGGTTTTTGTTATATCAGAGGGAAGGAAGAAAGACGGAAAAGGGAGAAAAGGGAAAAGAATGGGTGGGAAAAAGAAAAAAAGAAAGAAAAACGCACTCGCCAAGGTGGGATATTAAGGGCAGCTGGGAGGGGCCATCTAGCAGAGATCTGCCTTCATCCAAGCATATAAACCTATTCCATGGCAGCCACGTTTTCTTATAACGTTTGTTCTTGTTTTGTGCAGAGAGCACTAGGTCCTCCATTTTGTTGATGTCCTCAACCTTTCTGAGCCACATTTGGATACATGGAGGGTCAGATTCTTTCCATCGCAAAGCGATGCAGTTTTTGGCAGCGTTAAGTAAATGGCATAAAAAACTGACTTTTTTTATGTTGTAGTAGGAATGTCAGAGCAATGAAGCAAAAAGAAGGCTGGGTTCTCTGGAACCGGATAGCCGGTAAACTGTTGCGCAAGTCTGCGAACTTCCCTCCAGAAAGTCTCTAAGACTGGGCAAGCCTAATATATGTAGGAGTGTCCCCCGTTCTCCTCTGCATCTCCAGCAGCAGTACGAGGCCTCTGGGAAGAAGCGGCTTAAAGCCCCATACACACGGTCGGACAATCCGCGGACCAGGTCGGTCGGATCCTGTCCGTCATACTTTGTCTGATGTTGGTTTTGCGTACACACGGTCGGACAAAGTTGTCGGAAAATCCGATCATTCTGAACGTGGTGACGTTTGTTGCCTACGACGGGACTACGTAGAGGCTAGTAGCCAATAGCTTTGGTCTTGTAATGTGATGTGAGCATGCGTAGCACTTTGTCCGGTCGGACAACCGTACACACGATCGGATTTGGTGTGATCGGACCGTGTTGTCGGCAAATCTTTCCAGCAGGAGATAAGACTTTGTCCGTCGGACAATCCTACGTACACTGTCCGATGGTGCATACACACCGTCTGATTTTTCAACAACATTGTCCGATCGGACAGAATCCATGAAAAAGTCCGACCGTGTGTATGGGGCTTAAGACTGACAGAGTGTGATACCATCTGGTAAGCAACTTATAGTTGCATTCCTGGATGCGTGTACATACAGAAGATTTAAGGGTAAACTGAATGATTTGTTTACCTTGATCAGGGGCAAATGGCGGTCCCAATTTGGTTTCCCATTTAATGAGGCAAGGAAACCTAAAGTCTTCAGGCGGAGAGATCAGTAGAGTGTACTTTATGGAAAGGGTGCGAGGGAGCGTGCCTCTGTCCATGCAATGACACTCAAATGGAGTTGGCGAATGTCTGTGCCCTGCCGGGGGATACAGCGTACGCAAAAAGTGGTGCAGCTGAAGTGCCCTCCAAAAATCTAAGACAAATTGTCCATCCATGTGCGTCAAGAGTCAAGATTGTGGGCCAACTGTCCAAGTTGAGGAAATGTGAAACATGGAAGTAGCCTGCCTCAAACAGGTTTTGGAACGGGCCCCCACTAAGTCCCAAAGACTTGCCCAAGACAGGTTGTAGAGGTGACTTGGTGGTGGAAATAGCCAGTATTTTGCCCGCAAGATTATAGACTCTAATGCCGCGTACACACGGTCAGAATTTCCGATGGAAACAGTCCGATGGGAGCTTTTCATCGGATTTTCCGACCGTGTGTATGCCCATCGGTCTTTTTCTGTCGGAATTTCCGACTGACTTTGGATTGAGAACCTGTTCTTAATTTTTCTGACGGAAAACCTTTCTATCGGATTTTCCGATCGTGTGTATGCAATTCCGACACACAAAATTCTGACACATGCTCGGAAACAATTTGACGCAAGCTCAGAAGCATTAAACTTCCCTTTTATAGTGCAGTCGAACGTGTTGTATGCCGTGGTGTTATTGACCGTCCGAATTTGGTGTGACCATGTGTAGGCAAGACAGTTTGAGCGAAATTCCGTCAGAATTCCGACGGGAAAAACATCAGAGCTTTTTCCGATGAGAATTCCGACCGTGTGTACGCAGCATAAGGGTAGGGCCAATGTTACAGTGCATTTTAAGCAACTGAGAGGGACAGTGATGAATTTTTGTTCTAATTGTGTCCATAGCTTTTGATCGCTGTGTCTGCACCAGTCAATCACCCGTGTCTCTCCCTCTTTCTAAGTGGGGTGTTAACAAGCCTTTGGGGGAAGCCCCTACAATTAGTAGCGAACATATTACAGCGCACACATTCAAGAATAACATTTACTGCAGGGCTAGTTAAAAAAACACCTGAACATATTCAAAAAATACGGGGGTTTGGTCACACTATATGCTTATATAGTGCTAAGCCCACTTACTGCGACAAAGTACCCCGAATTAGTGGGTCCTACCCTAGTAATAGAATGAAAGATCCTGCGTCTCAACCATGGGAGATAAACTCCTCTATGTGGGAGAACTGAAGGGATTCCTCCTATGCACTGGTGGCCACTAAATAAGAGGTAATGAAGAGGGGGAGGGGTGCTATAACCCAAAAAAAACCTAGTCAGGGTTTAGATCGCATGGTGCCACAGCTGACAATTTTTGAAGGATCAACTGTCTAAAAAGTGGCACGCTTGCATAAAAGTTGTCTATGTACAAATAGTACCCCATATTGAACAAGGGTGACAACAAGTCCCACACTATCTTACCACTGCTCATTCATGTAGTCTGGGCATCCAGGAGGCTCCACTTGACAGTATGTATAGCCTATGAAACAAAAAGAAACAGCGCCACTAAGTGTAGACTTTAGGACAATTTTAATAACTCACAAAGTAAACCACTCACATTGTGGAAAAAACAAGAAGGTTCAACAATTAAAGACTCCAGGAAAGATCGGCAAACTCTCAGCAGAGAAGCGCCAAGGGGTCTGTGTGTATGCAGCGGTCGGGGATGAGGAAACTGGTCTGGATCATCCACCATCCTGGAACACACTGTAGACCGCAGCGCAGGCATAATGACCTCACCGGGAGGGAGAAGCAACATGTTTCTAAGCATGCACGATGCCGGCCATGGGCATACGTGCTCCTTTGTCAAGCTGTCGGAAGGAAACAATAGAGCCATATTTATATATATATATATATATATATATATATATATATATATATATATATATATATATACACACACACACACATATACAGTTCACCCCTCACATTTTTGTAAATATTTTATTATTTCCTTTAATGTGACAGCACTAAAGAAATGATGAGGAAAGAAAAATTGGGACTTTACCCTGAAGAAATTACAGTTTGCTACAATGTAAAGTAGTGAGTGTACATCTTGTATAACAGTGTAAATTTGCTGTCCCTCAAAATAACTCAACACACAGCCATTAATGTCTAAACCACTGGCAACAAAAGTGAGTACACCCCTAAGTGAAAATGTCAGAATTGGGCCCAATTAGCCATTTTACCTTCCCAGTGTCATGTGACTCGCTAGTGTTACAAGGTCTCAGGTGTGAATGGGGAGTAGGTATGTTAAATTAGGTGCTATTGCTCTCACTCTCTAATACTGATCACTGGAAGTTCAACATGGCACCTCATAGCAAAGAATTCTCTGAGGAGGATCCACTCAGAACAGGCCTTGTCATGGTCGACCAAAGAAGTTGAGTGCACGTGCTCAGCATCATATCCAGAGGTTGTCTTTGGGAAATAGACATATAAGTGCTGCCAGCATTGCTGCAGAGGTTGAAGGGGTGGGGTTCAGCCTGTCAGTGCTTAGACCATACGCTGCGCACTGCATCAAATTAGTCTGCATGGCTGTCATTCCAGAAGGAAGCCTCTTCTAAAGACAATGCACAAGAAAGCCTGCAAACAGTTTGCTGAAGACAAGCACACTAAGGACATGATTACTGGAACCATGTCCTGTGGTCTGATGAGACCAAGATAAAATTATTTGGTTCAGATGGTGTCAAGCGTGTGTAGCGGCAACCAGGTGAGGAGTACAAAGACAAGTGTGTCTTGCCTACAGTCAAGCATTGTGGTGGGAGTGTCATGGTCTGGGGCTGTATGAGTACTGCAGAGCTACAGTTCATTGAGGGAACCATGAATGCCAACATGTACTGTGAAATACTGAAGCAGAGCATGATCCCCTCCCTTCGGAGCCTGGATCACAGGGCAGTATTCCACCATGATAACAACCCCAAACACACCTCCAAGACAACCACTGCCTTGCTAAAGAAGCTGAGGGTAAAGGTGATGGACTAGACAAGCATGTCCCCCGACCTAAACCCTATTGAGCATCTGTGGGGCATCCTCAAACAGAAAGTGGGGGAGCGCAAGGTCTCTAACATCCACCAGCTCCGTGATGTCATTATGGAGGAGTGGAAGAGGACTCCAGTGGCAAACTGTGAAGCTCCGGTGAACTCCATGCCCAAGAGGGTTAAGGCAGAGCTGTAAAATTATAGTGGCCACACAAAATATTGACACTTCTGGCCCAATTTGGAAATTTTCACTTAGGGGTGTACTCACTTTTGTTTCCAGCAGTTTAGACATTAATAGCTGTGTGTTGAGTTATTTTGAGGGGACAGCAAATTTACACTGTTATACAAGCTGTACACTCATTACTTGACATTGTAGCAAAATTTTATTTCTTCAGTGTTGTCACGTGAAAAGATATAATAAAATATTTACAAAAATGTGAGGGGTATTGTCACGGTTATGCAGTAATCTTCCCGTTTGCTTACCTCTCCTCATGTGTTCAGACTAAGAGGCCAGACACTCTCACCTGGTGGTTTTTATAACCTCTCCTTTAAGCATGGCTCCACCCCAGGCCCTATCAGGGAAACCTATATTAACCTGTGCACTGCAAGCCAGTGGTGCTGATCAACCATTGTGTATCCATGGTGTGTGCAGCTTCCTGGTTCCTGCTTGCCGTGTGCTCTGTTTGTCTCTGTTACCGACCTTGGCGTGTTCTCAACAATTCCTGTCTGCTTGTGACCTTGACCCTTTGGCATGTCCCCGACTATCCCTGTCTGCCTGTGACCCTGAACCTTTGGCGTGTACTCTGCTGTTCCTGTCTGCTAGTTGCCCTGACCTCTGCCTTATCCCCTTACTATCCTTTTTGTTCCAGCCTGCTGCTTCCTTCTCCTGTAGTCTACTGTGAGCGTGAGCTGTGAGACCCTGGGGGCCGCAACCTGGAGCCAGACTGCAGCGAAGTCCATCCTCACCACTAGAGGCTCTGGCGAACACCTGCTGGCTCTTAGACCTTGCGCCCTGGGGAATCTATGCTCTAGCTTCCACTAGGATCTGTGTTAGTGATCCAGTAGACCTATGTCCTGAATCTCCCTGGGTACAATCCGCAGCAGTCAGTCCTAAGGTCCACTACCTAGCGGTGCACTTCCGACTCCTACTGAGTGCACCTGTCACCTGGTCTCAGGTGACCTGACAGTTTGATCAGCCATGGACCCAGCTGATGTGCCGCTACCCGCAGATGATCCATTGCAGGGCTTACTTTGCAGACTTGAGACCCAAGAATCGCATCAGACCCAGGTGATGCGATTCCTTCAGGATTTGGCATCCCGTTTTGAACAGGTTCAGGCCTCATTAGGACCCCCGGTTCAACAACCTCAACCGCTATCTGCTGCTGCACCTATCGCATCAGTCGCAGCCACACATTCATTAAAACTACCAGCTCCGGCCCGTTTCTCTGGGGACTCCAAGGCTTGCAGGGGGTTCCTTAGCCAGTGCACAATTCATTTTGAACTTCAGACCCAAAACTTCCTGTTCGATCGGGCGTAAGTAGCATATATTATATCCCTCCTGTCAGGCGAGGCGCTAGCTTGGGCTGCCCCTCTGTGGGAACTGAATGATCCAGTGGTTTCTAGCCTGTCTGATTTCTTGAAACTTTTTTGGAATATCTTCGAGGAACCGGGTCGCGTCTTCTCAGCGGCTAGCGCTCTTTTACGTCTCAGTCAAGAGTCCACTTCTGTGGGACAGTATGCTCTTCAGTTCCGTATCCTCACAGCTGAATTAAGCTGGAATAATGAGGCCCTAGTTGCAACCTTTTTACATGGCCTCTCTGATAGAGTGAAGGATGAATTAGCAGGAAGATCCCTTCCTGCTGATCTGGACAGTGTCATCACCTTGTGTAACCAGATCGATATTCGCTTTCAGGAGAGGGCCCTGGAAAAAAGACTCCAGCACTCCCCGTTCTTTAGACAGCCTGAGCTCCCAGTCCCCTCTCTTCGATCCGATGAGCACCCCCTGCCTGCTGAGGAACCTATGCAGTTGGGCTGGACCAAGTTATCTCCCGAAGAACGCGCTGGGCGCAGAACTCTGGGCCTATGCCTCTATTGTGGGGCCAAAGGTAATTTCCGTGACACTTGTTCTCTTCGTCCGGAAAAACGCTCAGGGCTAATACATCTGGAAGGTGGAGTATTAGACCCTGAAATATCACCTTCACCTTCTCGTCTTCTCCTTTCTGTGTTGCTTCATGTCGGCACTTCCTCTCGTTCGGTCTCAGCACATCTGGATTCCGGAGCCGCTGCCAATTTCATGGATTGGGAAACTGCATCCTCCATGAGACTTACCCTTTTGCCCCTTACAATGCCATTGGTGGTCTTGGCGATTGATGGCACTGTTCTCCCAGGGGGCCCTATCCGCTTCCAGACCCTTCCTGTCAAGATGTCAGTAGGGACACTCCACCAGGAGTGGATATCCTTCCTTGTCTTACCTAAGGCTTCATCTCCTATCATATTAGGTCTTCCTTGGTTACGGCTCCATTCCCCACACGTTGACTGGACTGCTGGACAGATCCTGGCTTGGGGTTCCTCCTGTTCCTCTTCCTGCCTACTCAAGGTTACCCCAAAAGAGAAACTTCCTGTTGTCACCATCCCAGTAGCTTCTGCTATTCCCACTGTATATAGTGATCTCTGGGATGTGTCCTGCAATAGTCGGACTGATGCACTCTCTAGGTCATGTGGCCCTCTAGATGAGGAGCCCACCTATAAAACTGAGTCGATCTTTCACTCCAGTTTGCATAACCATTTACCTTTGCCTGTCACTAATCTCCCTTGGACGCACAGCCAGGCTAACTTGTCCGCAAGTTCCACGGTCGCTATGCCCTGTGATGCGATTGAGATGGTCACTACACCTGACAATACTATTCAGTCGGCCTCTGCACTAGTTATGCCAGTCCAGCCCATGCCCAGTAAGCTTTCTGCTTCTTGTTCAGGACCTTCTGTAACCTGGCCTCACCCTACTGCTACTATGCCCTTAACCATTCCTAAAAAGCCTTTAGTCCTCAAGTCCTCTCGTCCTCTCCCTACCTCGGTTCCGGTCTCTGAGGATAATCTAAAATATGAGGTTAGTCAAGTTTTGGATTCCCGGCTCCGTAAAGGCATTCTTCAGTACCTCATTCATTGGAAAGGTTTTGGTCCTGAGGAGAGGTCTTGGATCACTGCATCTGAGGTCCTTGCTCCTCATATGTTGAGGAGGTTCCATCTGGAGTTTCCCTTTAAGCCTGGACCCAGGTGGGGGAGGGGGAGGCCTCATAAGAGGGGGGGGGGGGGGGTACTGTCACGGTTATGCAGTAATCTTCCCCTGTTTGCTTACCTCTCCTCATGTGTTCAGACTAAGAGGCCAGACACTCTCACCTGGTGGTTTTTATAACCTCTCCTTTAAGCATGGCTCCACCCCAGGCCCTATCAGGGAAACCTATATTAACCTGTGCACTGCAAGCCAGTGGTGCTGATCAACCATTGTGTATCCATGGTGTGTTCAGCTTCCTGGTTCCTGCTTGCCGTGTGCTCTGTTTGTCTCTGTTACCGACCTTGGCGTGTTCTCAATGATTCCTGTATGCTTGTGACCTTGACCCTTTGGCATGTCCCCCGACTATCCCTGTCTGCCTGTGACCCTGAACCTTTGACGTGTACTCTGTTGTTCCTGTCTGCTAGTTGCCCTGACCTCTGCCTTATCCCCTTACTATCCTTGTTGTTCCAGCCTGCTGCTGCTTCCTTCTCCTGTAGTCTACTGTGAGCGTGAGCTGTGAGACCCTGGGGTCCGCGACCTGGAGCCAGACTGCAGCGAAGTCCATCCTCACCACTAGAGGCTCTGGCAAACACCTGCTGGCTCTTAGACTCCGCACCCTGGGGAATCTATGCTCTAGCTTCCACTGGCATCTGTGTTAGTGATCCAGTAGACCTGTGTCCTGAATCTCCCTGGGTACAATCCGCAGCAGTCAGTCCTAAGGTCCACTACCTAGCGGTGCACTTCCGACTCCTACTGAGTGCACCTGTCACCTGGTCTCACAGGTATATATATATACACACACACACACAAACAAACACACACACCACACACAAGGACGACCCCAATGGCGGTGAGACTACAAAGCCCAGCAAGCAAAGCCATAACAATAAAAATAACACAAAGTGCTCCCGCGCCGGTCGGGACCCCCGTGAGTCCGGTCGCGGTCCCCGCGGACTCGATCGCCGCGGGGACACCGCGCGATCGTCTCACGGGAAGGCTGAACAGGGAGATGCCGAGATAAACAGCATCTCCCCGTGAGATGCCGAGATAAACAGCATCTCCCCGTTCTGCCTAGCAACTAGTGACGCCAATCTCTGCTCCCTGTGATTGGAGCAGAGATCAGCATTCACTAGCTGACAGCCACGCCCCCCCCACAGTAAGAAACACACCCTAGGCATACTTAACCCCTACACTGCCCACTTGTGGTTAACCCCTTCACTGCCAGTGTCATTTATACAGGAATCAATGCATTTAAATAGCATTGATTGCTGTAAAAATGACAATGGTCCCAAAAATGTGTCAAAAATGTCCGATGTGTCCGCCATAATGTCGCAGTCACAATAAAAATCGCTGATCGCCGCCATTACTAATAAAAAAAAAATATTAATAAAAATGCTATAAAACTATCCCCTATCTTGTAAACGCTATAACTTCTGCGCAAACCAATCAATAATCGCTTATTGCGATTTTTTTTACCAAAAATATGTAGAAGAATACGTATCGGCCTAAACTGAGGAAAAAAATTTTTTTTTATATATTTTTGGGGGATATTTATTATAGCAAAAAATAATGCGTTTTTTTCAAAATTGTCGCTCTTTTTTGTTTATAGCACAAAAAATAAAAACCGCAGGGGCGATCAAATACCACCAAAAGAAAGCTCTATGTGTGGGAAAAAAAGGACGTCAATTTTGTTTGGGAGCCACGTCGCACGACCACGCAATTGTCAGTTAAAGCGACGCAGTGCCGAATCGCAAAAAGGGGCCTGGTCCTTTAGCTGCAAATTGGTCCGGTCTGAAAGTGGTTAATGCTGGGGTTATGGCTAAGGCTAGATGCCAAAACCCTGGTATTGAAATTTCCCTCAGGTTCTGGTCCTTCTGATAAAAGTGGCGGTGAGAGCCCAGGAACCACCACTTTCCGGAGGTTCCCAGGCTTACCTAAAAGATTGGTATCCCTAGGAACTGATCCAGCGCTGGCGACAGCTGGTCACAGAGACGAGCAAAGGAAATATGGCCTCCGCTCTATGGCGGAGCGACATCATGACAACACTTGCGGTTCTGGCCCAATGTAAACAAGGCCATTTTTTTTAAAGCATTAGATTAGATCAGTGTTTTTTTTTTTTGGTCTAATGCTTTCCATTGTAGAGGAGAGATGTGGGTCTTATAGACCCTACATCTCTTCATAAAGAGGATCTGTCATGCTGTATTGTTAAAATGTAATAAAAAAAATAATAATAAAACATTTTTTTTAAAGTGCCCCCGTCCCGCCATGCTCGCACGCAGTGGTGAACACATACGTAGGTCATGCCCACATATGTAAACGGTGTTCGCACCACACGTGAGGTATCACCAGAGCAAGACCAATAATTCCAGCACTAGCCCTACTCTGTAACTCTAAACTGGTAACCTGTAGAATTTTTTTTTTTAATACAAACTTTTATTGAAAATAGAACAGAATAAGGAGGCATATATTGGAAGGCCGGGTACCGGCCTGAAGTTATGGGAGGAGCCCGGAGGGTATTTAAGCAGCCCAAAGGCCGCCGGTCTTTGTCGGTTTCCTGTGCGTGATATCTGATACGTCAGACATCTAGGACCGACTCGTTCGTGACAAGCGCTGTTGGTGCCGGTTCGTGAGCTCCGTTTTCGTCTGTCCGTCTTCTCTTGTTGCAGTCCCGTGTTCCGTGTTCGTAAGTCGTGTCGTCCCTTCGTGTCGCACTCGTGTCGTCGAGTCGCAGTTCGTACAAAGAGTCTGGTTCGGCGGTCGCAGGTAGGGCTTCGGCTCCCATGTTTTACGTTCTCATGCACTGCTTATCATGTCACTAAACTGTGATCTGCGTAGCTCACGAACCACGCGCTGCTTGTCTCGAAACCCAAACACTTACTCGCACGTTTGTTGTTGTACCCGATCGGGAGCCATCTAGCGGCACGCACATTCAGGGCCGCCCGCCTCAGACACTCCGACCGATGTCGCATTCGGCACTCGAGGGTTCCCTTACACGAGCGGGCTACACAGTCTCCGAATCGTTCTACATGACTCACGCACGAGTGCCGTTCGCACTCACACGTATCGTTCAGGTCCTGCCATTATCCGAATTAGTGGCGCTAGCAAGCGTGCCGAATCGTTATATACATTCCGAAGCACTGTTGGCATACTAGTTGCACGTACCACTTCGACCGTGTCGAAACATTTCACGAATTAGCATGACAATCATTTCATCATTTCAAACATGGCTAACGTATCAGGCCGTTCGGTCATGCTAAATCATTTCGCATCAGTTAATCAGGGCGTTCATGCCATCGCTTCGATCCTGGTCCGGTCGCATCCACGCATGCTCCGATCGGGGCGATCCAGATGCACGACTACCCGGCCTCATTTCGATACATGCGCCAAGGGCGGAATCACATTACTGGCTGCGAGCATTCCTGATTCTTGCCCCTGTCATGGCATATCATTTCTGTCACTGTACCACGCCCGGCATGAATGCAGTCACTTCCCCGCACTAATTCGTGTCGGCGTGCCCCAGGCCCGGCCTCATTTCAATACATGCGCCAAGGGCAGAATCGCATCACTGGTTGCGTACATTCCAGATTCTTGCCCCTGTCATGGTATCTCATTTCAGTCACCTTACCACGCCCGACATGAATGCAGTCACATCCCCGCACTAATTCGTGTCGGCGTGCCCTAGGCACGGCCTCATTTCAATACATGCGCCAAGGGCGGAATCGCATCACTGGTTTGCGTACATTCCTGATTCTTGCCCCTGTCATGGTATCTCATTTCAGTCACCTTACCACGCCCGGCGTGAATATAGTCACCTCTTCGCACTAAATTCGTGTCGGCGTGCCCTAGGCACGGCCTCATTTCAATACATGCGCCAAGGGCAGAATCGCATCACTGGTTGCGTACATTCCTGATTCTTGCCCCTGTCATGGTATCTCATTTCTGTCACCTTACCACGCCCGGCATGAATGGAGTCACTCCTTCGCACTAAATTCGTGTCGGCGTGCCCCAGGCACGGCCTCATTTCAATACATGCGCCAAGGGCGGAATCGCATCACTGGTTTGCGTTCATTCCTGATTCTTGCCCCTGTCATGGTATCTCATTTCTGTCACCTTACCACGCCCGGCATGAATGCAGTCACTACCTCGCACTAATTCGTGTCGGCGTGCCCTAGGCCTGGCCTCATTTCAATACATGCGCCAGGGGCGGAGTCGCAAAAAAGAAAAAAAAAAAAAAAGACTTTGACTCTTGTCCTTGTCATGTTATATCATTTCTGTGTCACCTTACCACGCCCCGGCGTTAATTGGTCACCTGCCTGTACGAATTCGCGCCGGCGTGCCATAAAAAAAAAAAAAGGGGAGCTTGGAGTCGGACCCGGTGGCAGCTGGGGGTCACAGTTCGGCCTCAGCAATACCCAGGCAGTTAGCCTCGTTTCACGGTTGCCTCATTCCTGTACGTGCTCCAGAGTCCGGCTCACAGGCACCCCCCATACGGTACGAACAGGCCGAGCCCTGTCACGGGAAGTTTGTTCAGTTAAGGCAACATGTCAAGTCAGTCATTAGTGTTGTCATCTGTCATTTGATCCCACAGCGGTCTCGGCAGTCGACTTAAGTCACTATCGCCTGTTGTTATCATCTACGTTGGGTTCCGTCGCTCTGGACGGCAGCAGTTTAGGCTCTCAATCAGTAGGTCCACCTGCACCAGCTTCGTCAGGGTTCCAGCAGGTAAAAAAAAAAAAAAAAAAAAAAAAACGCTGGGCAGCCTGCAGACACGTGACCAGTCTACTAAGTAACGGGTCTTGGCAGCCGCCATGTCATCAGTCGGCAGCGATGACCTCACCACCCCGCTATCTCCGGCATCAGCCTCCGAGGCTGGCAGTGTCCAGTCCCTTAGGGCATGGACAATTCCCAGGCTGTCCGCCGAGCTGAGACGCAGAGGGATACCCTTCTCGGCCGCGGCCAGGAAGGCGGAGCTATTCAGGCTCCTCTTCCCACCACCGGCCGCAGCAAGCCCCAGCAGCCAGCAGGCGTCTCTGGAATCGATTTCAGCCGCCGTCGCTCAGCTGCACACCCTCGTGTCTTCCCTGTCTTCCTCAATCGTTGAGGTCCAGGACAGAGTGTCTCGTCTAGAGACTAGCCCGGCTGCCACGGTTCCGGACCCTGCGGTGGTCCCAGCCATCAGTGCACCGGCCGCAGGTAGTGAGCTTGCCACGACTACCGTTCACCCTTCCCACCTGGTGCCACCCAGCGTAAGGAAGGACGTTTTAGAGGGCAGAGACGTTAACCTGGCCTCACTCACGATCTCGGTCCATGACTTGGCGAGAACAAGGCCTACACCTGGGGTGACGTCTCGGTGGTTTTGAAGGCGAAGGAGCCAGGCTCAACAGAAAGCTCATGGCGCCCGAGTTCACACTCGCTTTCGGCATGTTCAGGGACGTACGGTGCTCAGCCTCCCCGGGCAGGCGGGAGGAACTGGACCGCTACCTCCATTTAATCGTAGACCTGGGTCACAAATACGGTGGCTCAGCCTTCTACGATTATCGTCGGTCCTTCTCGGCCAAAGCCGCGGACAGATTCTTACAGTTCCATTGGACAACGGACTGGAGGGTAGTGGACGCCGAGTCGTTCTGCTGCCACTTTGCGAGTCTACGGCCCCCGCTATGTGCTGTCTGTCAGTCAGCATCCCACACCGCGGTCTGGTGTACCAACATAGCCCTGTCCACCCGATAACTAGCACGGCCTCTGCCAGCTCGAGTCAGGCTCAGCAGGCACCGGTGCAAGGGCAGAAGGTGGACAAGTGGGGTTGTCCGGGGCAGATGGTCGGGGGAGCCGCCATTTGCAACAACTTCAACTACGGCTCCTGCAATTCAGCCAGTGCCGGCTCGTGCACGTTTGCACCCTATGCCAGAGGGCGCACCCCCAAGCAGATGAAACCGTGACTAAGCCAGGTCAATGTCCTTTGGCTCGATGTCTACTTGACCTCACATCCCACTCCGTCACTTGCCAGCTACCTCACCCGAGGTCTCACCGATGAGTTTCATACCGGGCTCATCACCCCGCCCCACACCACCCACGAATGTCCGAACCTGCGCTCAGCAGCAACAGATGAGCCAGCTATCGACGTCCTTCTTCAGACGGAGTTGGATCGGGACTTTATGATAGGCCCGTTCAGTCAGTCTCCCTTTAGTATCTGGAGGGTTAGCCCTATCGGGCTTGTACGGGGAAATTTTCGGAAAAAAAAAATAAATAAAATAAACGTCTGGCGTATGATCTGTCAGCGCCTCATTCTTCCGTCGTTCCCAGTCTCAACTCGCCCATTCCCTCCGAGGAGTTCTCACTGAAGTACGCTTCGGTAGATATGGCTGCCCAGGCCATACTCAGGGCAGGGGTAGGTGCTTGGCTCTCGAAGGCGGACATATCTGACGCCTTCAAGCTACTGCCCATACATCCTTCCCTGTGGTGCTGGCACGGCATCAAGTGGAGGCAGCGATATTATTTCGCAACCAAATTGACCTTCGGGTCTAAGAGTAGTCTTTGGTTATCTGATAGTTCACGGAGACCCTGGCGTGGATCCTTCTCTACGAGGCTCAGTGCCACAAGGTCGTCCATTATTTGGATGACTTCCTTCTGATAGAACCACCCGGAGCTCCCCAAGGGGACCTTGGAAAGTTGAGGACGGTTTGCGACAATCTGAACGTCCCCATAGCGGAACGCAAGGTGGACGGCCCGGCGCACAAGATCACGTTCTTGGGCATCGACCTTGACACGCCTGCCATACAGGCCAGCCTTCCCGCAGATAAGTTGGGCCATTTCAGGTCGGTTCTGCGAGTGTTCACCCGGGTGGGGGATGTACTCAGAAGCAACTTCAGTCTCTCTTCGGGATATCGAATTTTGCTACGAGGATCATCCCCCAGGGCCGCTCCTTCGTGTCCCGGTTGCCGGTCTTCCTGTCCTACACTCAGGACCCTAGTCAGGTCGTCAGGCTGGATTCAACAGCCAGGGCAGATCTGCCCATGTGGGAACACTTTCTTAGTAATTGGAACGTTGTGTCCCGGTTCATCACAGTCGTGTCCACGCAGTCACCTCAAGTGGTGACCGATGCGGCGGCATCCACAGGATGCGCCGCCATTTTTGGCCATTTGTGGTTCGCCGCCCCTTGGCCTCCTCAGGCACTAGCCACACCGGGCTTTACTACCACGTCAGCCCTCTTTTAGCTGTTCCCCGTCATAGCAGCCGCTCACCTATGGGGTCACTATTGGTCTGGACGGACGGTGGCTTTACGACAGACAATCAAGCCACAGCCGAGATCATCAGCAAGGGCAGGTCTAAATCCAGGCCCGTCATGTCCTTCCTCCGCGGACTGGTCCAGCTATCCCTACAACATCAATTCAATGTTTACTGCTCATTCGTTCCAGGGAAGCTCAATTCAGCAGCAGACGCACTCTCCCGTTTAACTTTGTTCCTTTCTTTGAACAGATGCCAGGAGCCTACCATCTCTCAGCCTCTATCCCGGATTGGTCACAACTGACCTTGGACTAGCCCCACGTTTGCAGTCAGCTACTAACTTCGTCAATGCTTCGCTCGCCCGCAACACCTGTCGGGCCTGCCAGACGGCCTGGGGGCGTTTGGATAAGTTCCTGCCCCAACGCCCGTGAATCTTCCAGCGTCGATTAGGTTCTGGCGTTTATCGCTTACTGCCATTCTCACCTGGCACTGTCACACAGCGCGGAACGTCAGTACGTGGCCGGAGTGCAGCACTACTTGTCACTTCGAGACCCCGCTAGGCCTTCGGTGTTCTCCTTCCATGCAGTGAGGGCTCTACTGCGTGGAGTTCATAAGCTCCAGCCGCCAGTCAGCCCGAAGCGGCTGCCTATCACTGTGGAGGTCTTAAGGGGATGTCTGACGTCCTGGATAGGCCCCCTTTTGGTCTCCTCCTCAGCACCTTCTTGCAGGCTGCGATACACATGGCGTTTATGGGTTCCTACGGCCCAGCGAGTTTACTCGCCGCCACCCAGCCGGTCCAGTCTTGCATAAAGTAATCTCTGCCGCCATCAGGATCTCTACGTTCTTCACTTGGCGATGTCTAGAACTCAGCAGCAAGGTTCCGGAATAGATATTCACTGTGCCGGACCTACAACAACTGGTGCCCAGCTGCCGTGTTGAACCGCTCGACGGCACTGCTATCCGACCGCCCAGGGTCCAGTCCGCTTTACCCTTTCCAGTTAAACCCCTCGAACTCGTCGCAGTTCGTGGTACATGTCTGGGACCTTCTCGGCAATCTTCAATTGGACCCCAGCCAATACTCCGGGCATTCATTCCGGGTCGGGGCGGCCACGTCGGCCCCAAGATAGAGGGTTCCGGACCATGTGATCAAGAAACTAGGTCGGTGGAAGTCGGCCTGCTTCTCGCTACATACCTAACCCACAGTTGGAGAGGGCTCAGGCCTTTGCCCAACTACTTAGTCACATTTACCTTTAATAAATTATTATCCCCTACCTGAAGGTTTTTGCCCCCTTATTTTGGCGTACCATACGGTAGACCAAGGCACACTTTCAGGTCTATTTCATGTTGGTGAGTTTTGTGTTAGTTCTATGTCTCATCGTTACTCTTGTCGTCCGTAGGGCTCTAGACCATAAATTGGAAGGCCGGGTACCGGCCTGAAGTTATGGGAGGAGCCCGGAGGGTATTTAAGCAGCCCAAAGGCCGCCGGTCTTTGTCGGTTTCCTGTGCGTGATACCCACCCACCCTCCCCTTTTAAAAGCCTCTTCCAAGTATTCTTACCCCAGACTGAATACTCATTCCACATTATTCCATAAACTACTTCTTATCATTCCTTATCTAGGGTATGCCCCCTTATTTTGGCGTACCATACGGTAGACCAAGGCACACTTTCAGGTCTATTTCATGTTGGTGAGTTTTGTGTTAGTTCTATGTCTCATCGTTACTCTTGTCGTCCGTAGGGCTCTAGACCATAAACATAGTTCAGTATAAACAGTTGAGAGTACCACATAATATTCACAACCATAATTGCAAGACAAGCTTTACAGCGTATAGCAGACTGGGCTAGTATCAGCTAACAAATTGAGCCGGTGTTAGAAAAATGAGGTCCAGCAGCATGGTGAAATATCTTCCTTTGTGGGAGAGTTCAATTAAACATGAGCAGCTAGAATTCAGTGGGATATGTGCACTTCCACACAGTAACGTAGGATTGAAATGAGAGGGTTGTGTGAGAACTAAGTGACATGCCGCCAATACAGAGTACACAACGCTAACATAAATAACTGAAAAAGAAAGAAAAATTAACTACTAAAACAAAAGTAGGTACGGGGAGTCAAAGACTAGTACACACTCTGTGATATCTGTAGCCAGTGTGCATTTCCCTCTGGAACCATAGACCTGGGTGGGTGTTCATTCAGGGGGACCAAGACTTCCATTTCAAATCATATACATGCATGGTATCCATAATTGTATGGTACACCCTTTCCATAAGTTTGATCGCTGCCATTCTCTTGAGAACTTGATCCCAAGGAACCCTCAGAGATCTCCAGAATAATGCAATGGTCCATTGTACTGCACTAAAGAGGGTGTGGGCAAGTTTTTGGTCTGGAGGGGTGGAACCTGGGATATCGGCAAAGAACAGACACATCTGGAGGGTTAACGTGGTGTGGGTGCCTGTGATTTCTGTGACATGTGTCGTAACCCTTTGCCAAAGATCTCTGAGAGCCGTACAGCTCCAAAATGTATGTAGGTGAGTACCCGGTTCGGGACAGCCTCTGAAGCAGTTACCAGAAACAGTGGGGAAAAATTTGTGAAGCTTGGCACTGTTTCTTTCACCGCCTCTGACTTAGTGCATTTGTGCATGTTAGTGATTCTGGTGGACCATTCTTCCGGGGAGGCCTCTACCCCTGTCTCTATTTCCCAGCTGAGTATGGCGGATGATTTGTCTGGAAGTTTGAGACTAGCAAATGAAGAGTATAGCTGGGAGATCACACCTCTGTCCCTAGAGACAGAACCACAGATGCTTTTGAATGTTGCGAGTGCATCTGGGGCTGACCAGGGGAAGGTGGAGTTGTAAAAATGCCTAATTTGCAGGTATTTGTAGAATTCAGAGCTGGGGAGGCCATGGGAGGCTTGTAGGGATGCGAATGAGGCAAATACCCCATCTCTATGCAGAGGGGCGTACGTGATAAGGTCACTCAAAATCCAGAGAGTGAAATCTCTAGGATCTTGGAAAGTTGCAGGAGCCGGGTTTCCTATAAAGGAGGCCAGCTTGGGATTAGATGGGATCACGGAGAGCCTCTTCTTGTAAAGGGCCCAGAGATGTAATGACTGACCTACGACAGTGTTCAGGGTAGAAACTTCTCTGGTGTGGGTCGTTTTGGTCCAGAGAAGGCCTGGGAGATAGTAGGGGGCCACTGAGGCCAGTTCAAAGCGTAGCCATGGGAATGCTCGCGGGGAGGAATGCCACTGTGCTAGTTGAAGAAACCTGGCCGACACATAGTACAACCATATATTCGGCAAGCCTAGGCCACCAATGTTCCTCGATCTGTAGATCATTTGTTTGCCTAAACAGGGTTTTTTATTATGCCAGACAAATCTATTAATGTCCTTCTGCAGGGCGTCTAGGGAGTGGCGGGGCATATAGTTGGGCAAGGTCCTAAAGAGAAATAACAGTTTTGGGAGATTGGACATCTTAACTGCCTGTATTCTGCCCAGAAATGTTATGTGGTAAGAGTCCCAGGAGTGGAGTTGTCAAGTGCGCGTGAACATGGAAGGGTAGTTTACCTGGTACAGTTTTTGGAATGTTGGAGCTAATTTGATCCCCAAATAGGACATTGTCTGTCCGTCCATGGGAAAGCCGAAGCTAGACTGAATTGCTGTTGAGGTCTGTTGGGGTAAATTGATTGGGAGGGCAGAACATTTCGAGAGATTAACTCCCAGACCAGACAGATCACAGAATGTGTTTAATGTGGAGACGAGGTTGGGGATTGAAACTATCGGGTCTGTCAAAAACATGAGGACACCGTCTGCATACATGCTCAATTTGAATTCCTGGTCACCCTTGGTGTAACCTTTGATGTTCGGATTTAGGTTAATCGCCCTGGCCAGAGGCTCTATAGCCAACCTGTAGACATTTTTAAAGTATCATCTATAGAGATTTTATAGTTCTGTAGTTTGGCGCCATTCCACGAGCATGCGCAATTTTAAAGCATGACATGTTAGATATCCAATTACTCTGCATAACATATTATATATTGTGTGTTTTTTTTTAATTCATTAAAGTATATTTTTTCCAAACTTTAAAAAAAAAACTGATGCGCAAATGTGACAAATGTGTGACATACAAAATTGCAACGACTGCTATTTTATTTTCTAGGGCATCTGCTAAAAAAAAATATAGTGTTTGGGGGTTTTAAGTAATTTTCTAGCATAAAATACAGATTTTTTACTTGTAAACAAATAGTCTCAGAAAAAGGCCTGGTCCTTAACCGCTTCCCGACCGCCTCCTGTAGATATACGTCTACAGAATAGCACGGTTAGGCAAAGGCACGTATATATATGTCCCCTTTAATCGCCTAGCCGCGACCCGGCCGGGAGCTCCGTGACCACGACCGCGGGACCAGCGGAACCGATCGACGCTGGTGTACCGCGATCGGGTCACAGAGCTGAAGAATGGGGAGAGGTCTGTATAAACAAACCTCTCCCCGTGCTTCCTACTCTGCCTGTAATTGATCGGCTGTTCCCTGTCATCGGGAAAGCCGATCAATGATGTCAGACGTACAGCCACGCCCCCCTACTGTAAAAAAAACACAACACGTCACACTAACTCCTCCCCGCCCCCTAGTGGTTAACTCCTTCACTGCCACTGTCATTTACATAGGAATCAGTGCTATTTAAATAGCACTGATTTCTGTAAAAAAAGACAATGGTCCCAAAAATGTCCGATGTGTCCGCCATAATGTCGCAGTCACAATAAAAATCGCCGCCATTACTATATATAAATATTAATAAAAATGCTATAAAACTATCCCCTATTTTGTAAACGCTATAACTTTTGCGCAAACAAATCAATAATCGCTAATTGCGATTTTTTTTTTACCAAAAATATGTAGAAGAATACGTATCGGCCTAAACTGAGGGAAAAAAAAAATTTTAATATATTTTTGGGGGATATTTATTATAGCAAAAAGTTAAAAATATTGCATTTTTTCAAAATTGTCGCTCTATTTTTGTTTATAGCGCAAAAAATAAAAACCGCAGGGGCGATCAAATACCACCAAAAGAAATCTCTATTTGTGGGAAAAAAAGGACGCCAATTTAGTTTGGGAGCCACGTCGCACGACTGCGCAATTGTCAGTTAAAGCGACGCAGTGCCGAATCGCAAAAAGGGGCCTGGTCCTTTGGCTGCAAATTGGTCCAGGGCTGAAGTGGTTAAAGTGTTTGTTAACCTACAAAAAATAAGGATCCTGGCCCTTTAATGCATGTTATACAGCACAGTGCTTGTGCTGTTTCATTCCCCCCCCCCCCATATTACCTGAAATACCTGGCTGACCCTACCAGTTTCTGCCCTCCCCCTGTAAACTGACCACGGTATATCATAGCTGCTGAGCCCTGACACCATGGTCAGTTTACATACCTCCTTCATCTGCAGCCCTGCTCTCCTGTGTCCTCCTCCTCCTCCTCCCCCTCCCCGCCTTGCCTGTCAGCTAGTGACAGTGCCCGCCCCACCCCCTCCTACTGCTGGAATCACTCTGATCTGTTAATAGTATCAGCGCTATCACCTAATGACAAGTGCCCCCGTGTGTGTAATTTATCAAAATAAAGCAGTATATATGAGATCTCTGAGTGCCGATCGGCGATCCCGTGCCCGGCTGGCTCACTTCTCCTCCCCTCCTGACTGACGTCAGGGGGAATCTCGGCCCCGCCCACTGCATCTGTCAGACGGGGCGAAGAGTGAGCTGACCGGTCATGTGATCTCCGGGAATCACTCTGAAGTCAGGTGTATACTGCTTGATTTTTATAAATCACACACACAGGTGCACTTTTTATTAGGAGACAGTGCTGATACTATTAACAGGTCAGAGTGGTTTAACAACCAATTTAATTGGTTAAAGCAAATAATAGGTAATATATATTTTAAAAAGGGGCTACAATTCATTGAGGCAATTAAATTATTTACAGGATAAAACTGTAATTAAATAATAAATAAATACAGCTATAGATATAATGTACTATGGATGTACTAATATTATCAGACCACCACTAATTATAAAACCAGACCACCCATGAAAACCAAGGAGAGAGAAAAAAACCTGCATGTCCTATTGAGAATATCAGCATTATTAATATTCAGAGACACAGCAGAGGACTGTATAACTGACAATCTTTTATATACAAATGCTGAGATTATATATATTTATTATGTATATCATTTATATATTTTTTATAAAATAGTTTCAACCTCCAGTTCTTCATTTAACCCTCCAGCGGACAGTGTCCAGGATGTAGATCCAATATGTTTCCCATTGACAGAGCCTATGAAAGCACTCTTTTGGAAGACTCTTGGGCACTGCTTCAATTACCCAGACTTGCAGCCCTAAAGTAGATTTATTATGAACCTCTGAAAAGTGACAAGGGGCACTATATTTGTCCTTTCCTTCCTCAATAAAGCGGCAGGTGTTTGCCAAATCTCTTTCTCAGTGGCCTAATAGTGCAGCCCACATGGGACAGGTAAGGCAATACACTACAAAATCAGACCAACAGTTGTAAAAGTCATTCCATCTTGCAGGTCTTGCCCTTGGACACACATTCTTTTTGACCATGTCATATGAAATTGCAGGTCTTACAAAGGGCCTTACAACACTGAAACATACCCTTGAGGGGAATGAGACATAATGAGGACAATTTAGAATGGGTTCAATTTGCTAGGAGCTACTCTGTTCTTTAAATTGGGAGCCCCTCTATAGGATCTTCTTTTGTTTCCTTCATCTTCATTTCTAATGGGGAGACTTTTGGGAACCAATAGTTACATATATATAGTTACATAGTTGGTAAGGTTGGTAAGGTTGAATACAGAGAACAGTCCATCCAGTTCAAACATTCATAAATAACCACAACTGAAAACTTTATTATAAATACATTTACACCTTGGACTGTCAGTTATAACTATGGAAATCCATGCATATATGTATGTACCTATGTCTACAAGAATTATTTTTAATTGTATGCATAAAAAGTGTTTAAATGATCATTAAAAAAAGTGTATATTTTATACCCTGTGGTTTGTGTCTCACAAAGTCCCTTGGTCGTCCTTCTTTCCCCTTCTATAGGTAACCCCAACATGAATAATTTATCTTAAATGTGGGTTTTGCAAAAGAATATCTCAATGTTTGGCGATATCAGTCATGGAAATAAGTGCTGGACCTGAGAGGATGCTCACATTCCTCTTTTCCTACTTTCATTGGGTTTCCCACCCAAATAAAAGGTGTAGGCCTGATCTTTCAAAGATTCAGGGTATCCTTTATCCAAAAAATTGGTCTTTAGGAGGGCATGCTATGTATCTGATTCTCTAGTACAATTCTGTCTAAGGTGACACAATTGACCCTTGGGAATGATTTTGATCCACTGCAGGTAATCACAGCTATCAAAATGTAAAAAAAGTTACCAGCAGTGGGTTTAGTGTAATTTTTTGCAAAAATCTTTCCATTATCATGACCAGATCCAAAAAGGCCTGGGCCTCAGAATCTCTTGCAAATGTGAAAGATAGACCAAATAGGCTCCCATTGCAGTACGCTACAAAGTCATCAACTAAGGATGGGGAACCATCCCAGATGATAATTATGTTATTGATGTATCGACTATAAAATATGATCTTAACTGGAAAGGGATTTTTTTGCCAAATATATATGGATTCCCAATAACCCATGGCAAGATTTGCAAACGAGGGTGCAAAATTTGTTCCCATCGCAGTGCCCTGGATTTGTAAATAATAGTCGCAATCAAAAATGAAATAATTGTGGGTTAAACAGAAATTGGTAGCCTCTAAAATGAGAGTAGCTTGCCTAGAATTTAGGATCGAATCTTGAGAAAGAAAATGTTGTAATGCTAACAAACCCAAATTATGGGGAAATGGATGTACAAAGGAAATTCACATCCAGTGACACCCAAAAATAAATGGGCTCCCAAGTATAGGGTGCAAGAAGCTCCAACAAATGAATGCCACCCCGAACATAAGACTGAAAGCCCTGTGCAAGTGACTGTAAAAACCTCTGCTCTCCATGGCCGCAACTATAGGTCATCCTTTGGGGGGGGGGGGGTTGTTGATATTGGTGTATCTTCAGTATATGGTAAAAATAATGAGTTTTATCCGACGAGGGAAAGGCCATGCTCAACTCTTAAAGAACGAGGAACCAGAACAATATATAAACACAGCCCACCCTGGGCCCCACCCCCACCCTCCCACCCCCTCCCTCCCTTCCCGTTTTCTTTTTCCTACTTTTCTTCTTTCCTCCTCTCTCCTTTCTCCTTTCTCCACACAGGAAGAAAACCCTACATATGGGATTAAAATAAACAAAAGACAATCCATACTAGACACCCTCTACCAAGAACCAGAGAGATGAAATCTAGCTCCCAGGCACAGAGAAGTGCGGACACACTCCGCTCACAATAACGAATGGGACGCACAACAAATCAATAGAGGGACAATAGAATGCTAAGTAAAAGTTGATGAGGACACTGAGATTGATATGATACATATCCATATATTTGTACAATGCAGAACTTGTGGAGAAATGTTAAACAAATTGTATATGACGTTATTGTTATTGTTCATTTCCGTGCTGTTTGAAAAATTTTCTGAATAAAAAATATATTTGAAAAAAAAAAAAAAAATAATGAGTTTTGTAAAACTCCTAATGAAGAAAAAGCCTCATTTTTACCTATAACCGAAGTTACAACTGTAGTAAATAGAATTTGTGTGTAAGGAATAGCCAACCCACCACCACTGGAGCAAGATGACCTTCTAAGAGAAATGACACATTCTTAAAAGGAGATTAGTGAGCTGGCTTGTCCGTATAGTCAGTTTACAATGACATTCCTATAGCATGAAGTAATTTAAGGTAACCAGGATATTAGAGGCCTTCATAGATATTTGCGAAGTCAACATTAACCACTTCCGGACTGCCGCACGCCAATGTACGTCCCTAATTTGGGGACGGATATCATTGTTATGGCAGCAGCTAGCTGCCATACCCCTGGTATCCCAGTGTTCGGTACAAGATAAAAGTGGTCTCTGCAGTAGATTCGCTGCAAGATCACTTTTATCGGCGGCAGGAGAGGGGCACCCCCTCCCGCCGAAATCCGGTGCACTCCGCCACTTACCGGAGCCGTCGGCAGTGGCAGAGGCGATCGGATCCTTCTCAGGGCTATGCATGGAGACGAGTGAGGGGAAGATAGCCCCAACCGTCTCCATGACACTACAGGGCGGAAGCGACGTCAAAACATCACTTCCGCCCATAGCTCTTTAAGGGCCATTTTATTTTTTTATTCATTATTTATTTTTTCACTTTATCTTACTTTGTGTGGTTGAGTAAATAACCATATGCACACATAATATAACACATACCCTTTTTTTGTTTATGTGGGCACATATCTCTATGTGTGTTCGTGTTCTATATACATGTATACACATAATAATCAATTGTATTCATTAATCACCATATTATGTGACATGCATTTTTTGAGCTATATATTTGAAGTCATTTTAAGAAGTTTGCTAGCTATGAATAAGCACTGATTTGGGTGCGAAACGCATTAGATTCTGTACCCCCCCATTGCTGTTTTTGTTTTGATGTGATCCACGGTTTTAATAAAAGCACAGGATTTTAAGTTTTTCCCGGTGTGCGGCAATCCAGTAAGTTCTTTTTTACCATTGCCTGCCATAGCTCTTAAAAGGGCCATTTTAGTTTTTTAAATTACAAACTTTTTTTTTTATCATTGCATTTTAGTGTAAATATGAGATCTGTGGTCTTTTTGACCCCATATCTCATATTTAAGAGGTCCTGTCATGCTTTTTTTGTATTACAAGGGATGTTTACATTCCTTGTAATAGGAATAAAAGTGACCCATTTTTTTTTTTTTTAAACAGTGTAAAAATAAAAAAAAAAAGGCAAAATAAATAAGAATTTTTTTATTTTTAAACGTGCCCCGCCCCGCCGAGCTTGCGTGCAGAAGCGAACGCATACGTGAGTAGCGCCCGCATATGAAAACGTGTTCAAACCACACATGTGAGGTATCGCCGCAATTGGTAGAGCGAGAGCAATAATTATAGCCCTAGACCTCCTCTGTAACGCAAAACATGCAACCTGTAGAATTTTTTAAAGGGAGATTTTTAAGGGTAAAAGTTTGTCCATGAGCGGGTGCAGTGTTGAAGCGTGACATGTTGTATCAATTTACTCGGTGTAACATTATATTTCACAATATAAATAAAAAGCTGAGTTAGACTTACCGGTAACTCCTTTTCTGAGAGTCTTCCAGGACAGCCCATGAGACCTAGGGCTCCTCCTACCAGGACAGGAAACACATTTCCCCCACCAGATAAAAGGGCGGTCCTCCAGGCCCCATGTCAGTCTACTCAAGAACCGTAGGACGTCCCTGAAAAACATATGCATAATACACATAACTTTAGACAAAACCGGGTGGGAATCCGGCTGTCCTGGAAGACTCTCAGAAAAGGAGTTACCGGTAAGTCTAACTCAGCTTTTCTCAAAACGTCTTCCAGGACAGCCCATGAGACGATGAGCCAGAACTTACCAGTCTAGGGAGGGACAACTGCCTGCAGGACCTTACGACCAAACGCCTGCTCCTGCGCTGATAGGAGATCCAGGCGATAATGTTTAATGAAGGTCGAGTAACTGGACCATGTGGCAGCCCTGCAAATTTGCTCCGGTGAGGCACCAGCCCTCTCAGCCCAAGACGTAGATAAGGCTCTAGTTGAGTGTGCTGTCACAAAAGGTGGAGAAACCTCCCTAATTTTGTAAGCTTCAGAGATAGCTTGCTTTATCCACCTGGCTAGTGTGGCTTTAGATGCACTGTTTCCCTTGTGTGCCCCCGAAAAGAGGACAAACAAAGCATCGGTTTTCCTAAAGGTCTTAGTGACCTCAAGATAGGCAAGGAGGATCCTTCTTACGTCTAAGCAACTAAACTTTCTTTCCTGTTCGCCGTGCGGTGAACTACAAAAGGATGGCAGTACAATAATCTGAGTTCGGTGGAATGTACTAGCCACCTTAGGCAAAAAACCTGGATCAGTCTTTAAAACGACTCGATCATCAAAAATCGTGAGAAAAGGCTCCCTAACTGACAGGGCCTGCAGCTCACTTACCCTACGTGCTGAGGTAATAGCTACCAGAAAAACTACTTTTAATGTAAGTAGTTTAACTGAGATTTCCTCGAGAGGCTCAAAAGGAAATTCCACCAAAGCCTGAAGTACTAGGGACAGGTCCCAAGATGGACAACTTTTCACCACTACTGGCCTGGCCCTTGAAATTGATTTGAAAAATCTGGCTACAATGGGATTTTCCAGGAGAGAAAACTGGAGGAAAACACTAATAGCTGCCGCTTGTACTTTTAGGGTACTAACGGAAAGACCCTTGTCAACCTCCTCTTGAAAAAATTCCAGAATTGCCGGAATATCGTGGGTTAGTCTCCGATTCTCCGATAACCAAGAATTAAACTTTTTCCAAACCTTGGAATAAATGGCTCTGGTTACTGGTTTTCTACAGTCTACCAGAGTCCTGACTACTTTGTCGGAGAACCCCTTGGCGCTTAGCATCTTCTCTTCAGATACCAAGCCGACAATCTTAGGGAAATCACCTGGGGGGTGAGACACTGGACCCTGCAACAATAAGTCTTCCCTCTTTGGAAGACTCAGTGGAGGCTCTGAAACTAGAGTCTGTAGCAGGGAAAAACCATGGCCTCTTGGGCCAAAACGGGGCAATTAGAATGAGGTCTGTTTCTTCTAGAAGAAACTTCCGGAGGACTTCTGGAATAAGTCTGATCGGCGGAAAGGCATAACATAGGCCGCAAGGCCATGGGTTTGCCAGCGCATCGATCCCCAAGGATTGGTCTGCTGGGTTCATGGAAAAGAACATTTCCGTCTTGCGGTTGTTCCAGTTTGCGAACAGATCCGCTACTGGGTATCCCCATCTGCTGGTGAGGTCTGCAAAGACTTCGGGATGAAGGGACCAGTTGTCTCGATCTACCCGGTGACGGCTGAGGTAGTCTGCTAACCAATTTTGTGTGCCCTTCAAGTGCACCGCTGAAATTGAAGCCAGATTCCCCTCTGCCCATACTAGAATCTCCTGGGCAATTGACTGGAGTATCCGGCTTCTCGTGCCCCCCTGCTTGTTGAGGTATGCGACTGTCGCAACGTTGTCCGACAGAATTTGAAGATTGTGGCCCCTGATCTCTATCTGAAAGGACTGCAGGGCTCTGTGAACCGCTAGAAGCTCTCTTTGATTGGATGAAGCCCTTGCCTCCCTCGAGGACCACTCTCCCTGTGCTACTGCATTGTTGAGATGGGCCCCCCATCCCCAGGAACTTGCATCCGTAGTAATCCTTTGGGAAATGGGAATGGACCATGGGAGACCTCCTGCTAGGTGCTGGCTTGCTCTCCACCACCACAGGCTTCTCTTTACCCTGGTGGGAAGCCGGACTCTTGACTCCAGGGACCTTGCATCCCCGTTCCAGTTTCTTAAGAGGAACAGTTGTAGTGGACGTTGATGAAGTCTTGCCCATGGGACTGCAGGAAAGCATGAGGTCATCAGACCCACTGCCCTCGAAACCTGTCTTAGGGAGACCGACTGGTTTGTCTGCAATGCTGACATAGATTGGATCATTTTGGTAATCTTCTCCTGAGGAAGAAAGACCCTTTGATCTACTGAGCAAAAGTCGTAACCCAGGTAAGTCACCTTCTGGGCCGGAGTTAAGGACGACTTTTCTACGTTTATTAACCAGCCTAAGGACTGTAGGAAGTCCCGTACAGCCTGGAGATCCTCCAACAGCTTCTGGTATGACGCTGCTACCACCAGGAGGTCGTCTAAGTAAGGGATAATAGTTATCGCTTTTAGCCTGAGTGGAGCTAGGGCTTCCCCCAACACTTTTGTGAAAATGCGTGGGGCTGAGGAAAGACCAAAGGGGAGGGCCTGAAACTGGAAGTGTCGGGTCCCTGTCCTCATCTTCACTGCTAATCTTAAATATCTCTGGAAGGCTGAGTGGATAGGGATGTGAAGATAAGCATCCCTCAAGTCCACCGTGGCCATGTAGCAGTTTGGGTAGAGTAGGCTTTTGATAGTGAAAACCGTCTCCATCCGGAAATGTTTGTATCTGATTGATTTGTTTAAAGCTCGGAGATTCAGGATAAGTCGAAACTTCCCTGACGGCTTTTTGACAACAAATACATGGGAATAGAATCCCTTGCCCTGATCTGACTGGGGAACAGGAATCAGGACCTTCTGATCCAACAGGTCTCCGATCTGGAGACCCAGGGCCTGCGCTTTCTCCCGATCCTGGGGAGGAAAGGTGACCAAAAACCGCTCTGGTGGTTGGTGGACGAATTCCAGCCTGTACCCGTTGGTCACAAGGTCCAGGATAAAGGGGCTTGAAGTAACTGCTGCCCACTGTGGGAAGAAGGCCCTCAATCTTCCTCCCACTGGGGAACGCAAGTCACTGCGGTTTGGTGGGCTGTTGAGGAGGGTTAAACAGGACCCCCCCTTTGCCTCTGCCTTTGTGCCCTGTCCAGTGTTTTTTCGGCCTGCTGTCCTTTCCTTTAGGACCCGTCTGCCTGCCTTGGCCACGAAAAAACTTCCTGGCTGCTGGGATTCTCTTTTTCTCTGGGAAAGCCTTCTTCCTGTCGGCAGTGCGTTCCAGTGCCTCCTGCAGCCCTGGGCCAAATAAGTGATCGCCTGTTAAGGGGAGCCCACAAAGGCGTAACTTGGAGGCTGAGTCCCCTGACCAGGTCTTAAGCCAAAGGCTCCTCCTGGCCGAGTTCACTAAAGCCGAGGTCCTGGCCGACATTCTCACCGACTCTGCGGAAGAATCTGCCAAAAAAACTACTGCCTGAAAGAGGAGAGGAAAAGACTTCAAAATCTGCTCTCTGGAGGTACCTGCCAACAGATGAGTCTGAATTTGGGTTAACCACACCTCCAGATTTCTGGCCACACAAGTGGAGGCCAGAGCAGGTTTGAGGTTCCCAACCGCAGAGTCCCAGGCTCTGTGGAGAAGGATATCCCCCTCTTGTCCATCGGATCCTTAAGCGTACCCATATCATCGAACGCTAGGTCCGAGTTCTTTGAAACCTTTGAAAGGGGTGCGTCTAGCTTGGGATTTTTATTCCACGGCTGCGTAGTGTCCTCATCAAAAGGAAACCTCCTTTTAAGGTTACTAGAGAAGAAAGGTTTTCTCTCAGGATTATCCCATTCCAGTTTGATAGTATCAATCAATGAGCTATGGACTGGAAAAACTCTAGATTTTTTCTTGTGCAATCCCTTATACATGAGATCATGTTTGGATAGCTGAACCTCCTCTTCTTTCAATTCAAGGGTAGTATAGATGGCCTTCAATAAGTCATCCACATCTTCTACGGACAACTTAAATCTCGAGCTCCGAGTGGATTCTCTATCCCCGGGCTCTATCTCTGACCCTGATTCCTCTGGAGAGGAACGGGTAGATCTGACCTCAGCCTCAGAGTCTTCACTGTCCGCCTGCTGCGGAGTGCTGACTGTCGTCTTCTGTGACGACGGACCCTCTGCTGGAGTCTGGAGCTTGTCAATAAGCGTTCTAAAGGAACTAAAGGTGGACGCAAGCTCATCTCTGACAGAAGCTAGCATCTTTTGGCAAGAGGTAACCGGGTCATCTTTTACAAGGCCCTCTATACAGCTGCGACAAACTGCTTTGCTCCAAGAGGAGCTCAATTTGTTTGCGCACACCGCACATTTCCTTTTAGGTGGCTGTGCCTGAGCTTTCTCCTGGGTCTTGGTCTGTAAGACAAAAAAATAAAACGACCCCAAATGAGACTCACAGCCACCCTGACACTCCGAAACACCACGTGCAGGAGGGAAGAAATGTGTCCCCATAACCCACTACTACAGAGAGGGGAGGGGGAGGGAACACTCACAGGGATAGCAAGATAGTGACAAAACACTTCAGGCTTACCTGCGAGGTGCTGGTGTTGGGCACTGCTTCCACTGCCTGTGCAGGAACTGCAGACTGGTCCATCCTGCCCTGTTTAGCTTTCCACAGCCTGGCTGCTTTCCACCAAAACACACCAGTAACCAGCGTCTCCCATCCGCACCGCTTAAAAAAGACTGGAACCAGTGTCTCCGGCGCCCGATGATGATGTCATATGCCCCGGAAGTGACCTATCACTCGGCACTTCCTGTGGGCCAGCTTGGAGTGCAGAAGCTCCGCCCCTCAAGTGCTGCTGCTTCCTGTTTCTCCTCACACCTTTCAGCCATGCTGTGGGTGAGGAGAGGAAACTGCTGCTCACATAGAGACTACAGGCGCTTGGGAGCAGACATCACCACGGTCATGGCCCTCTCCAGGCACAGAGAGACAGGAGACAGCAGCACAACCAACCTCCCCAGCGGTGTGCTGCTTCTGGCAGAAGAGAAGGTTAGTGATATGCCCCCAAATAGCCTTACAGAGCCCCTGCTCATGAGACCTAGGGGACCAGGTTCCTGGAACATGTTACCCCCCGTCCGGAGGAAACACTAATAACTGACATGGGGCCTGGAGGACCGCCCTTTTATCTGGTGGGGGGAATGTGTTTCCTGTCCTGGTAGGAGGAGCCCTAGGTCTCATGGGCTGTCCTGGAAGACGTTTTGAGAAAATTGGGCTACCTTACTGTTGTCTTATTTTTTAATTCAAAAAAGTGTATTTTTTTCAAAAAAAAGTACGCTTGTATTAGAAGAAACATAGACTCTGGCAGTGTGTGATAGCGGACGGTGTCCTATAGAAGAAACATAGACTGTGGTGGTGTGTGATAGCGGACGGTGTCCTATAGAAGAAACATAGACTGTGGTGGTGTGTGATAGCGGACAGTGTCCTATAGAAGAAACATAGACTGTGGTGGTGTGTGATAGTGGACGGTGTCCTATAGAAGAAACATAGACTGTGGCAGTGTGCGATAGCAGACGGTGTCCTATAGAAGAAACATAGACTGTGGCGGTGTGTGATAGCGGACGGTGTCCTATAAAGGAAACATAGACTGTGGCGGTGTGTGATAGCGGACGGTGTCCTATAAAGGAAACATAGACTGTGGCGGTGTGTGATAGCGGACGGTGTCCTATAAAGGAAACATAGACTGTGGCGGTGTGTGATAGCGGACGGTGTCCTATAGAGGAAACATAGACTGTGGCGGTGTGTGATAGCGGATGGTGTTCTATAAAGGAAGCATAGACTATGGCGGTGTGCGATAGCGGACGGTGTCCTATAGAGGAAACATAGACTGTGGCGGTGTGTGATAGCGGACGGTGTTCTATAAAGGAAGCATAGACTATGGCGGTGTGTGATAGCGGACAGTGTCCTATAGAAGAAACATAGACTATGACGGTGTGTGATAGCGGACGGTGTCCTATAAAGGAAACAGACTGTGGCGGTGTGTGATAGCGGACGGTGTCCTATAAAGGAAACATAGACTGTGGCAGTGTGTGATAGCGGACGGTGTCCTATAAAGGAAACATAGACTGTGGCGGTGTGTGAGAGCGGACGGTGTCCTATAAAGGAAACATAGACTGTGGCGATGTGTGATAGCGGACGGTGTCCTATAGAAGAAACATAGACTGTGGCGGTGTGTGATAGCGGACAGTGTCCTATAAAGGAAACAGACTGTGGCGGTGTGTGATAGCAGACGTGTCCTATAAAGGAAACATAGACTGTGACAGTGTGTGATAGCGGACGGTGTCCTATAAAGGAAACATAGACTGTGGCGGTGTGTGATAGCGGACGGTGTCCTATAAAGGAAACATAGACTGTCGTGGTGTGTGATAGTGGACGGTGTCCTATAAAGGAAACATAGACTGTGACTGTGTGCTATAGCGGGCGGTGTCCTATAAAGGAAACATAGACTGTGGCGGTGTGTGATAGCGGACGGTGTCCTATAAAGGAAACATAGACTGTGACGGTGTGCGATAGCGGGCGGTGTCCTATAAAGGAAACATAGACTGTGGCGGTGTGTGATAGCGGACGGTGTCCTATAAAGGAAACATAGACTGTGGCGGAGTGTGATAGCGGACGGTGTCCTATAAAGGAAACATAGACTGTGGCGGTGTGTGATAGCGGACGGTGTCCTATAAAGGAAACATAGACTGTGGCGGTGTGTGATAGCGGACGGTGTCCTATAAAGGAAACATAGACTGTGACGGTGTGTGATAGCGGACGGTGTCATATAAAGGAAACATAGACTGTGACGGTGTGTGATAGCGGACGGTGTCCTATAAAGGAAACAGACTGTGGCAGTGTGTGATAGCGGACGGTGTCCTATAAAGGAAACATAGACTGTGGCGGTGTGTGATAGCGGACGGTGTCCTATAGAGGAAACATAGACTCTGGCGGTGTGTGATAGCGGACGGTGTCCTATAGAAGAAACATAGACTGTGGCGGTGTGTGATAGCGGATGGTGTCCTATAGAAGAAACATAGACTGTAGCGGTGTGATAGGGGACGGTGTCCTATAGAAGAAACATAGACTGTGGTGGTGTGTGATAGTGGACGGTGTCCTATAGAAGAAACATAGACTATGATGGTGTGTGATAGCGGACGGTGTCCTATAAAGGAAACAGACTGTGGCGGTGTGTGATAGCGGACGGTGTCCTATAAAGGAAACATAGACTGTGGCGGTGTGTGATAGCGGACGGTGTCCTATAGAAGAAACATAACTATGGCGGTGTGCGATAGCGGACGATGTTCTATAAAGGAAGCATAGGCTATGGCGGTGTGTGATAGCGGACAGTGTCCTATAAAGGAAGCATAGACTGTGGCGGTGTGTGTGATAGCGGACGGTGTCCTATAGAAGAAACATAGACTATGACGGTGTGTGATAGCGGACGGTGTCCTATAGAAGAAACATAGACTGTGGCGGTGTGTGATAGCGGACGGTGTCCTATAAAAGAAACATAGACTGTGGCGGTGTGTGATAGGGGACGGTGTCCTATAGAAGAAACATAGACTGTGGTGGTGTGTGATAGTGGACGGTGTCCTATAGAAGAAACATAGACTGTGGCGGTGTGTGATAGCGGATGGTGTCCTATAGAAGAAACATAGACTGTGGCGGTGTGTGTGATAGCGGACGGTGTCCTATAGAAGAAACATAGACTGTGGTGGTGTGTGATAGTGGACGGTGTCCTATAGAAGAAACATAGACTATGATGGTGTGTGATAGCGGACGGTGTCCTATAAAGGAAACATAGACTGTGGCGGTGTGTGATAGCGGACGGTGTCTTATAAAGGAAACATAGACTGTGGCGGTGTGTGATAGCGGACGGTGTCCTATAAAGGAAACATAGCCTGTGGCGGAGTGTGATAGCGGACGGTGTCCTATAAAGGAAACATAGACTGTGGCGGTGTGTGATAGCGGACGGTGTCCTATAAAGGAAACATAGACTGTGGCGGTGTGTGATAGCGGACGGTGTCCTATAAAGGAAACATAGACTGTGACGGTGTGTGATAGCGGACGGTGTCCTATAAAGGAAACATAGACTGTGACGGTGTGTGATAGCGGACGGTGTCCTATAAAGGAAACAGACTGTGGCAGTGTGTGATAGCGGACGGTGTCCTATAAAGGAAACATAGACTGTGGCGGTGTGTGATAGCGGACGGTGTCCTATAAAGGAAACATAGACTCTGGCTGTGTGATAGCGGACGGTGTCCTATAGAAGAAACATAGACTGTGGCGGTGTGTGATAGCGGATGGTGTCCTATAGAAGAAACATAGACTGTAGCGGTGTGATAGGGGACGGTGTCCTATAGAAGAAACATAGACTGTGGTGGTATGTGATAGTGGACGGTGTCCTATAGAAGAAACATAGACTATGATGGTGTGTGATAGCGGACGGTGTCCTATAAAGGAAACAGACTGTGGCGGTGTGTGATAGCGGACGGTGTCTTATAAAGGAAACATAAACTGTGGCGGTGTGTGATAGCGGACGGTGTCCTATAAAGGAAACATAGACTGTGGCAGTGTGTAATAGCGGACGATGTCCTATAAAGGAAACATAGGCTGTGGCGGTGTGTGATAGCGGACGGTGTCCTATAAAGGAAACATAGACTGTGGCGGTGTATAATAGCGGACGGTGTCCTATAAAGGAAACATAGACTGTGGCGGTGTGTGATAGCGGACGGTGTCCTATAAAAGAAACATAGACTGTGGCGGTGTGTGATAGCGGATGGTGTCCTATAGAAGAAACATAGACTGTAGCGGTGTGATAGGGGACGGTGTCCTATAGAAGAAACATAGACTGTGGTGGTGTGTGATAGTGGACGGTGTCCTATAGAAGAAACATAGACTGTGGCGGTGTGTGATAGCGGATGGTGTCCTATAGAAGAAACATAGACTGTAGCGGTGTGATAGGGGACGGTGTCCTATAGAAGAAACATAGACTGTGGTGGTGTGTGATAGTGGACGGTGTCCTATAGAAGAAACATAGACTATGATGGTGTGTGATAGCGGACGGTGTCCTATAAAGGAAACATAGACTGTGGCGGTGTGTGATAGCGGACGGTGTCTTATAAAGGAAACATAGACTGTGGCGGTGTGTGATAGCGGACGGTGTCCTATAAAGGAAACATAGACTGTGGCGGTGTGTAATAGCGGACGATGTCCTATAAAGGAAACATAGACTGTGGCGGTGTGTGATAGCGGACGGTGTCCTATAAAGGAAACATAGACTGTGGCGGTGTGTAATAGCGGACGGTGTCCTATAAAGGAAACATAGACTGTGGCGGTGTGTGATAGCGGACGGTGTCCTATAAAAGAAACATAGACTGTAGCGGTGTGATAGGGGACGGTGTCCTATAGAAGAAACATAGACTGTGGTGGTGTGTGATAGTGGACGGTGTCCTATAGAAGAAACATAGACTGTGGCAGTGTGCGATAGCGGACGGTGTCCTATAGAAGAAACATAGACTGTGGCGGTGTGTGATAGCGGACGGTGTCCTATAAAGGAAGCATAGACTGTGGCGTGTGTGATGGCGGACGATGTCCTATAAAGGAAACATAGACTGTGACGGTGTGTGATAGCGGATGGTGTCCTATAAAGGAAACATAGACTATGGCGGTGTGCGATAGCGGATGGTGTTCTATGAAGGAAGCATAGACTATGGCGGTGTGCGATAGCGGACGGTGTTATATAAAGGAAGCATAGACTATGGCGGTGTGTGATAGCAGACGGTGTCCTATAGAATAAACATAGACTATGGCGGTGTGTGATAGCGGACGGTGTCCTATAAAGGAAACAGACTGTGGCGGTGTGTGATAGCGGACGGTGTCCTATAAAGGAAACATAGACTGTGACGGTGTGTGATAGCGGACGGTGTCCTATAAAGGAAACATAGACTGTGGCGGTGTGTGATAGCGGACGGTGTCCTATAAAGGAAACATAGACTGCGGCGGTGTGTGATAGCGGACGGTGTCCTATAAAGGAAACATAGACTGTGGCGGTGTGTGATAGCGGACGGTGTCCTATAGAGGAAACATAGACTGTGGCGGTGTGTGATAGCGGACGGTGTCCTATAAAGGAAACATAGACTGCAGCGTTGTGTGATAGCGGAAACATAGACTGTGGCGGTGTGTGATAGCGGACGGTGTCCTATAGAGGAAACATAGACTGTGGCGGTGTGTGATAGCGGATGGTGTCCTATAAAGGAAACATAGACTGTGGCGGTGTGTGATAGCGGATGGTGTCCTATAAAGGAAACATAGACTGTGGCGGTGTATAATAGCGGACGGTGTCCTATAAAGGAAACATAGGCTGTGGCGGTGTGTGATAGCGGATGGTGTCCTATAGAAGAAACATAGACTGTGGCGGTGTGTGATAGCGGATGGTGTCCTATAGAAGAAACATAGACTGTAGCGATGTGATAGGGGACGGTGTCCTATAAAGGAAACATAGACTGCGGCGGTGTGTGATAGCGGACGGTGTCCTATAGAGGAAACATAGACTGTGGCGGTGTGTGATAGCGGACGGTGTCCTATAAAGGAAACATAGACTGTGGCGGTGTGTGATAGCGGACGGTGTCCTATAAAGGAAACATAGACTGTGACGGTGTGTGATAGCGGACGGTGTCCTATAAAGGAAACATAGACTGTGGCGGTGTGTGATAGCGGACGGTGTCCTATGAAGGAAACATAGACTGCAGCGGTGTGAGATAGCGGACGGTGTCCTATAGAGGAAACATAGACTGTGGCGATGTGTGATAGGGGACGGTGTCCTATAAAGGAAACATAGACTGCAGCGTTGTGTGATAGCGGACAGTGTCCTATAGAGGAAACATAGACTGTGGCGGTGTGTGATAGCGGACGGTGTCCTATAAAGGAAACATAGACTGTGATGGTGTGTGATAGCGGATGGTGTCCTATAAAGGAAACATAGACTGTGGCGGTGTGTGATAGCGGATGGTGTCCTATGAAGGAAACATAGACTGTGGCGGTGTGTGATAGCGGACGGTGTCCTATAAAGGAAACATAGACTGCAGCGGTGTGAGATAGCGGACGGTGTCCTATAAAGGAAACATAGACTGCAGCGTTGTGTGATAGCGGACGGTGTCCTATAGAGGAAACATAGACTGTGGCGGTGTGTGATAGGGGACGGTGTCCTATAAAGGAAACATAGACTGTGGCGGTGTGTGATAGCGGACGGTGTCCTATAAAGGAAACATAGACTGCAGCGTTGTGTGATAGCGGACGGTGTCCTATAGAGGAAACATAGACTGTGGCGGTGTTTGATAGCGGATGGTGTCCTATAAAGGAAACATAGACTGTGGCGGTGTGTGATAGCGGATGGTGTCCTATAAAGGAAACATAGACTGTGGCGGTGTATAATAGCGGACGGTGTCCTATAAAGGAAACATAGACTGTGACGGTGTGTGATAGCGGACGGTGTCGTATAAAGGAAACATAGACTGTGACGGTGTGTGATAGCGGACGGTGTCCTATAAAGGAAACATAGACTGTGGCGGTGTGTGATAGCGGACGGTGTCCTATAAAGGAAACATAGACTGTGGCGGTGTGTGATAGCGGACGGTGTCCTATAAAGGAAACATAGACTGTGGCGTGTGTGATGGCGGACGGTGTCCTATAAAGGAAACATAGACTGTGACGGTGTGTGATAGCGGATGGTGTCCTATGAAGGAAACATAGACTGTGGCGGTGTGTGATAGCGGACGGTGTCCTATAAAGGAAACATAGACTGTAGTGGTGCATCCAGACGATGAGTGATGGTCCACTATTGTCAGGAGGAGGGAACCATCCCTATTCCGGAGGTGGAGAGAAGAAGACCACCTATAGATATGATGGAGGAGGTCGGTGAAGATGCTGACGCTGGAAATCCGGAGCCATGGAGCTGGAGGAGTGAGGAGAGAGCGCCGTGTTATTCTCTCCCTCCCCTCCTCCTCCTCCTCCTCCTATCTCTCACTCACACCCCACCCCCACTCCTGTCTCTTTAAGCCTCTCCCCCTTACTAGTCAGTGCTCGGGATTTCTCAGCCGGGTTCCATTTATTTCCTGTTCTATCGGAGTCACCTGGGAGCGGGGCATGGAGGAGTGCCGGGGGGGCCATGGACAGTAGAGGACGGCTCGGTCCCCGCTCGTAGTGACGGTCGGTGAGCTCGGTATTGTTGCGGTCGGTGGTCTCGGCTGATCGGTGTGAAGCTCACTCATTGCCTGGCACCATCACTGAGCACAGGGGAACATGACAGACGACAGCTCCGAGGTGCCCAGAGAGCTGCTGGGTAAGAGCGGGTTAATCCCGGCCTGCTGGGAGCGGGAGGGGGACTGGAGCAACATGACAGCGGGCTGTGAGGGGTTAACGGGTGGGTGGGGCCACCAACCTGTCTGTGATTGACAGGGGGGGAGTTTATTTGGGATGAGGATCCAATAGTGAGTGCTGATCCAGGTGTCCGTTCTGTGATCACCCCCCAGACCAGGCTGCAGGGATCAGCTGGTGTATGATGGCTGGCATTGCAGGGGGTCGTGTTTTATTACATCTGCACCATTCATTCACATCATACCTGCTGATCCTGCCATTAAGGTCCTTCACCAAGCATTTCCTGGCTGTCTCCCAAGTGTCCTCTTGTCATTTCACATGAATGAGGAAATCCAAGTTATCATTTCTGCACCTTACACATACAGGGTCCTGGGGTTATCACCATCAGGAAACCTGCCCTGAGAGATCACAGGAGGGTGGGCATGTGTACAGGAAGTGACTGGAAGAGGCTGCAGGAGATCAGCAGTAGTGGCTAGAAAAAGGGTGGACATTAGGCTTTTACGAAAAAAGGGACAATTTTACACTTTATTTTTATTTTATTTATTTAATTTTTTATTTATTTTTTAAACTTTTATTTAGAATTTTTAGATTTATTTTTTTTTCCATTGGTTGAACTAGATGGACTTTTTTTTTTTCAACCAGACTAACTATTTAACACTGTTGCATTTGAATGTACGTGTTCCAATGCAATCAAACACGGGTTGTGTAATAAAGTTTCTGTTGCTATCTGAGCATGTTTAAAAAAAAAAAAAAAAAAAAAATGTGTGTGTATATGTGTATATATATATATATATATATATATATATATATATATATATATATATATATAAATTATTTGCTATCGTACAAAAGTATGTTGTGTTTTTATACATAGATTTTATTATTATATATTACTACTGTATTATTATAGTGTGTAAAAAAAAAAAATAATACAGTAGTAATATATTTAATAATATACAATATATAAACACAACATACTTTTGTGTGTGTGTGTGTGTATATATATATATATTATATATATATATATATATATATATATATATATATATATATATATATATATATATATATATATATATATATATACATACACACACACACACACAAAAGTATGTTGTGTTTATATATTGTATATTATTAAATATATTACTACTGTATTATTGTTTTTACACACTATAATAAATAATAATACAGTAGTAATATATAATAATAAAATCTATGTATAAAAACACAACATACTTTTGTACGATAGCAAATAATTATATATATATATATATATATATATATATATATATATATCTCTATCTCTCATTTTAGAGCATTGGGAGCCCAATACAAGTCAATGGCAACACATAATGCATGTAATAACACGCCCATGGCTGCTAACACTATCTGTGTCAGATTCAAAAACTAGCGTACCCCCCCCCCCCCCTTAAAATGCATGTTATGCACAAAGGAAACGCATGACAACACACCTGCCTAATGCTTACAATAAAAATAAAAAAAAAAAACACATCTCTATGCACCATCCTAGAGCTAAATGGCATCTAATTGTTTATTGTAGGCGGTGCTTTATCAAGCTATCATCCCGTTAGGATTTACATCTCATTAAAACTCCAGGGTGGATAGTTCTTGTGTGTGTTTGTTTTTGTTTTTTTATTCTTCACAGTATTACTTTAGTAGTAACAAATTAGCATGAAATTCTATACATGCAACTCTTGTGATCTGTGCAATGCCTGGCATCTCCCTGTAGGAGATATAGAGATCCATCAATATTGGAGGGAAGGCTGTAATATATCATGTAGCGGATTATGATACTCAAACTGTTGGTGCTAAATATATCCTGAACAATATCATTTTTATAATTAATTAAAAAAAAAATGTGTGTGTGTAAATATATATATATATATATATATATATATATATATATATATATATATATATATATATATAATATATATATATATATATATATATAGATATATATATAATGTGTGTAAATATCTGACCATTTTCCAGTTGATCGGTGAAGGTAGACATGAGTCGATGCTCAGCAGTTGTGATGTGAGGACACTTTGATGTTTACAAATGACAGTATCTGAGATCTGTCAATCCAATGACATTGTTGTGGAATGCCCCTGAATCTGGACATCCCCTGCCTAGATGTTTTCAATCCATGTGTCGCTGAGTGTGCATCCTCCTAGTTTTTCATTTAAAGAATATAATTTTTCTATACCCAGTGCAGAGTCCTGCCCAGGTATTTTTTGCATGCCAGTGTGGTACCTGGTGCAGTTTGTTCTGCAGTATTCCCACCAAGCTTTATACGGACCTCACTCTGGAAATCCAGCAGATAATGATCAGCAGCTACACACATCGGACATCCCATGCTAATCAATATTTCATGTAATGAATGCAAATCACTATCAGCTGGTATAGCAGATTAGGCGTGTGTTCCTATGGGCATGTTGTGTCTTTGTCTACATATGGTGTCTATATACTGTATAGGCACAGAACATGTATTCTATGTCTGCTGCACGTCTCAGAATTCTCCATTCTACTCCAGCAGGGTGCTTTACCATATTTTATTTCTTATTAAAAATGATTTTCATGCATTAACAATGCATGCACTTATATTTGTATTACATTTTTCTGTTTTTGCAAGGGATACAAGGCAGGGACTAAAACGGAATGCTTAATCAGTATGTAAGCTCCTTGGTAGAAATAAATGGCTGCAGTGCTTTCCAAATTTCCTTTTAGACCTTTAGTGTTTAGGTATAAAGGGGGGAAATAATGTTATAGGCAAAAAATCATTTATCTGAAAATCAGAAGAAGGCAGAACTGGTTCACTTTTTTTAAATTTTTATTTTGTGCTTATTTAAAGCTGAAATAAAACCTAATGGGGGACCTCAGGGCTCTTGCCATAATGTAGACTTATGCGCACCTTATGGCAGACTTACCTCACATGGTGTCCTTCTGCAGCGGTGAAACGTTTGTCGCTGCCATCTGCTCCCATCGTCTTTTGCGTCCGGAGTTCTTAGCCTTATCCACTGGCCAGCCAAGAATAAAGCAACTTTCATGGATCTGCATAGGAGTTATTTTGTGCTGGCGCTTTTACGTCCGGGATGCTAAGATTGTACACTGGGGTGCTGCGCATGCGCAGACAGGCAGGTAAGTAACTTTAATTCAGAAGAGACAAAGCATGACTCTTCTGCATTAAAATTCCTGCCTGTTCGCCCATTTTACATTTTTCGCTAACGTTCCACCTTTTAGTGAAGCACACCTGAAAGCACAATGGTGTAAAGCAATGTTTTCTCAAGTACCCCAAACAGGTCATGTTTTCAGGCTTTCCATTATTTTGCACAGGTGATTTGACAGGGTGGATCTGATTGAAATCTCTAGTAAAAAGGCTTTGATTTAAGGCCCGGTTCACACTGCTGCGGTGTGGGAGATCGCATATGATTCGCACCGCACTGCAGTTCAAAATCATATGCGATCTCTGTGCGATGCAGATAGTATGGCTGAATTCGCATCGCATTCGGCCCAAAATCGGACAGGACCCTTTTTTCGGACCGCAGCAGAATCGGATCGCATGGTGTTCTCACCATGCGATCCAATTCCTGTCCGAGTTTGCAGATCGCACTGCGATATGCGAGCTGCTATGGGGATGTCATTAACATTTCATTGACACTCCCAGCAGCTCGCATAGGGCAGTGTGAACTGCCGGCGGGAGCCATGCGGTGCGGGAACCCGCAGTAGATTTGCAGCCTTCCCGCACCGCAGCAGTGTGAACCCAGCCTAAATCATAATTGTTAAAGAGCAACTGTCCTCTGTCCCGCAGCACCTCCTCCTCTGACCTGCTGTTGACTCACCGACAGTCCCATTCATTTTAATGGGAGGGCTGGTGATGTGACATTGACCCAACAAGGTGAGGGACGTGGCTGCAGCAGGTGAGTGCATGCCCGCTAACAGGCGCTGCCATGATGAATCTCTGAAATGACAGGTGCTCTTTAAATATAAGGACTTATTCTTGCTGGTAGTTAGAATCTTTAATATTTGCAAACAAAATTATGGTTTCCTATTTAGAATAATACACTGTCAGGTTAGTAAAACAGCGATATCAGAACTGATTCAATCATGCAGTTTGTAGTGTACATAGATTTGCAAAACAATGGGATAAAGAAATATTCCTGAACTTTGTTTTATCTCATGGTTACTGTGAAATTGTGTGAATGCATCAATGCAGTGCATGTTATCTCAGCTTGCAGAGCTTGGATTCATTAAATGAGTTTACTGAAAATGTAAATATTGCAGAATATACAGCCTCGTGCTACATACCGTTTTTATCGGTGTATAACACGCACCCCAAGTTTAGAAGGACATTTTAAGCCGCCCAGAGGCTCACAATGGCAGGGGATTGGCGTATAACGCGCACCCCTGATTTTTCCCCTGATTTTAAGGGGAAAAAAGTGCATGTTATATGCCGATTAAATACGGTAACTAGGCTCCACTTCATGCTGAATAAACAAAATTATTAATGTATCTTAAATAGAAAACTATCTTTTTAGATACATTTTACTCCAAAAGCATTTTATTAAAATAAATTTGATAAAAATCGGATTTAAATAAAAAAAAAAAGTCGATTTGAAGAGGGGTATCGTTATGGCAGCAGCCAGCTGCCATAACCCCGGTATCCTCTTCCTCAGTGAGTGGTCCGGTTTCATATGAAAGTGGACTCAGTGGCAGATTTGCCGGGAGAGGGCCCCGCCGCTCTCCAGTGCCCTCCATCGCTTACCGGAGCATTATATATTTATATATTTATTTTTTCTAAGTAATTTTACAAGTTAAAAACATTTGGTGTTTTCTAGCAAAAAAAAAATAATCTCAGAAAGAGGCTCGATCCTTAAGTGGTTAAATGGGGACATGTACATTTCTTGGGGTGTTTAGGTGCGCACCAGTGTGTCTTTGATGCATTTTTACTCCGTTCCAGTACAGTTCAGAAAAAAATGCAGCATGTTCTACTTTTTTTTTTTTTTTTGGCTGCATTAGTGTGAACTATGCCATTAGAAACTATGGAACCTACTATCCATGCGATAATATTAGGGATGCACCGAATGGTTTTTTTTTTTTTTTTTTTTTTTTTTGTTTTTTTTTTTTTTTTTTTTTTTTTTTTTTGGTGCCGAAACCGATACCGAAAATAAATCTTGAATGATCCCGAAAACCAGAACTGAAACAGCACCGATACCGAAAGTGACTGTTTTTAAAAAAATATTTTTATACAGGAGATAGTCAAAGACTGGGGACATGGTACAGGAGATGGTCAGATACTGGGGACATGGTACAGGAGATGAATTCAGCCTCACCAGTGCCCGTCAGATGCAGCCAGCCAGTGTCCCCATTGCAGCCAGTTTGTGCAGGGGAAGAGAGAGGAGAGCCCCCGCCGCCTCCTTATTTAGAGCGCAGGGAACATCACAGCTTTCATTTCAATAGCCGCGTGTTCCCTGCCGTGTGCCGTCACATACAGCCCCTCCCTTTTTTGTCCGGGCACTTTTATAGACAGATCACCCGTCCAATCCTGGGACGGTGATCTGTCTATCAAAGTTCCCCGGGCAAGGGGGAGGGGCTGTATGTGACGGCGCGCGGGGGGAACACACAGATATTGAAATGAAAGCTGTGATGTTCCCGACGCTCAAAACAACCAGGCAGCGGAGGCTGCTCTCCTCTCTTCTGCGCTATAGAACACCCCCATGATGGACGGCACCAGGGGTGGGTTCCGGTATCGGCAAGAATTCTCCTTTTTCTGGCTTTTTGACGAAAGGGCCATTTCGGACGATATATTTCGGTGTTACCAAAATTTTATATATATATAATATAATAAATTTTTTTTTTTTTTTTTTAATGCCAGGAAAAAAAGTGCATTGGACTGCATGTGGTGTAAACTAGTCCTCAAAGAAAATCCCAAATTTTGCATTGTCCCCAGAAATGGGGAAATCTTCCAATGGTAATTCTGGTGACTTGGGGAGGCCCCAAGGGTTTCCTTTAATTTGTAGGGATTTCCTCACTTCCTGTTTCGGCTATGGGACAGGAAGTGAAGGTAAATCTCCCCAATGGGACAAAGATGGTAAAAGGGGGGGGGGGGGGGGAACAAACGCGTTATAACACTCCCTTACTCTATCCCAAAAAAAAAAAAGTTTTTGCCTATAGTTCTACTTTGCACACTTGAGCCCCAAAAAGCATGTTGAGTGTTTTTTTTTTTTTTTTTTTTTCCTCGGTCTCTAAATGCCCCTCTGTTAGCCTGTGTGTCGATGCACGCATAGGCGTGTGGAGGCAGAAAATACAACACTGATGTGTTCAGGAGAGGTACATTTTGGCTAAGCAAACTCCAGACCTGCCAAAAACACATGTAAAAGTGTCTAAAGGCACCTGAGCATTTTTATCCTTTCAGTGATGAGAACAAATGAATATTCTCGCCAGTGTCATGACACGCCTAATTGCATTTGCAAACATGTGGCTTAGATGTGGTTTTTTTTTTTTTATTTTTTTTTATTTTTTGAAGCAATATAGTGAAAGTGCTTGTGCTATGTACCTCCCCACAATTCTTATACTATTGGACGTGACAGCAGGTGCTATCTGGGCAAATGCCCATCAAAATCCCTGAGCTATCACTCCCCTACACCGGTGTCCTAAAGTATAATACTATACAAGATATATAATAAAAAATTATATGTATGGGATAAAGAAATGCCACTTCACTGCTTCCTTTTCTCACCAATCTGAGAATAAGAATTCAACTTGAAGGTTAGAAAATTATATGGAATATATATCTATCAAAGTTAATTTATTTCAGTAATTCAATTCAAAAAGTTATACTGGTGTAATTTTATATAAATGCGTTACACGTAGAGTGATATATTTAGGCCCCTTTCTCACTGCCGCTACTTAAAAGTCACGCGATTTGTGTCTTACGATTTCAGGGATTTCCTGTGTAAACTTGAGGTCTATGGATCTCAACTTGCATGAAAGTCGGACCAAAGTAGTACAGGGACTACTTTGAGGTCAGCACAACTTGAAGTCACAGATGTATGAATGGTTATCATTGGAAATCATGGGGGAACAACTTGTCATGCGAATTTTCAGTCTCAAGCCACAGGAGAAGTCGCACAAGTGTGAAAGAGGCCTTAGGGGTGCACCGAATTAAAATGTTGGTGCCATAACCAAAAATGCAGGATGCACTTAGCCAAAAACCGAAAATGACAGTTTAAAAAATAAAAATAATAAAAAAAAAATATGTGTATATATATATATATATATATATATATATATATATATACATATATATATATATATTATATATATATATTAAATTATATATATATATTGTAATAAACTTTTTAATTAATATCACCAATTTAAATTAATATGAATTTTATTGTTGGCCATTATTTGGCACCCTTTTAGTGCAAGAAAAATGCTGTCTGACCATCTTTTATCATGTCCACAGTCTCTGGCCATCTCTTGAATCATGTCCACAGTCTCTTGCTTAAACTTAAACGCACTGCTAATGGTATTGGAAACATTTCCATTTGGTACACCTCTAGCAGGCATGATACAGGAGATGGTCAGAGAGTGCAGACCTGATACAAGAGATATGCAGCCTCGCCAGTGCCCGCCAGATGCAGCCTTACCAGTGCCTGGATCAGAGTGGCGATCTCCTGCTGTGTCGCGGAGCTGGATTTAAATTTTCCGGGCCGGGTGGCCGCAGTAACAATGTCCCACCTCCTGTGATACGTCACACTGATTCAATGTCCCGGCATTGGATCGGTGTGCCGTCTATCAAAGGAGGCAGGACATTGTTACTGCGGCCGCTTGGACAATTCAGCTCTATGACACCGGGAGATTGCCGATTTGTGTGAGGAAGAGGGAGGATAGATAACACCCCCGCAATGTGTGGCACCCAGGGCGGACCCCACCCTCTTTTCGGTGCAATTATCGGCACCTTTTCTTTAGATGTATTGCAAGCCTTTCTTTCTTTTTAATTTTGATTATGGCTTACAGCTAGTGAAAACCCAAAGTTTAGTATCTCAGAAAATGTGACTATTGCATAAGAACAATTAAAGGATTTCTAATACTGAAAAGTATGTACAGTATAGTATGCACTCAATACTTTGTCGTGGCTCCTTTTTTGCTGCATCAATGCAGCGTGGCATGGAGGTTATCAGCCTGTGGCACTGCTGAGGTGCTATGTAAGCCCAGGTTGCTTTGACAGTGGCCTTCAGCTCGTCTGCAATGTTGGGTCTGTTCGATTAATCGAACACAAAATTTTTAATCAGTAACAGCCCTAGTCTTATGTAATAATCACATTTTCTGAGATACAGAATTTGGGGTTTTCACTAGCTGTAAGCCAAAATCATCAAAATTTAAAAGAAAGAAATGCTTGAAATATATATCGCTCTGTGTGTAATGAATTTATATAATATGAGTTTCACTTATTGAATTACTAAAATAAATGAACGTATTGATAATCTATTTTTTGAGATGCACCTGTATATTTTAATATATCATGCTGCCTTGAAATGTGAACCCACCACACCCTCTACGCATTTAGACCCCTTTCACACTGAGGCGCTTTTGCACTAAAAATAGCGCCTGAAAACTGCTTCCCATTCATTTCAATGGATGCTTTCACACTGGGGCGGTGCTCTGGCAGGGTGGTCCAAAAAGTCCTGCAAGCAGCATGTTTGGAGCGATTTTAAAAAGCGCCTCAGAAACGCCCCTGTCCGTTTGAATGGGAAGCGCTTCAAAAGTCACTGCAAAATACCTGATGTTTTTGAGCGCCTCAGTGTGAAAGGGGTCTAATATATAAACATAGAGTATCATAACCTAAATAACCAGGGAGTTATCGCACTGTGATTTTTCTCCTTTGTTCGTTTTTTTAGCTGCTTTTCTCCTGCCAGAAGAAAGGCATTTAATAGAACCCCAGTGTACAAGATACGGTATCTTCTGCACACAAATAAATATCTTGTTACAATATAAGTTTAGTTCTGCTAACTCCAGGTGTACAACTGTATGTGTTTTTTTAATAACCGATGTGCCCACTGTCAGGACTGTATAAACTGTATAGAGCATCAGTTTCATACAGTATACAGCTCTGTGTTGTGGTAGTGGCACAAGGACTTCTCATGCCGTTCCTGGAGTAACATTGAGCTGGATTGATGGGGGCTCATAGAAAACGTTATCTTTATGAATGAATACAGGGCTTCCTCTGATTGGCTGAGGTGGAACGATAGGCAGATTACATCACCAACTCCACTTCAGCCAGTTGGAGGAAGCCCTGTAGTCATTTATAAATCACAACTTCCTATGAATGGCTGACAGCATTCAGCCCAACTCCTTTTGGTTCTGGGAGTAAGGTGGTGGTGGTGGTGGTGGTGGTGGTGGTGGTGGTGGTGGTAGTAGTAGTAGTAGGTCTCCATCCCACTGCTGGAATACAGCACTGTAATCGGTACAGTATTTAACTGAAGCTACAGACAGTTTTATACAGTGCTGACAGCTGGTGAATCTGTTAGTAAAGGAAACAGTTTTGACTGGACCAGCGTGGCCCAAATAAACTATTTTAAAGTCTGAGTAAACCTGGAGTTAGGCTCTTAAAAGCAAGCCTGTACTGACAAGTGTAAAGGTTGCCTCTGCTGCATTACACTTCTGAAACAACTCGGTTTTCTGGCTGCCATGCTGATTGAACAACTCTTTCAGAGTAGCTGACCTGGGAAAAAATATGCAGATTAGTATTCTGACTTTTCTGACCTGTATTTTTGTTTCAATAACACTATAAGCACTAAAGCGATTGAATGAGCCTCTTTATTTGCCTTAGTATTTGTTTCCTTTAGGGCCCATTCACATGGGTCAGGTCTGTTGTGGTGTGTTTGACATAAACATATTGTGCAAGTAACAACATGAGCTGCATTAAGGCAGGCCATTCACATTACTGGGGTGCCTAATGCACCACAATGGCCCTAAAATCACAACCGCTGCATGCTATTTGTATAGAAGTGGTGGTGTGTTGTGGTCATCATTGGGACGCAATTCAAAATGTGATTGGCCCCCTAGAATACACCAATTACAATACCATGGTCATTTAAGAATATTTAGAGCAGTGGTTCTCAACCTGGGGGTCAAATGACGATTTGCCAGGCGTCACCAACTCTTGGGCTGTTCCTGAAGCCTGCGCTGTTCTTCCAGACTAGAGGTCAGCTGACTGGTGAAGAATGTGAAGTGGGAGGGGCTGGAGGAGACCCTATCTCCTGATTTTGGCATAGGTGTCACTTCTACGAGACACCACAGAGCTAGAGACAGTGAGTAACACTACCTGTGATTAATTTCCATTAAGTCCCCACCACAGTTCTCAGATAAGCAGATGACCTTGATCAAGAGCACCTCAGTTCGTCATCAGAAACCCCCCCCAGCACTGCCACTGATCCCACCCCCCACCAGCACTGCCACTCATCCCATTCTCCCCACCCTCCCACCAAGGAGTAAGAGAATGAATAAAAATAGAGAATACATGGAAGGGAGAGGAAATGAGGGGGAAGAACAAAGAAAAAGGGAGAGGGAGAATAAGAGAAAGGAACAAGAAAGACGGCTAGAGAGATAGATGGGGGGGGGGGGGGGGACGGGACAAGAAATTGGCATAGAGAGATAAAAGGGAAAGAGAGTGGTACAGTATTAAAACCCCTTATGGTACATTTTATTATGTACAAGTGGAAGGGACTCAGGGAGCGCTAAATGTCCGTGGGTTAGGGGCACAAATTGTCTTGCCTTAGGTGCTGACAACCAATGCAACGGAAATAACTTTACTACAGTATTAGGGGGTCCCCACAACTTGGGAAATTTTATCAAGGGGTAACGGCACTAGAAGGGTTGAGAACCACTGATTTAAAGGATCAGTTCACCCTGAACTAATATAACCCTTTTGGATAAATCCCAAACTTTTTGGCTTATCCATTAGCTTCATACATAACGCCCACTTGCTGTAAACTGTTAAAGAATTGCGGTGTTCTTGCTTGATTTTTCATTAATGACGCTGTCACCTTGCCCATGCAGGTCAAACTGACCAAGTCTCGGAATACAGCATTCCTTGCCCTCCATATACTTGCCTTACCTGTGCTCCTTCTTCCATTTCTTGCTCCTCTGCTTCCTATGACACTAACAGCAATTCAAGATCTGGAGGAGCATGTGACCTGCTTCTCTGTGATGGTACCCAAACCTAGCAGCCATTTACTAGGCCCAAGCATGAACATGACCAGGGGAGTGACATCACTGCCTCCCGGGACATCGAAGCAGCTAACCACCGAGCTGGCTGCAGAGGAGCAAGGAGTTGTGAGGGAACACAGGTAAGGTAAACATTTGAGGGATACCCTTTCCAGACACCCTGTGACCCTGCCCTTCATCAGCATGGTGGCAATGACTTCTTAACCTTCTTGTGTCTAGGGCAATTTTTTGGTAGAATATTACTTATTTTCTGGAGAAAAAAATGGTTGCCATTCTAAACGTTGATGTCACTTGATATTTGTGCAGCTACTAGTCAAATTCATATTTTCAGGATAAAAAACACTAAAATGAATTTTAGCACACACAGACACAGTATAATGCCCAATTTTGGTAAAATCTAAAATATGGGCTTATGTTGATTAAATGGATATCAAACATGTCAATACTCGGGTGTGCACTTGTGAAATGGCTTCACGCTCATGCAGACAAAGAACACTGCTTGAGAAGCATTTTTCTTTTTATGCCTCCTGAAAACCACTCCATGTTAGCCCACGTGTCCATGCACGTTGTGATGTTTAGATTTGTGTCTTAAAGCAGCATTTAGAGACCCATATAAAAATAGTACTGGCATAATTTACACATGAATGCGCACCAGACCGTGCATTTTTTTACGCTGGATTTTTTTGCCAGACCCAGCATAAATTGGATTTTTTTTTTTTCTCCGTCTTGAGGATCCCGTGGAAAGTAGCCCAAAGAATGTTGAAACTGACACTGAATCTTCTTTTGGGTTATTTATTTATAAAAAAGACAAAGTCTCTCAAAGGGTAGAGGGTTAGGGGTGAGTTCAGGCACTTAAATTGCAGGGTGAAGGTATTAGAAGAATCCAGAGGATAAAACTGTTCCACAAACTGGATCCAGCAACCCACGGATAGGCCTCTCTCACTAGGCCTAGCAGCCGGTGAGATTCTCGGTAAAGTCTCTGCCACAGACTTATGAACTACACTTGAGCGTTACTGAGGGATTTACTGAGGGATTTGGATGAATTTTAAAGAACTGACATACGGTACCAGTTTCTCTCAGCCGATCCGGCGATACCGTATGAGTGTTGATCCAGGTTGCATCCTTTAACTAAGTCTCCAGGCTCCTTCAGAGAAACCAGCTTGAGCACGGTCTTCTCCTGAAAGACTCCTCCCCTGGGGTCCTTCAGTTGCTGGGCCTCTCCCTTCAGATGAGACGGCACGGACCTTCCTTTGATCAGTAAGCACCGAAATTTGCTCAGGCCTATCCCCCTCAGTTGCGTCGCCTCGGGCCAGCCAGCCCCGAGACGCAGGATGCATAGTTCAGCCCCAGCCCCATGGCTCTTCTGGCCTGGGGTGCGGGAGGACCACCAGAACCAAAAAGACAGGAAAAAAAATCCCTGCCAACATGGCGTCGGTACCTTAAATACCACCCCCCAGAACGCACAGCGGGAGAACACTCCCACTGGGCTGGTTCCGAGCAGTAAGGGGCATCCAATGCATCCAGCTAGACTATACAGCACACTACCCCCCCCCCCCACCCCGAGAAGACACACCGGATCCTTGATCATGTCTTCTTCAAAAGAGAAGAAAAAAAAAAAAGACAAAAGCCCACCCACTTGCCTACACATAATCAAAAACTCAATTTGTGCAAAACCTTATTCAAAGTACAAGAAGAGGGCTTTACAACGCCCTATTACATGTCAAACAACCAACAATACAAAATATACACTTTTTTTAAAATGTATTATTATTTAATTTAAAATTACTACTCACGCATGCACGGGAGTGATGTTATCGCGGCTCTGGCCTGTCACACAGCTGGAGTCGGCACGCCCGGAAGGAAGACCTGGTGAAGATGGAAGCTGCCTCCAACAATTGCATCACATCGCTGGAGGGCGTTTTCAGGTAAGTTTCACATAATAGCACATTGTGCCTTTACCTTGCAGGTGCGAAAAAATTAAAATAAAACAGCGGTTTACAACTGCTTTCATAGAAACAATTTCAAATAGTACAATTTGAGAAGTAGTTCATGTATTACTTTTTTTAAGGACTTCAGAATGATTTAACTACCATAGACTATAATGTAAATCGTGATGCAAATCATGCCTGTGTCCTTATCAGCACTACTTGAGCCTGAAAGAAGTGAAAGATTAACCTTTTTGTTTATAACATCATTGTTTCTCTCTGTGACATGGGCAGCCCCTCTCATAAAGTAGCACTGAAGTCGTACCAAATCGTTACAAATCTCACAGAAGTAGTGTTGAAATGGGATTTTAAATCGTAACCAGTGTGAACGCAGGCTAAAATCCTTTACAGATTATTGGTTTTGAGTTAACCATGAGTTATTGCTTTTGCTCCAACGTTCGCGGCGATACCACATATGTGTAGCGCAGTCTTTATATACACGTGTGGGTACTACCTGTACATTTGCAAGTATGCGTGGGGAGGACATGCATGGTTTTTTTTTTTTTTTTTTGCTTCCCAAGACAGCTTATACTAATTATTTGATTAAGGCCCCCATTCACACTAGTGTAATCTCTCCTGTGTTTGCTGTCCTGCTGCCATGCATGACAATGGAAATCAGAATATTCCCTATGTTGCCTCTTTACATCAATGCAACATGGTGCAGTGCAATATTTGAAAAGGTGCAGCAAAGTACATTTTTGCCCCATAGACGTCAATGGGAACGCATGAAAAAGCACATGTACAAGTGTTTTGGTGCAGTTTTTTTTTTTATTTTTTTGTGTGTGTGACAATCGATCTCATCCTCCTTTAAAAAAAAAAAAAAATAAAAAAAAAAAAAAAAGGAAAAAAAACATTAAAAAGGCACAAAAAAAAAGCAATAAACGCACTGAAAATTGCATGATTATGCATCATTATATAGTGCCAACAGTTTACACATTAGTTTGAACCTAAGCTAACCATCCAGTCTCTTGGGTAATTTGGTGTATAGATCTTTTTTGGCAGATGTAACCTTCTGCAGGCATCTGAGTATTCGCCTACCTGGTGCATTAAAACGATTACAAACATTTTCTATAGCCCCCATCATCCTTTCTCAGCCAGGGTTCTGTTCAGATATCGCTAGGGGTTCCTTGAGCATTGATGGATTGCTTTCCTGTCTGATGGTGCTCAGCATCACTCAGCAGATCTACTGGAATGGATCCAGTGGATTTTCTCCTCCTGTTTCTCAGATAACTACTGATGCCAGTTTACTGTCTGTAAGGAGAAGACTCTTCCCATTGACGCCAATGTAAGGAGCATTCTTACCACTGTCGCCTACAGTATCTCACAAAAGTGAGTACACCCCTCACATTTTTGTAAATTTTTATTATATCTTTTCATGTGACAACACTGAAGAAATGACACTTTGCTACAATGTAAAGTAGTGTGTGTACAGCTTTTATAACAGTGTAAATTTGCTGTTCCCTCAAAATAACTTAATGTCTAAACGGCTGGCAACAAAAGTGAGTACACCCCTAAGTGAAAATGTCCAAATTGGGCCCAAAGTGTCAATATTTTGTGTGGCCGCCATTATTTTCCAGCACTGCCTTAACCCTCTTGGGCATGGAGTTCACCAGGGGTCCACAGGTTGCCACTGGAGTTCTCTTCCACTCCTCCATGACGACATCATAGAGCTGGTAGATGTTGGAGACCTTGCGCTCCTCCACCTTCTGTTTGAGGATGCCCCACAGATGCTCAATAGGGTTTAGGTCTGGAGACGTGCTTGGCCAGTCCATCATCTTTACCCTCCGCTTCTTTAGCAAGGCAGTGGTTGTCTTGGAGGTGTGTTTGGATCAATATCATGCTGGAATACTGCCCTGTGGCCCAGTCTCGGAAGGGAGGGGGGATCATACTCTGCTTCAGTATGTCACAGTACATGTTGGCATTCATGGTTCCCTCAATGAACTGTAGCTCCCCATTGCCGGCAGCACTCATGCAGCCCCAGACCATGACATCTGAACCAAATACGTTTTATCTTGGTCTCATCAGACCACAGGACATGGTTCCAGTAATCCATGTTCTTAGTCTGCTTATCTTCAGCAAACTGTTTGCAGGCTTTCTTGTGCATCATCTTTAGAAGAGGCTTTCTTCTGGGATGACGGCCAATTTGATGCAGTGTGCGGCGTATGGTCTGAGCACTGACAGGCTGATTTCCCCCCCCCCCCCCGCGCTCCTTCAACCTCTGCAGCAATGCTGGCAGCACTCATACGTACATTTCCAAAAGACAGCCTCTGGATTGGACGCCGAGCATGTGCACTCAACTCCTTTGGTCAACCATGGCAAGGCCTGTTCTGAGTGGAACCTGTCCTGTTAAACTGCTCTATGGTCTTGGCCACCTTGCTGCAGCTCAGTTTCAGGGTCTTGGCAACCTTCTTATAGCCCAGGCCATCTTTATGTTACAATTCTTTTTTTCAGATCCTCAGAGAGTTCTTTGCCATGAGGTGCCATGTTGAACTTCCAGTGTATGAGAGAGTGAGAGCGGTAACACCAAATCTAACACACCTGCTCTTCATTCACACCTGAGGCCTTGTAACACTAACGAGTCGCATGACATCAGGGAGGGAAAATGGCTAATTGGGCCCAATTTGAACATTTTAAAATAGTTCAATAGTTCATAGTACTCACTTTAGACATTAATAGACGGTTTAGACATTAAGGCCCCTTTCACACCTAAGCATTTTTCAGGCACTACAGCGCTAAAAATAGCGCCTGAAAAAAGCGGGTCTTTAACTCCAGTGTGAAAGCCGGAGGGCTTTCACACTGGAGCGGTGCGCTAGCAGGACAGTAAAAAAAAAGTCCTGCTAGCAGCATCTTTGGAGCGGTGTATTCACTGCTCCTATACCACTCCTACCCATTGAAATCAATGGGATACCGCGGTAATACTGCCGGCAAAGCGGTGCTTTGCGGTGAGTTTTAACCCTTTTTTCGGCCGCTGCCGGGGGTTAAAACCACCCCGCTAGCGGCCGACTACCGCGGCTAAAACAACGGTAAAGCAGCGCTAAATATAGCGCTGCTTTACCGCCGCCGCCCCCCACCGCCCCAGTGTGAAACTGGCCTAATGGCTGTGAGTTATTTTGAGGGGACAGCAAATTTACACTGTTATACAAGCTGTGCACTCACTACTTTACATTGTAGCAAAGTGTAATTTCTTCAGTGTTGTCGCATGAAAAGATATAATAAAATATTTACAAAAATGTGAGGGGTGTACTCACTCACTTTTGTGAGATACTGTATGTATTATGGGGGACCTACATTGACCACCATTTGAAATTGGCATTTTTTCCATGGACCACTATTGTAAGGGGCAATTTCCTCTCATTCTTTCCACTGACCGCCAGTGCAAAGAAGCCGTTCTTTTACTGACCATCAGTTTGGTCAGATTGATATATAACAGATTGAATCGACTACTTTTACCTAAAAAGTGAGTCAATAGAGCTTGTACAGTTAAGTGCCTGTTCACATTTGATGTATCAGGAGATGGTGATAGGTACTCTTCCTCCAAGGTGGCTCAGGCAGGATACATATAAAGGAGCAAACACAACTACATAGCGTAATACTGCTTATTTATTTAAAATTTCATTTAAAATACATAGCCAAATGGCTACTCACGTGTCTAAGTGCCCAACCCGGCACTGGGGCTGCTTGCGTTGTAATGTAAATACTGGATAGTAGAGATCTCTTCCGACCGGTTGTGGTGTGCACAGCGTGCGTTTTCAGCTGGCGCCGCCGACAACCAGCAGGAATCCGGAAGTGTAGAAACAAAAAACGTGACCAGGTACCGCCGCCGACGTACGTTTCGCTTGACACTTCTTCAGGGGGACACCCCCCGGGTTGGGCACTGAGACATGTGAGTAGCCATTTGGCTATGTATTTTAAATGAAATTTTAAATAAATAAGCAGTATTACGCTATGTAGTTGTGTTTTTGCTCCTTTTATATGTATTCTGCCTGAGCCACCTGGGAGGAAGAGTACCTATCACCATCTCCTGATACATCAAATATGAACAGGCACTTACCTGTACAAGCTCTATTGACTCACTTTTTAGGTAAAGTAGTCCATTTCAATCTGGTAAGCAGCCAGCTGATTTTTCACTTTTGGGTGATTAGAAGAGGATTCTTTGTGGTGAAGGGTTTTTTCTGATTAAGTGAAAACTACGCAGTATAAGAAGATTTCTTCACAAACCTATGCGGAGGGGTTCACTCACCCTAAGGCCCCTTTCACACTGGGGCGGTGAGCCGCGTGACGGTAAAGCAGCGCTATATTTAGCGCTGCTTTACCGTCGTTTTCACCGCGGTTTTCGGCCGCTCGCGGTGCGGTTATACCCCGCGCGAGCGGCCGAAAAAGGGTTAAACACCCCCCGCAGAGCGCCACCGTAGCGGCGCTTTGCGGCGGTATTGCCGCGGTGAACACACCGCTCCTATCCCGCTCCAAAGATGCTGCTAGCAGGACTTTTTTTGTCATCCTGCTAGCGCACCGCTCCAGTGTGAAAGCCCGCCGGCTTTCACACTGGAGTTAAAGGGGCCGGATTTTTTCATGCGGTGAACAGGCGCTATTTTTAGCGCTGCACCGCATGAAAAACGCCCCGGTGTGAAAGGGGCCTAATGGACTTTACATATGTCACTATTAGATTGTTGTCTTTAGTGTGATACCATTGAGGAATCTGTGCGGGTATATGTTAGTCTATTGAGAACATTTTATGTGTATGGTTGCACGAGAGTTCATTGTTTTATATACACATTTTTCATTAATTGTGGAATGTACGTAGGTCACATGAGATATTGTTACACGTAAATATTAATTCACACTCACTTGAATAACATGTATGCACTTTCAATTAGCTTTAAAAACCTCATTATTTATATATATATATATATATATATATATATATATATATATATATATATATATATATATATATATATATAATATATAATTTTTTTTTTATTATATACAATTTTTGTACACGATTGGTGATTGTAGAATTTTATATATTCAAATCTAAGTAGCGCCCCTGTCATGCCATATTGAATTGAAGTTTACAGAGAAAGACAACACTGCAGATCAAAAAGGAAATTACATTTATTTTTTTTAATTTTTTTTTTTAAATGCCATTAGAGTAGAATTTCATGCAAATCCTAACTTTACCTCATCCTGATACTGTACCACCTCTATTCTAACTACCCTGTAAAGGAAAGATGTCCATGCTTGCCTATTCTGAAGTTGGTCTGGTCACATGATCTCTCCAGCAGCCAGCTTTAGCAAAGAGGAGAGATCGCTGACCACAACTGCAGAGCCTGGGCGATGTCACCCATAGGCTTACTATGAGGCATCCATTGCCGGCTGTCCCTATACCCTGAAGCCAGCACTGGGACCAGATCATAGAACCAGACTGGAGAGTGATCTCTGAAGCATAAATTGGGGTATTTGGTGTCTATGTTAAAATTCTAGGTTGTAAAACGCCCCAAGCACACATATTTTAAAACAAAATTATACAGTTCTCTTTTAGTGCTTGTGTACACCAGATTGAGGTACATGCAGTCTGACTTTGTTGCCTCTGTGGGAACGCCTGTCTGTTTGATGTAAATTATAATTGATGCATACCTGGCAATGGTAATTAAAAAAAAAAAAAATCAGCCTTTTTATGCTTCTGCTTTTTATATTTTGGCAGATTTCCAAAAGTAAAATTTGGTTTACTGCCATTAATTTAATGAATGGTGTGTTTATTACCCAATCTTTGGCCTGAGGGCCACATGCAGCCCTTTGGTACATGGATGGCCCTTGGACTCTGGCAATCTATAGAGAGAATGGGAGCCTTAATTTGTAAAGAGGTAATGGCGGTGGTCTCTACTAGTCTTGTGTAACATGCCTAGTATATCCCTACCTATCCCTACCCAACCTCTCTAGTGTAGTGTCTCTGACCATCATTTCCTCTAGCATGTCTGCCGTCTGACAGTTTTCTGTAGCATTTATATATTGGAGGTGCACCAAATGGAAATTTTGGCGCCAAAAATTCAGGATGCTCTTGGCTTAATCCAAAAATGACTGTGTGTATGTATAGAAATAAAGAAAGAAAGCGAAATAATATCTATCTTTCTCTATCTGTTTTTTTTCTTTTAATTAAGTTTTGTATTTGACTTTTTAATTAATATTATGAATTTTAAATGAATAGAAATTGTGTCGATTTGGCACCTTCCTTTTTTTTTTTTTTTTTTTTTTTGCGCAAGCAAAGCTCAAGAAAAATGCATCCCTTTTTTAAATTCTATATGTCTTCACACTGGTCCATTGTGCTTTCATTGTGGTGTTAAAAATCTTGCTTGCTGCATTTCTGGTCAGCTAAAAAAAAAAAAAAACACTGCCCCATTAAAAGGCATTGAAAACGCAGCAAGAACGCATCAATTATTCACCAGTGTTTTATTTTTGAGTCACTTGAACTATGACAAACACACCATAAGCATAGAGAAAAAGCGTTTTTTTTTGCCACAATTTTACTATCGGCAAAATGGCAAAAACTGTTTTTGGCTGATCTGTTTGGACCACCGAAAATAGGTGTGTGTGTGTGTGTGTGTGTGTGTGTGTGTGTGTATGTATCATCTCTATCTCTCATATGGGCCCTTTTGATGTCAGGGCTGGAGTTAAGGCCTCCTATATCTCGTCAGTTGATAATCACTGGTCCAAAAGTTTAAAAGGATGTACAGTTGTGCTCATAAGTTTACATACCCTGGCAGAATTTATGATTTTTCAGAGAATATGAATGATGACACAAACTTTTTTTTTTTTTTTTTTTTTTTTTTTTTTTCCTTTTTTCCTTTCACTGCTGGTTTAGTGTTTGGCTGAAGCCATTTATTATCGATCAACTGTGTTTACTTTTTTTAAATCGTAATGATAACCGAAACGACCCAATTAACCCTAATTAAAAGTTTACATACCCCAGTCCTTAATACCGTATATTGCCCTCTCTAACATCAATGACAGCTTGAAGTCTTTTGTGGTATTTGTGGATGAAGCGCTTTATCTTCTCAGATGGTAAAGCTGCCCATTCCTTTTGCCAAAAAGCCTCCAGTTCCTGTAAATTCTTGGGCTGTCTTGCATGAACTGCACGTTTTGAGATCTCCCCAGAGTGGCTCAATGATATTGAGGTCAGGAGACTGAGATGGCCACTCCAGAACCTTCACTTTATTCTGCTGTAGCCAATGACAGGTCAACTTGGCCTTGCGTTTTGGATCATTCTCATGTTGGAATGTCTAAGTACGTCCCATGAGCAGCTTCCTGGCTTATGAATGCAACTGTTGCTCTAGTATTTTTTGATAACGTACTGCATTCATCTTGCCATCAGTTTTGACCAAATTTCCTGTGCCTTTTGTAGCTCACACATCCCCAAAACACCAGCGATCCACCTCCCGTGTTTCACAGTAGGAATGGTGTAACCTTTCATCATAGGCCTTGTTGACTCCTCTCCAAATGTAGTGTTTATGGTTGTAGCCAAAAAGCTAAATTTTGGTCTTATCACTTCAAATGACTTTGTGCCAGAAGGTTTGGGGCTTGTCTGTGCTGTTTGGCGTATTGTAAGCGGGATACTTTGGCATTTGCTTGGTAATGGCTTTCTTCGGTCGAATCGACCATGCAGCCCATCTTTAAGTGTCTCCTTTTATTGTGCATCTTGAAACGGCCACAACCACATGTTTTCAGAGAGTCCTGTATTTCACCTGATGTTATTTGTGGGTTTTTCTTTGCATCCTGAACAATTTTTTTCCTGGCAGTTGTGGCTGAAATTTTAGTTGGTCTACCTGACCGTGGTTTGGTTTCAACAGGACCCCTCATTTTCCACTTCCTGATTTAGAGTTGCTGATTAGCATTCTCAATTCCTTGGATATCTTTTTATATCCCTTTTTCCTGTTTTATACACTTCAACTACCTTTTCCCGCAGATCCTTTTGACAATTCTTTTGCTTTCCCCATCATGACTCAGAATCCAGAAACGTCAGTGCAGCACTGGATGAAAGATGCAAGGGTCTGAAGAAGTGCAGAAACTCATATGTTATATATATAATTTGGCACTGTCACTTTAACTGACAATTGCGCGGTCATGCGACGTGGCTCCCAAACAAAATTGGCGTCCTTTTTTCCCCACAAATAGAGCTTTCTTTTGGTGGTATTTGATCACCTCTGCGGTTTTTATTTTTGGCGCTATAAACAACTTTTTGTTGTTTGTTTTTTTTACTTTTTGCTATAATAAATATCCCCAAAAAATATATAAAAAAAAATTTTTTTTTCCCTCAGTTTAGGCCGATACGTATTCTTCTGCATATTTTTGGTAAAAAAAAATCACAATTATTGATTGGTTTGCGCAAAAGTTGTTAGTAGCGTTTACAAAATAGGGGATAGTTTTATAGCATTTTTATTAATTATATATATATATATATATATATATATATATATATATATATATATATATATATATATATATATATATATAATTTTTTTTTTTACTAGTAATGCGATCAGCGTGTGTGTGTGTGTGTGTGTGTGTGTGTGTGTGTGTGTGTGTTTTTTTTATTGTGACTGCGACATTATGCGACGGCGGACACATCAGACATTTTTGGGACCATTGTCATTTATACAGCAATCAGTGCTATTTAAATTCACTGATTCCTGTGTAAATGGCAGTGAAGGAGTTAACCGATAGGGGGCGGAAGGGGTGTGTGTGTGTGTGTGTGTGTTTTTTTTTTTTTAAACTGTAGGGGGGCGTGGCTTGGCGTCTGACGTCACTGATCGTCTTTCCCTATGACAGGGGACAGTGTCACTAGGAAGCACGGGGAGATGATTGTTTACACAGACCTCTCCTAGTTCTTCAGCTCTGTGGCCCGATCGCTCGACACCAGCAGCGATCAGGTCCGCTGGTCCCACGGCCACGGAGCTCAGGACCGGGTCGCGAGCGCGCCGGCGACCCACGGCTGGGCTCTTTAAAGAGACACGTACAGGTACGTGATTGTGCCCAGCCGTGCCATTCTGCTGACGTATATCGGCGCGAGGCGGTCCTTAAGTGGTTAAAGTGGTGTTTCCACCAAAAAAAATAATTGCTTAAAAAGAATAATTGGAGAAAAATTTTTTTTTACTCGCCTCTAAATGCCTGTTGCTATGGGGTCCCTCGTAGTCTGCCTCCTTCAGTGCCCGGGCACTGACATCACTTCCCCCCTCGCATGTGCAGTGGGTGCCCGGCTGTGAAGCCACAGCCGGGTGCCCACAGTAAGAATGCCGGCGCCGCGAGGGAAGCGGGGAATGGGGGTGGCTTAGTTCCCCCCCGCATCGCTGGACCCTGGGACAGGTAAGTGTCCGATTATTAAAAGTCAGCAGCTGCAGTGTTTTTTTTTTTGGGGGGCACCCCACTTTAATGTATCCTGAACTATAAAGAACCCTTTAAATTTAGCCACGTATGCCCAGAAGTAGCCACCTGAGTGCTTAAAATGATTGTAAAGGCTTGTGTGTTTTTTTTTTTTTTCTATTAAAATGACAAACCTGTTATACTTGCCTGCTCTGTGCAGTGGTTTTGCACAGAGCAGCCCCGATCCTCCTCTTCTCGGGTCCCTGGCTGGAGCTCTTGGCCCCTCCCTCCTGTTGAGTACCCCTACAGCAAGCAGCTTGCTATGGGGGCACCCGAGCCGAGCTGCAACTCTGTGTATCCATTCAGACACGGAACTGCAGCAGTGTGGCTTCTTTCTTTCTTTCTTTTTTTCTTTCTTTCTTTCTTTTTTCTTTCTTTTTTCTTTCTTTCTTTCTTTCTTTCTTTCTTTCTTTCTTTCTTTCTTTCTTTTCTTTCTTTCTTTCTTTCTTTCTTTCTTTCTTTCTTTCTTTCTTTCTTTCTTTCTTTCTTTCTTTCTTTCTTTCTTTCTTTCTCAGAAGACTATTTTTATCTTAATGCATTAAGATAAAACGTAAACCTTTCCATGTATTTTTTTTTTTTTATTATTATTATTCTGTAAGCATTCATTTATATTTACTCCTAATCAGTGATGTAAGTAACTGAGTTAAAATAAACGGAGTTACATAACGCAGTTACTTTAAAGGGTAACGAGTAATCTAACTGATTACTTTTCCCCTCATGGTAACGCAGTTCCCATTACTTGGGCGGAGTTACCTCAATTACATCTACTGCCACTAGATGGCAGTAGTGTAATTACGGTCTCCTGCCAAAAAAATTCCCCCGCCGGATAAGGACCCCCTGTTCTGCGCAGGTGCAGCGCTTGCGCAGTACGAAGGACTACAGAGCTTACGAAAATTGCCGAACCTAAACGGCTCTGAGTAAACTCTACACCGCGCAGGCGCAGTTAACATGTAATTGTACGAGGCAATGCCGTACGCTCCTGATGCTCGTGCTACTATGCAAGGGGCGTCTATCGTGTAACTAAGGGGCGGGTCTAGTATTACTGTAACCAAGGGGCGCATTTATTATTATTGTTATATATCGAGCTCTGCCCATTTAATTTAACATTCGCCCTCTTCTGTAGCCATCCGCCCCTTACACGATATAATAATAGACCCGCCCCTTGCTTACACGGTATAACAGATCTGCCCCTTGGTTAGAGTAATAATAGAGCAGCTCCTTGGTTACATGATATATAACAATAATAATAAATGCGCCCCTTGCTTACACGTATAGAATATTAAAAAAAAAAAGTCAGTTACTTTGCTGCGTAACTAATTACTTTTCCAATGTAGTAACTGAGTTACTAACGCAATTACTTTTTGGGAGAAGTAATTTGAAACTTAACTAATTACTTTTTAAAGTAAGATGACCAACACTGCTCCTAATTTGGATCACACATCTAAAATTTACTGATCTGCATCTGCACTATATTAACACATTTAATATGACTGTAGCCTTTTACTGCAAGACCTAAAATATAAGGCTTCTAAGTATTCCTATTGTGTCCCTCAAAATGGTATACAGATTCCTCAAAAGCTCTCCACTGTTCATAACCAAATAATTCTGAGATTTCTGTATTAAAATAATTCAGTGATTTGTTGTCCTTCAATTTCAGAAAGCATAAGGGATGTTATCGGAAGGAAAATTAAGATTGCTGTGCGGAAGAAGGTGAAACTGGAAGTCAAAGGAGACAAATTTGAGAACAAAGTGCTGGTATGTAAAGACTATTTAATAATTTATTGACAAATGTGTTTTCACACATTTTGGAGTGCAAGACAAAAATGTAAACTGTTTGATGCAGTAGGTAATCAATCCACAAACTTTCCCATTAGATATTTAAATCTAATTAAGACTCCAAAATCCAATCTTTTGCCAAAAATGGCTGTGGCAGGTGAGCAGTCATACAAACTGATGTTCAAAGAGCTAAAAAAAAAGAAGTCCTGGTGGCTGATTCTGTCAGAATCTGCCAATAAATGAAAGATTTTATTATCAAATGATCCCTAAAGTAAGTTGCCCTGGCATTGCTCTCTGTATTCTTATGCCTACAAAAACATAAGCTTATGAGTTATTCATAATTCTGTCTAGTCAATTATTGCAAACTGTAGGGATCGGTCACAACCAGAACCCATAGAGTACATTACACTCTACAGAAGCTTCACTCTTGGGCAAGGGCAACCTCGCCGATGTCCCTTATCCACACGCTGGGGCATTGTCCCAAACTTCATCCATAATGGGAAAATATATTCACGACTCTTAATTTCCTCAGTTCAACTAGGGTGGTATTAGATCCCAAATTCACATTCCTGGGAATTATCCCAGACTATTTTACATACCATGTGGACAAGATCCCAATACTTAGTTTGCAAACTCATATTACAGAAGTGGATCTCACCCACACCTCCGACACACAACCTACAGCGTAAAATTCTACATTTTACATTACGGAGAGAAGAGCTCACTTACAAACCTAGGGGGTGCCCTAGGAAGTTACAAAAAATATGGTCCTGGTGGTTGGACTCTAACGATTTGTCTTGTACCCTGCTGCCTCCAGGCACAGAAAAAAACAGCTAAGATAACTTTAACCGTTGAATGACTGAAGCCTGGGTAGCGGTTAGTGAGAGACAGGCGAAGTGGGTGTTTGGATAAAGTCACAATGATGTCGTCACCTAATAAAAAAGGATTGTCTTAAAGTGTTGTTAGTGGTGGAGTTATGTCGTTCATTGTATACTGGATTTACTTAGGGTATGACTCCAAGATCATGCAGTACACTATGTACAATTTCTTTACACACTTATTTGAGTGTGTTCTTAATGCATGTACTGAGTACGTGAAGTGCTTTTTGTTTTTTTTTTTATTTTTTATCGGCTATTTTTTTTCTTTTGTACTCTTTTGCTAATATTTGTTTTTAAATGATAAAATTATTTAATAAAAATGACCCAATTTAAAAAAAACTACTCTAATGCCAGTAAATTTGCATTCTGTTTTGTGTACTTTACTACTTGCACTATATATTAGATAAACCACTGTTTGGTGGTCCTGCAGTGTAGAAGTTAAACTTCCAATATTTTGTCCTACTTGCTGAATTCTACATTCCAGCTAGGCTTCTAATTTCCCCAGCAAGGCATCTTAGTAAAGATCATTTTGGGAGGGGAAGAGGTGTTGCAGTGGTTCATGGTAAATAAGCCAGAGGCTAAAATTATCTAGCACAACAAAAAAGGGGTTTTCCTTGTTTAATGAGTTGGTAAGGGTTTGTTAATAAAATGATCACAAATGGGTAATATAATTGTGCTCCCCTGACTGCGGTATTAACTATTTGTGTCATCACATTTTCATACGATGAACCTCTAAGTGTGCCAGCAAGCTGATTAGGCCATTTTCAGACAAAGAGCCTTTTTTTTTTTTGCCCAGTGCATGAGGTCAACTGCTTGATGTTGAAGGGAAATAACCTATCCATATAAGCCATGGCATCTGAAATGTGTTCAAAGTAGTATGTCTACTACTTTAGGCCTTCTTGGCTATATTATTTTTTGTACTGTAAAAAGGCACGGGCACTTGTTAAATATGCAAAGTGAGAAAAATTAAATTTCATTAATCAAGAATTGGAGAATTCAGTAAATGCAATAAAATGAAATCCACTATATCTGCATCCACGTAGATGCTGAGGACAGCTGGCTCAGCCACGCAGTGTGCCACTGAAAGCCTGATCCAGCTGCTCCTCCTCCCCCCCTCCACAGCCCTGCATGAGCAACAAGTGTAATTTCTGTCTGCTTCTTAGTTCCTCTAATATCTGCATGAGTCACTTTTTTTTTACAAGTTTTTTCCAATGCCAAGAGAAAAAAAGGTTACAGGGGAGGGACCTCCAGCTGAATGAAAGCCTTGGCTCTGTTCTTGGGGGGGGGGGGGGGGGGGGTCCTCCTTCTTCCCAATCAGCTCTCAGAGCTATTCTCACTGAGCTCTACAGTGTGTAATTTCAGCTCTCTGCACCCTCTTTCTGAATTCTCAGACAAGCTTTATAAACTCTGGCCCTTGAATGGCCGTAGAGAAGAGAAGACTGCAGATAAGCAGGTGCAACTTATGTTGGGTGATTTGTTTCCTCTGTGTATCACCTGAGGCCAGTTACTTTACTGGATATATGTAAGGGTTTACAACCACTTTAAAATACCACACATCACACGGAGCTGTATTAGGTAGACCTAATTTCCAGGCTCTACGGGTATTTGTGGGACTAAGAGAAAACTGTAACAACAGATACACATATAATTACGTGCATTCTGTCTGTATTGAGAAGCCATAGTTTCATTGTATCAGCAGTACTCTTGAGTTGCACGTGCGTGTAGTTCCTCAAGGTACTTGAGTGATGGCTTGTTCCAAGCCTTTCTTGACAAAATGCCATTTGAGATTTTGGTTGTCCTTACTTTATCTTTCACTGCAGACAATGTTAGACTTGATGGTGTGGAGATCTGGGCTCCATGGGGACCATCCTAACTGTTTGATGATTCCCTGGTCCTCCTTTTGCTGCAGATGCTTTTTTATGGTTTCAACCGTGTGTTTGGGGTCATTGTCAAGTTGGGACCAATCAGATGCCTTCCTGATGGTATTGCATGATAGATAGGAATATGAGTGTAGTTCTTGGCAGTGGGATGCCAGGGAACTTAATCAAATACCATTTGTGAAAATGCAGGCTCGTGCTGAGCTGTTGCCTGTCGACTTTCATCTATAAACCTATTCTTCAGCCCTTTGCCAGTTAGACTGCTTTTTTATAAACCAAAATATCCAGATTTTAATCCAGGAATCTTCAAACTACGGCCCTCCAGCTGTTGCGGAACTACACATCCCATGAGGCCTTGTAAAACTCTGACATTCACAGACATGACTAGGCATGATGGGAATTGTAGTTCCTGAACAACTGGAGGGCCGTAGTTTGAAGACCCCTGTTTTAATCCTTCAGTGCAGAACATCTGCTATTTTTCTGTGTACAAGTCCTTACGTATTTGTATGTAGTTTAGTCGTTTCTTTGTTTCCGCATTGGAGAAATGGCTTTTAGCTGTAAGTTTTCCATAATGACCACTTCTGATAAAACTTCTCTGGACTGTAGATGGGTGCAGCAGGTTCCCATTGGTTTCCACTAGGGTTATAACAATACTAGTATCGGTGCCGATATCGAGCATTTGCACTCCTGCAAATGCTGCGATGCTTCCCCTGATACCTAAGCAGTCAGGGGTGATCAGTGCGGCAGTGGGGGGAGTTACAAGCACTGATCTCCTTGTATAGATTTCAATAAAGCAACTGACAGCCGCTTCTCCTCCCCTTACCCACTGTGGCTTTCAGCTGCTTTATTAAAATCTATACAGGGAGAGCAGTGCTTGTAACTCCCGCACCGATCACCCCTGACTGCCCCTGACTGCCCCCTGTGTCCTCCTCTCCAGGCTCCTCTGGTCTCCCGCCATGTCGTCCGTGCTCCTCTGGTCCCAGTCCCGCATCTGTCAAGATGGCGAGCGGAGGAGGGAGGCGGTAAATCTGTCAATCCTGTCATTTACCGGCTCCTTCCTTTTCTGAATGAACAGAGTCACTGTCCATTCATAACTGAACATCGTAAACGGTCTCCTGTCCATTCATCTTCAGTGCAGCTGAGGCTGCAGAGCAAGGGACTGGGGAATCTGGATCCCTCAGTCCCTTTCTCTGTCTCAAAGGGGAGATGGTATCTTACCAAACCCAACCCCCTCAACAGGGCTGAATCAAAAATAAAAAACATTTTTGTAAAACTTTTTTTAAAAGTAAAATTTACAAAAAAAAAAAAAAAAAAATTGACCCCCCCCCCTCCAAAAAACAAACAAAGAGAAAGCATTGTAACAAAAAAAATATAAATTGTAAAAAATAAAATACTGACACAGTCCACTGTCGCATGACATTAAAAAAAAATATCGGTAATTGATATCAGCGAGTACTTGGAAAAAAGTATCGGTACTTGGTCTTAAAGTGATATCGGTACAACCCTAGTTTCCGCCAGTTCTGCAATCGCTTGATATACATCTCATATGCTGCGTTTAGTTTCCACAGCAAACTACAGTGTTTGCTCCCCCTTCTTCTTTTTTTTTTTTTATTTTTTTTTTCCCTCCAGCCTTGTCCATTTGTTTGTTTCTGCAGAAGTGCTGCCTTTTGCACAGTACTGTGTATGTATAGAAGGGGAAAAAATGTAATTACAAAGTATGAAATAAGGACTTGTTTGTGTATTTGTTACATTTTGTTCCCAGCCTGGCAATTCTGATGGTTTCCAATTAGTTCTGTTTTTGTATATGAATGTTCGTTCCATTGCGGATTTGTAGGAACTGTTTGGCGTTTGCCTATATAGCTTGGGGCAAAGCATTGCTGACATTTCTGTGTATATGTGGAACTGGAGCATGAAGTAACTCTGTACTACCTGTGCCTGTGTTTACTTTACTTTATAATGAATCATTCCCGACTAGGAAAGCACAGTGAAAGTTTCTTTTTACAGGAAGTTAGTCATTCTTAGTCACAATGATTGTTGGCTAATGTTTTTATTCTCCACCTTCCCTTTTTTTTTTGTTCCACAGTGGTAAATTCTTACAGTCTAATAATTTAGTTGACTTGACTTTTTATAGGTAAATACCTGATAGAATCCATGGAGCAGGAATTACTTAAAGGCAAGCTTTGTACTAGTAAAAAGTAGGGTTTTGCTATTAAAGAGGAGCCGCTAAATAAGAAAAATCTGAACTATTTCATCCAATATCCCTGTAATCGGAGACCTGGAAAAATATGCAGCACATGGGCCTCAAAAATGGTGAGATTATAAAGGGGGTAGGGTAGAAGTCCGTTTCAGATTGAAATTGCACTTTGAGGTGTTCCTAATGCTGGGTTCACTGAAGCCTCTAATGCACAGGTGTCAAACACAAGGCCCGCGGGACGAACCTGGCCCCCAGGCCATTTCATGTGGCCCTCACACCTCTCCTGCAGCTGCAGGAAAGCTCCATCTCTCCTCTGCCCCCCCCGCCCCAGACCCCTACTTTTTTGCTTTCAAGCAATGCATCCAGCTTCTTCCCAGCAGCAGCATAAGGAAAGGGGGTGCACTGTGATGTTAGGGAGAGTAGGGGACTCAACTTCTAGGGGAGGGGATGCGCTGGACATCTAATCTTACAGATACAACTGGACCTTTTGAGGACAATCATAATGCTGATGCGCCCCATGATGAAATTGGGTTTGACACCCCTGCTCTAATGCATGCATATTGTAAACAAAAAAAAAAAAGTGCATCGCTATAACGAATGCATGTGAATCAATTTTACAATAAAGTAACATATAAAGTGCCTTGAAAAAGTATTCATACCCCTTGCAATTTTCAATTTTTTTTGTCATATTACAACCAAAAAGTAAATGTATTTTTTATGTGATAGACCAGCACAAAGCGGCACATAAATTGTGAAGTGGAAGGAAAATGATAAATGGCTTGCATTTTTTTTTATTTTTTTTTTACAAATATGTGAAAAATGTGATGTGCATTTGTATTCAGCACCCCTGTGTCAATACTTCTGTAGAACTACCTTTCACTGCAATTACAGCTGCAAGTTTTTTTGGGGATGTCTCTACCAGCTTTGCACATCCTAGAGTGAAATTTTTGCCCATTCTTCTTTGCAAAATAGCTCCCGCTCTTTCAGATTGGATGGAGAGTGCTGCATACTAATTTTTAAAGCAGTTTAGTGAATGCTATATACTGAACTACTCCTTTTTAATACTAGTATGTGGCAGATGAATCCGTGAATGTCTGCGTCTAAAACGCAGTAACCACACTGATGTTTCTTTTTATAATGGTGTGTGTTAAATGGGAAAATCTGCATATTTAGCTTATCCTGGTGAGTTCAGCTTTTGAACTCGAAAATTGCTGGACTGTGCAACAGGGAGGCAGTGGTGATGATCAGCTTTTATAAATTTCAAATTACTCTTTTCCAGAGATTGGAAAGATAGTAGTGGCATGGAGTACATAAATGAATGAGTATTTAAGGCTTGCTCAGACAAGCAGATTTAACTCATTGTAACAGATTACACGTGTCAGGTCCTGACCAGAATGCACATGCAAGTACAATTAAGACTGCTGAATGCTTAAGGCTTTATGGCCATTGATTTTAAATTCTAATCTCCATGTGTTTTCCATGTTCCTATTCAAAAATACAAAGCAAGAAAGTGGTAAGTGCATGTTTATGTCTGATGGCTAATGAATAAACTGATCCCATGAGCTTACAATTTTTGCTTTAAATGTAGACATGCTGGATTAGAATGCAACCAATGCAGCTGTTAGAATAAATGCAGTACAAATTTGGGTAGTTCAAGCTGAGTACAAGATGGGCAAATTGCATTAGCAGAAATTACCTACAGTGAAAAGCATGTTCAGTAGATTCATTGATCTAGACAGCTAAAATACACTTCTTTTTTTTTTCCCCTGTAAATGTGGCTTCCCTGCGGTCAGCCTCCCAATTGGTCAGTTAGGCTGCCCATCACTTGGATGTCCAAAATGAGGCAGGAAGGGACAGGGTCCAAACTTATGTTGGATGGAACAGAATGAGAATTGCATATAACATCAGCAGACTATACAGTAGGACTGTATCCAAGTGATCAGGATTTCATTGATGACCTGTTACACAAAGTTGCAAAAAATCAGACCAAGCTATATAACTAATAAATTTGTTGGCGGTAGAGATGGGGGAAAAAAAGAATAATTTTGCATTCGCTTCCCTGTTTTATTGAGTAGCGGTACCTCCAAGGATCAGTTTGTCTTTTTCTCTTGACACATTGCAGCCTTATTTATTACTGTGTTCTTGCTGTAATTTATTTTCCTTAGTCTGCATTGAGCATCATACCTACCCTTGAGTTCTGATTAGTGACTAAGGAGAAATGGCTTTAACTCCCAAGTAAGAATAAGTTAATGAAGGGTGGGGGGGGGGGGGTTACTAAAGGCAAATGGGCTGTTTTTAATTTGAACTTTGCAAGGAAATTTTAACTTTGGCTTAATGATTGAGGTGAAACGTTGGACAATTTAATAACTGATTAAAGAAAGAGGGGGGGGGGAAGATCCCTTGCAGTGGGGCTCCCTAGACGTTCAGGTGTGGGGGACCAAAAAAAATAAAATATTTCCTTACCCTCCACTCCTCCCTACAGATGGACCGATTTTTTTTTTTTTTTTTTTTTTTTTTTATTTATTTATTTTTTTTATTTATTTTTTTTTTTGAAGCTTTGACTTTCATCATCCAATCATGTGCAAACAAATATACTGTTTTACATTTTACTTATGTAATTAGATCTTATTATTATTTTTTTTTCACCACATATGCTAGGCGATATGGGAAAAGTCCCCTGTAGAGGGAAAATTTTATTGCAAAATGAACCACCTATTCAACCCCAAAGTGTCAAGGTCCAAATGGCTAGACCTACATTTCTTATGCATAAGGAGGTACCACCACAAGAGAGCTCAGCTGATTACATGGGAATTCATTGCACTATAGCTGAATTGTTAATTTTTATTATTCCTATTTTAATGTTTTTCCTCCACTCAAACCTAAAATAATAGGGTGTTCTTTTTTTTGGCTTTCATTAGTTTGAGCTATTGGCAGGAAAGGGACAAATTAAGTGCATGAAGTGTGTTGCTATTGCTTTATACAGTGGCCACACACCCACACCCTGTGAATGTGGCCAGGGCACTAGAGATAATATATTCTTTATTTCCTAAGGTACAGTTAAATTATTATATCATACATACATACATATACATACATACATACATACATACATACATTATGTATGCACTTGCAAAAGAAATCAAAATGTAAACTGTTAGGAAGCATGGGGGCTGCCATTACAATCTTGTCTTTTGAAAATGCTAGTTGTCTGGCTGATATATTGACCCCTTTTGCATTTTAAAAGTAGAATTCCAGTCAAACCCTAACTGCTCTTTAAAAATGATCCATACCTCCTCCTAACACCTATTCTGACAGACCTGTGTAAGCTCTGTATACTTGCCTGTTTTCAGCCTATTCCGGTCTGGCCATGCGATTCTTTTTTTTTTTTTTTTCCTTCCCCCCCCCCCCCTGTGTCAGCCAGCAGCGGCTCCAGGGGCATGAAAAGAGCTCTCAACAAAGGCTGGTAATGCCTGAGTGGTGACGTTACCCATAATCTTACTATGGCCCACCTGTTGTCGGTACTCCCTCCTCTCCCCTGCAGCTGGTGCTGCCTGACAGAAGGGAATGGACCACCAGATCACCCTAGAAATTAAGTATAGAGATTTTTCTTACATGTGGTAATCAGAATAGGTATTTGGGAAGTATGGGTGAACAAGTGGTTGTAAACCCCAGTCATGGAATTTGAGCTAAGCACATATGTCTGTAGTGTTTTTACGTATCGCTCTCCAAAGCTCTAAGTGTCGTTTCTCACTGGGGCTTCGTTCCTTTGTTATCTTCATGAGACTTTTTCCGACACATGAGATAACTTGGGCAAAAAATTGTGTCGGGGAGGGAGATAAGCAGAGAGCTTGTTTATTCACAATGCAGCTCTGCGTGTTCCTTCGTTTATCTGCCTAATGTGGAGTGGGGTGTGCCCCTTTCCTCCAATCAGCCACAGTGTCTCAGTGCTGTTAACTGCAGTTTTCTACTTCCTTCTCTGTACTAGTCACAGATGCATAAGCATTTTATCACTTTGACGAGTTCTAGGAAAGAGAAGACTGCGGATATACAAGTAAAACTTATGTAGGAGGATTTGTTTCATCTCTGTGTATCACCTGAGGCTATTCACTTAACTCGGTATATGTGAGGGTTTACAACCACTTTAAGATTAGTTGAGGTTTAACAGGAATCCTACTTTAGGGCTACATTTAGACTGGCGATTTAGGCTGGTGTGAATTGTAGTGTCTGGAATCTTTCTGATTCTGCACAGACAGTGTTCGTCCAGCAGCGATCACCGCAGGTAATCGCTGGCTATATGGATAGCTGCGGCTGCTTGTGACCTACCATTATAGTGAACAGGGCCGGCAGCTGCACCTAGCTGCCCACAGCCGCAGCAAGAATCTGTAGATTCAAGCCACTACAGTTTGCACCGGCCTTAATCGCAGGTGTAAATGTAACCTAACACTTTAACACCTAGGCGATTTTGAATTGCAGGCGGAATCGCCGCGATTCTAGAATTACAGCAAAACAAAGGATGCGTTTGTGATGCCATTACTTCTTGCCAGTAGGGAGGCTCTGTTAGTGGGAGATGAATACTATTTTATTGCAAAACTAAAATTATTTCCGCAGACAAAACACATTCTTTAACTAGAAGTACAGGCTGGTTTTCCTAGTTTGCTATGTTACTGCTGCATCAGGTTATCTACATAAAAAATTGTGTGAGTCAGAGGTACAAATAATATGCTAATTAAACATCATTTGTTAGACTTTTTTTTTTTTTTTTTTTTTTTTTCTTTTCTATAAGGTTTTATTTCGTCTTTTGGAATTTTAACATGCCCAAGGCTATTTGTGTTTTTGCGACTAATATATTTCTGTCTGAAATTCTGAGGCTGTGTCTTAAAGGCAAAACCAGCATGTGATTTAAGCCCTTGAGTAAACCGTGCATTACAAGTCTGAACAGATTGTAAATTCCATTAGGCTCTTTTTAGAGAATTAGAAATGAAGTGGGAGAGAGCACGGTAAATGGCAAGCTGCTGGAGCAGGAATGTATAACTTCAGCCCGACTTTATTCTACAAAATAACAATAACAAATATGTAACCTTTCTTGGCCAATTTACTGCAGCTGGCTATAGTAAAAAGCCTTGCACAGCCTTCCTCACACTGATACAAGCCTGTTGTGCTTTTATTGGGAAAGTATTTTTAATGCTAGGCTGGCTAAATGTGATTTTTGTGTGATTGATTTGACTGTATATAGTTATTATTTGTATAAAACCAGGATAAGAAAATCAGAAAAAAACAGATGTAAGAAATAATGACCCTAGGGCTAACTGGATAATACATTTTTAAACCAATTTTGTCCAGCTTGGTATAAAATAACACCAGCATGGAGTGCGGCATTTAAAGTGTATGTTTAGCAAAAACTATTTTTCTTTTATTCTTCACTCTTAAAGCGGTGTTCCAGCCCCCCCCAACCGAAAACTTTTTTTGTTGCTTATTAGACCCCCTTCACTCAACCCTTTTATGATCAGGTCTGCCTGTCAGGTTTTTAGGCAGACCTGATCAGATTGTCCATTCATCCCTATGGACTGGCTGGTGTAAATGGACTTGTGCATTTTCCACTTGCCTACCTCCTGATCCGGTCCGCTAAAAACAAACAGAAGGAGATCCATTCTTCTCTGTGTAGGCAGATCGAATCAGAGGTAGTAGGGTGTGAACTGAAAGTGGAGTTTGCTATGTTCGTGTCTACTCGCAGAAACTGAGTAGACACAGATTTGTCTGCGTTCCTACATGCAACTACCATCCGATATGGCCAGACAGAGCAACAAATCCCTTTCCATTTGTTTTTATCGGCTCTGTTTGCATTCAACTGCCCATAGAGGAGAATGGAGGGTCTGATTTGGGTTCGCCTTGAAAAACTGAGAGGGGGACCCGATCAGACCTCTCGTGTGAAAGTGTAGTCCCAGAGGAGTCCCGCTGTTAGAATTCAAAGGCACCGCAGAGGGGATTCCTCCATCCACCTCAATTGTATGGGTGGGGGAATCCACATTATTTAGTAGTAGTATTATTATTTTTACACAACATTTTGGTTTTCCTATTACTTTGTCTCACTGGCAATGGTTACCGGACAGACTAAAGGGGGTTTCACTAAAACTGGTGCAGCTCTGCATAGAAACCAATTGGCTTCCAGATTTTTCAAAGCTTAACCACTTGCCCACCACCCACCGCAGTTGTAATGCTGCAAGGTTTTGTGCAATAGCCACTGGGTGGTGCGCGCCCATTGGCCACAGCGGGAACCAATCAGTGGGTCTGGCTTCTGCTAATCAGGAACACGGATCAATGTGACCATGCAGTGAGCCCACCCCTCCCCCAACAGTAAGAAAGCACAAACAGGGAACACATTTAACCCTTTGATCGCCCCTCAGTTTAACCCCTTCCCTGCCAGTGTCATTTATACAGTGTTCACTGTAATCATGTCACTGGTTCCCAAAAAAGTTTCAAGTGTCAGTTAGGTGTCTGATTTATCTGCCGCAATATGGCAGTCCCGCTAAAAATTGCCGATCACTGCAATTACTAGTAAAAAAAAAAAAAAAAAAATGCCATAAATCTATCCTATAGTTTGTAGAAACTACAACATTTGAGCAAACCAATCAATATACGCTTATTGGGATTTTTTTAAATCAAAAATATGCAACAGAAAACATTGACCTAAACCTAAACTGATGAAGAAATTTTAGATTTTTGGAAAAGGAAAAAAAAATCGTTCCAATGCTGCATCTGTTCCCCCCCCCCCCCCCGCGCCTCTGCACTGAGAACCAAGCGATCAAACATCGCTGATGGCTCGGTTCTCACAGCTCCCCGAGCATAGAGCTGCTGCCCGTCAGTCACAGCTCTCTGCTCTTCCACACTCATTGGAGCGCTGAGCTGTGGGGGGGCTTTTGTTAGGAGTCAATGAATACCTTTTTTTGTTTTTAATTGGTAATGTAGTGTTCACCTGAATGTATTGTTGTTTTTTAAATTTTGACCCCATTTTACTTTTATACATGTGGATTTAAATATACGGTAGATTAGAATATGTATATTTTCACTTAGGTGGGTATCTCTGTATCGCTCATTATCCATTTGGATAAAATCTCATTCACACAGAGAATCTGCTGTTTTCCATTAGTCTAACAACAAAGTGATAGATACAGGTATGTAGTGAAGGAAAAGAACCGTATGAATAACCATCACTGGGCAGTACTTCCAAGCAGACTTTTTATATATATATATATATATATATATATATATATATATATATATATATATATATATATATATATATATATATATATATATAAAAAAATCTCTATCACACACGATACTCGAAAAATTTGAATATCGTGCAAAAGTTCATTTATTTCACTAATGCAACTTAAAAGGTGAAACTAATATATGAGATGGACTAGTTCAAGCCGTGATTTGTCATAATTGTGGTGATTATGGCTTACAGCTCATGAAAACATGAAAACCCCCAAATCCACAATGTCAGAAAATTTGAATATTACAGCAATCTATAAAACAAGGATTGTACATAGAACAATATCAGACCTCTGAAAAGTATAAGCATGCATATGTACTCAGTACTTGGTTTGGGCCCCTTTTGCAGCAATTACTGCCTCAATGCGGTGTGGCGTGGAAGCTATCAGCCTGTGGCACTGCTGAGGTGTTTATAGAAGACCCAGGATGCTTCAATAGCGGCCTATGTCTCATCTTTCTCTTGGCAATGCCCCGCAGATTCTCTATGGGGTTCAGGTCAGGCGAGTTTGCTGGCCAATCAAGCACAGTAATCCCACGGTCATTGAACCAGGTTTTGGTGCTTTTGGCAGTGTGGGCAGGTGCCAAGTCCTGCTGGAAATGAAGTCCGCATCCCCATAGAGCTCATCCGCGGAAGAAAGCAAGAAGTGCTCCAGAATCTCCTGGTAGATGGGTGCATTGACCTTGGACTTAATGAAGCACAGTGGACCAACAGATGACATGGCTCCCCAAATCAACACAGACTGTGGAAACTTCATACTGGACTTCAAGCATTTTGCAGTGTGTGCCTCTCCATTCTTCCTCCATATGCTGGGTCCTTGGTTTTCAAATGAGATGCAAAATTTGCTCTCATCAGAAAAGAGGAATTTGGACCACTGAGCAACAGACCAGGTCTGTGTTTCTTTAGCCCAGGTAAGACTCTTCTGACGTTGTTTGTTGTTCAGGAGTGGCTTGACAAGAGGAATACGACATTTGAAGCCCATGTCCAGGATCTGTCTGTGTGTGGTGGCTCTTGATGCACTGACTCCAGCCTCAGTCCACTCCTTGTGAAAGTCCCCAACACTTTTGAATGGCCTTTTCCTGACAATCCTCTCCAGGCTGCGGTCATCCCTGCTGCTTGTGCACCTTTTCCACACTTTTCCCTTCCACATAACTTTATATTATTCTATCATAACTATCTGCTTTGATACAGCACTTTAGGAACATCCAACTTCTTTTGCAATTACCTTTTTTTTTTTTTTTTATTTTTTTTTTTTTTTAGGCTTTCCCTCCTTTTATGGTTTATGGAGGGTGTCAATGATGGTTGTCTGCACAACTTTCAGGTCAGCAGTCTTTCCCATAATTGTGATTCCTACTGAACCAGACTGAGAGACCATTTAAAGGCTCAGGAACCCTTTGCAGGTGTTATGGCTTAATTAGCTGATTAGAGTGGGACACTGAGCCTAGAATATTGTGCCTTTTCACAATATTCTAATTTTCTGACATTCTGGATTTGGGGTTTTCATGAGCTGTAAGCCATAATCATCACAATTTATGACAAATCACGACTTGAACTATCTCGTAATATTAGTTTCACCTTTTTTTTTTTTTTTTTCTTCTTGCATTACTCCCTCTCCCTCTCCCTCTCTCTCCATTGATAACATTATTTACACTGAGCTGATAACATTCACATGTAGTGTATGGCTTATAAAACTGTAAAACGAGAATAGCTTCCTCCTTCTTTCCTTCCTACAGAAAGCAATTGGTAATGTGGAATGTTTTTGGTCCATTATAATTTTAATTATTCACGCTAATAATGGGACAGCTTAAAAGTAAAGCCTGGCACACACTACTGACAGCTCAGGTCAGGGCCGCTGTACCTAAAATCTGATGTTGGTACAGTGATCTCGCCTGCTGTTCTATTGTGTTCAGACAGGGGAACTGCTCCCCTGCCAGATCTCTCTGGTCACCCGACATAAGGCCACCCGACATAAGGCTGGCCATAAATGGATTGAAATTGGACCAGCTCAACAGGGACTGCTCCAATTCCGATACTTGTATGGTCTATCCACACATCAGTTTTTCTAATTATAATTGGATAATTACCGGTATATATTTGGTAATGTGCTTCACTGTATACTGGGGTGTGTGTTTTATTTATTTATTTATTTATTTTTTTATTTTTTTTCTTGGCTGGAGATTTGTCGGTAAAAGCACTTCCTTTTTTTCACAACCCGAAGCGGCAATCGGCAGCAGTGTTGTCAGCTGTCTACATTCAATTCTTCAACTGCCCATTGATCTGATCCTCAGGTTCACAGGAATCATGCAAAGCCCTAATAGGCAACCCAACATCTAGATGTGTCTATTTGCATGCAACAAGACTCATGCATTTTCCTGCATGAAATGCATTACAAGTATAATTTTTTTTCCTATGTGACTGGTTTACATCAATGCACTGTAGAAAAGGAAACTATATGGGTGTATGTGCATTTTAATATGCATACTGCAATATAAACAGAATGGCGCAAATCCTATCTTTGGGTTTACACACACAAACTGGTGTTTAAAAAAAAAATCTTGCTGAAATTGGGTTGTTCCAGCCATCAGTGCCACTGTTTCCTTTCTCTAGTATTGTTAAATCATTCATTCTTTTGTGATGTAAGGATGCCACATTTTCTGCTCTTTTGGAGAGGATGTTTTTTTACATAAGTGAGAATGGTTTGGTTTGCCCAGCTAGTCTATACTTGTTTCTTTTGATATGATAAATCATGAATTCCTTGTATTTCTGACCTTTTCACTTTCCATTTACGTGTGTGCAGTGGTTGTGCCTTTAAGCTAGTCTTGCAGTTGCACCTAATGACAGAGCTTGTGCCGTTTTTCCTTTTATTATCGTTGTTTGAATTTGTCCTTTATTTTTGATTTACTAAGGGAAAAAAAAAAATATATAGTAATCTTTCCACATATAATTATGTAAGTTCTGTTTTGTTGTTCTAATATAAGTCTCTTGCTGTGTTAGTAACATTCCTATGGGCACTTTTTTTCTTTCTTTTCAAGTATAGTGCTCATTCAGCAGTGTGGGAATGGATCTCAGCAAGTAGACAAGGTTAAAATGCATAATTGAACATTTTGTAGAACAAACATGTAGGTTTATCTTCTTCTTTTTAAAGGGGTACTAACGTCGCATTCATTACATTAGGGATGATTAAAGAGCAATATTCCCTGACACACTATTTTTTTGCTTCAATATTAAAGTGACACTGCCCTCAACTATAACTGGCCTTTTGCAGCAAGGAGCATCGGAAGGCATTGAACACCCAGCATGTAGCACAATGGCTGCAAAGGTGTCAATGCGTTGCCTGACCTAAATTCAAGCATACAAAAAAATGTGCCACTGCCCTCACCTATAACTGGCATTTGCAGCAAGGAGCTTTGGAAGGCAACACATATCAAACAAAAGCCAAGGAAAAATCCTTGGAAAAATTCCAAGCTCTACTTACTAACCAGCCTGCGACCAACCAGATTTGACCTGTCTAACAGTATGCGTTTAAAAACAGGGGGTTAGTAGCAAAAATTGGCAAATACATGCATAAGCTACAGGCCCCCGCCAAGGCACCCTGTGATCTGTAGACCCTACCTCCAACTTATAAGAGGCTCCATAGTGGAAGCACATTCATTGTGATGAGATAGATGAAGGCAGATGGACTGGCGGGAGCCCACCCCTCCTTAAAGGTACAGGGGCACATTGAACACCCATGTTACATGCTGGGTGTTTAATGTAGGGGGGACCGGGTCGCGGCTTCTGTGTCTAAATAGACACACGGAGCTGTGACTTGGCTCGAGTGCCTCCATAGCAAGCTGCTTGGGGGGGGGGGGGGCACTCGACAGGAGGGAGGAGCACCGAAGAGGGACTCTAAGAGGAGGATCCAGGCTGCTCTGTGCAAAGCCACTGCACAGAGCAGGTAAATATAACATGTTTGTTATTTTTATAGAAAATAGACCATACTTCACAATCGCTTTAAAGTATGGTGTTTGTAGCATCATGTTACAGACTGGGAATTTGGAGAGGATTTAGAGCAAGATGAATGGAGCCAAATAAAGACCAGTATGGGAAAATTTGTTTGGGTTTGGTAGGAAACTGAGCGGGGTAGCGGTTCACTTTTTGTCAGTACAAACCTAAAGCCAAAGCTACGCTGGCATGGTTTAAAAAAAAAATTACCCTGAATAGTCTAGAATATCCAGTTCTATTGCTTTACTATTTCCAAAGCTTTATGCATGCTTTTATTTAATGTGTTGGCTTAAAAACTATTAGGGGGGTAGTAGATGGATCAATGCTGGACTACAGGAAAAATTGAGATTTAAATATAAAGCTAACTGCCAATATTTTTAATATTATTATATAGGATTTTTATAGCGCCAACATTTTGTGCAGTGCTTTTACAATATAAAAGTCAGTATAGTTACAATACAATAAAATACAAATGGGTCAGAGCACCTTGCTCATAAATCCAGCCATAGATGGAGCAATTTTCTTTCCTGCAACCCAAATCCCTTGATTCCCCCATCATAGATTTATCTAGGTCAGTGTTTAAGAGAGTGGGAGGGCCAAGGCAGGGAAATTTATGAAATATCTTGACCAGGTATATGTGATACTATTACTGACGCCTTGGTAGATTCTGGAGAAAAATTAGAAAAACGTGCTTTTTTTTTTTTTTTTTTTTTTTGCTTAAAACAAGGATCACGATTCTCGCAGCATAATCATCTTTCACAGTATACAAAAAAACTGCGCAAATACAAGCGTGACATAAAATATTGCAACAACCATTTTTATTCTCTAGGGTCTCTGCTATATAAATATAAATATATATATATATATATATATATATATATATATATATATATATATATATATATATATATATATATATATATATATATATATATATATATATATATATTATATATATATATATATATATATATATATATATAGGTTCAAAGTAATTTTCTAGCAAAAACAAATGATTTTAACTTGAAACCAACAAGTGTCAGACAAAGGTTTAGAGTTTAAGTGGTTACACTTCTCTCATTTACAGACTGAAGTTCATTCCATTGATCTAAAGTACAAAACGTTACAATGTTTATAGTTAGCTCAGTGGCTAAGGAATCTTGTGAAACTTGGCAGACTGCCTGTGTTTGTTTGTTTTTGTTTTTTTTATTTATATTTTTTGGACAGCTGTTGTCTTGAGCAGAAAACTCAGCATAGAATCGGGAAAATGCTTTAAGATCGTGGGGGAAAAGAATCGCGATCTCGATTCTTAACGATTAGTCGTGCAGCTCTAAGCCTTGGTGATACTTGACCAGATAACTATTTTCTAGCAAATTACGTGATTTAGCAGTATGAGCAATTGACATAACCATTTAGCAGATGACTCTATCAATGGTGCACCTGCAGCACATTCTATACGCTGTATGCCAGTGAATTCTGTCAAAGTAGCGTTTCAAATAACACTGAAGATTTATTCAAAACACACCAAAAAGAACAATCCTATTACTTAACTTGAGGAATTTTCCATGCTGTAGAAATACCTGACCTGGCTTTATAATTAAGGTAGATTTTGGAATATTTTGGGTGCTAGTAGGTTAAAAATATTTCACTGGATATTTCTTTTCTTGTGTGGCCCTTATTTATTTTAAAAAATGTATATATTTTTGGGGGTTTGCTCTACAAACACATAATGCACTATTTAGCTAGCAATGGCACCAGCAGTAATGATGATCTGATTCTGAGCTACCTTGCTTATTGAGCACACAGTGGGGTATGTGGGGAAATACTGCGCCAAACCTAAACACACTGTAGCAGCCAGCACAACAATTAGACATAAATTGCATCAAAAATAAAAAGGGAAAGTGCGGCGCTCAAATATTCACACAAATGTCCCTGATTTTCACAAAATGCACCACAAGAAACAAGTAGCCTGTGTGCAGTATTGTGAGGCAGGAATTTTTTTGGTGGGTATCCCCTGGAGAAGGGGGGGTGCCAGTAGGGATATTATCTACTGGTATGTGCAATCACATCCCTAAAGGGTAGTGTTGTAATAGTGTAAACCATAGATAAAATAAAATAAAAGCAATAACCAATCATTGGCTAAGTTGAAACAGTGTTTAGCCCCTAGGTTAAACTAGGCAAATATTCAGTGTCCTTCTATGGGAAGAAAGGATAAATTTATATACAGCCTGCGTCTTTTTCCCAAAAAATGCAGTAAGAGGAGTTCCACTCCCTAAAATCGCATCAGAGGTTATGGTGCGATTTTACATCAATCGAGATGCAAAAACATTTCAGAAAAAAGGAACTTCAAACTGCAAGTATTCAATGTCCTTCTATGGGAAGAAAGGATAAATTTCTATACAGCCTGCGTCTCTTTCCAAAAAATGCAGTAAGAGGAGTTCCACTCCCTAAAATCGCATCAGAGGTTATGGTGCGATTTTACTTCGATCGAGATGCAAAAATATTTCAGAAAAAAGGAACTTCAAACCGAAACAGTTTCAGAAAGTTCAGTCCTGAAATATTCGATGTTGTAGACAGAAACTGTGGTATTAGCACTAGGATAGGAACACTGTGCTTAATGTTTGGTATATGTTTGGTTAAACATCGCAACAAATGATTACAGCAAGTGAAATGTTTTCCTTGTAAATGTCTCAACAATCTGAGACGTGAAAACCATAATATATCGTGGTAGTGATCATAAATAAAACAAACAACCAGTGATCAATAATAACATGCTAGTAAGGGTAAAAATGTGTAAATGAAGTGAAAATATATAAGAAGTTCATTCTCAAAATATGATTTTCGGCTGGTATAATATAGCTTTGTTCCCAAAAATCCTCAGAGGGGTGCAGTATTACACTGGAAGGGCTCTGGGTTTGCGATCAGCTTGATGGATACTCTACGTAAATGAAGTAAAAGATGGATACCCTTACCGGAACTGGTGGACTCACGGACCTCTCGGTGGTGAGTCAATAGGGCTTGGACCGGGGACACCGGATAGATGGTAGATGTATTGTAGTCCGTCAGATCAGCTGAAGTATTGCTCGAGGTAAGTAGAACCACTTACCCGCCTCTTTTTAGGGGGTCCTGGTAAGGAGGTGTTGACCTGCGTTCCTGTGGGGATCCTCATCCACGGTGGTTCAAGTAAGGAGGAGAAAGACAAAGGAGGCAACTCCTCATAGTGTAAATACCAACTTTAGATTGGTGTTTATTGTTAAAAAGTATTTTTAAAAAAACAATTTTCTTTGCGCAAGAATAAAAAATAGTGGCTTAGGCAGACATCCAACCCGACATGTTTCGCCTCCTACAGGCTTCAACTGGGGTACCCCAGTTGAAGCCTGTAGGAGGCGAAACATGTCGGGTTGGATAATAGATGGATAACCCAATAGAGGGAGTCCAGCCCACACAGCATGCCACACATCAAAAACCTCAGTCTCATCAACCTCATGTGTCCTATCCCCACTCGGAGAAACCCAAAGGCACACGCAACCCCTGAAATCACCCAGCAGCATGCCCGGCTCCAGTACCCTCCATGTGCAAATTTTAAAATTTGCAATCTCCATTGAAAATAAAGCTCTGTTGATCAAAAAACCTGGCACCTAACTTTTTTAGCTGGCTGCTAAATTTGAAGCAAATTTGTCAAGTCCTGCCTTACCCAATAGAGGGAGATCTTTAGAGCTACTGCAGTTTAGGTTTGTGACAGGTGTATTTCTGTTGGAAATGTAATGTATACAGCCTCACTCCATGCATTATTTGTCTTGGTTTGCTGTACTGGCTGTTGTAATATATGACTCAGTTGCTGACAATTGTGAACCATCAGCACTGAATGAGGTTGGGAAATGAGAGCACTTATGAATGAAGCATTATCATTTCAGTTTACACCCTAAACTCCGAGAGGATTTTCATAGAAAATAGATTCTTTGCAGGCGCACACTGAGTGCTGAATTGTTGTTATTCTGATTCAAGTGAATCGCCTCCTGGCTTTTCACTGGAGGTGGCCTGCAAAAGCCACTTTTGTAAATATTCAGTATTCTTTCAGACGCTTGTAATGTTCATTTAAAATAGACTCTACATATACAATGTAATCTGCTTTCTTGTCCCTTTTTTTTTTTTTTTTTTTTTTTTACTGTGAAATCCTATATAGCCCACAATTCTTTTTAGGAACCTAGTCCCCTGTCCCACCTTCCTTCTCAATTGGCCTCTTTTTGGTCTAATGTGTAGAACTGTATAAATAAATGTACTTCTAACTACTGCAAGTGTTTTATTGCATACCCACCCTAAAATAACGCAGTTAATATTTCCATTTTATAAATCAAAAGTGTTATATTCTTAGTTTCCCTTTTTTATTTATTTTTTTAAAAGGGGGGGGGAACAAAAAAGCGAACACTATGTGGAACACTGTTATAAACACAAATGAGATGAGTGTGTATTTTATTAATATATTGCTGTGAAAAATTGCTGTTTAATGCTCAGAAAAGAGAGAGAGAGACTCTAATTATTTTTGTTTGATATACCGTAATAAAGGATGTTTTTAGAGGTGTAATGCTTCTGGTTTGTGTTCCTGATTGGAGCTTACTGGCAGAAAAAAAACCCGGAAAACTCTCCTTAAGACCCCTTTTACCCTGGGGGCGTTTTTCAGGCGCTATAGCGTTTAAAAATAGCGCCTGCAAACCGCCCTAAAACAGCTGCTCCATGCACTCCAGTGTGAGGGCTTTCACACTGAAGCGATGCGCTGGCAGGGCGTCAGAAAAAGTCCTGCCAGCAGCTTCTTTGGAGCGTTGAAGGAGTGGTGAACTCACCGCGCCTCCCCATTGAAATCAATGGGTCAGCGCTGCTATACCGCTGGCAAAACGCTGCTGCGGCGTGTTTTGCAGGCAGATTTAACAGGGTTAGGCAGGGTTAAAACTGCCCCGCTAGAGGCCGAATAGCGCTGCTAAAACAACTGTAAAGCGGCGCTAAAAATAGCGCCACTTTATCGCTGATGCCCTAGGCGGTAAAGGGCTCAAACTTGTTTAGACTTTGTACAAAAAAACGCTCTATATGAGCGTTTTTTTAATTCCAAGAGAACATACTTTTTTTAAGCCCAGTGTGCGTGGAGCATTAATGTGTAAAAACATTACCCTTGCTATATTTTTGATCTAGAAAGCACTGATTTACACACTGCATGCTCTGATTCCTTTCCGCTGTCTGTATATGTCAAGCTGATTTTATGTCTGATGTGCTGACATCTTCCTTGTTTGCTGGTCATAGAATGTATGGTATGAATCCTATGCTTCCTCCCAGCACTGCTGGTACTGATTGTGTGAAGTGTCAGAGCTTCAAAGGCTCTGAGGAAAGATGAAAAAGATATGATGTGTCAGAACAGACGCTTGTCGCTTTCCAGGTTAGCGGGACTGGGTGCGATGGGGACAGAGTCCAGTGTATGTTTACCTTACAGCTTTTCTGTAAAGGTGAACTTACACTTTAAGTTTTTGTGATCACTGATTTGGTTTGGTGATAGATATTTTGCGCTACTGAGAACTTAAATTTTATACGTCCTATTGAATTTCTGGTTTTATGGTTAATATTTAATGTGGCAGCACTTGGTTACAGTATTGTATGAATTAAATTGTAACTGTAACATTTGTTTTTCACATTTTGAGTTAATTGGAGCGTGGGGGATATTCCTAATTTATTTCATAATTTATGTAATGTTTATACTCCAAAATGGGATATTTATTCATAGATGGTGATTATGATTTATATAGTAAGATATTTACTAGAAGTAAGGGATACGACAGGGCTTGACAAATTTGCATGGATAGGAGCCAGCTAAAAAGAAAAGTTAGGAGCTGTGTGTTTTTTTTTTTTTTTTTTTTTTTTTCTAAACAAAGCTTATAAGTGAAACAGTGAAACATGTAAGATGTCCCCCAAGATGAACTTCTCTGTTAACCCTTTCACAGCCAGAGCCTTTTTTTTATATATTTTTTGCACACATTTAAAAAATAATTTTAGGCCTGAAGATTACATTAAAAAAAATAAAAAAAAACCCCTATATATATATATATATATATATATATATATATATATATATATATATATATATATATATATATATATATATTGAAAGCAGACACCCTAGAGAATAAAATGGTGGTAGTTCCAATTTCTTATGTCGCACTATTACAGCAAAGGTCTAAAACGCATAATTTCACTTAAAAGTACATTAAAAGGTAATTAATTTTTTTTTCTTTTCCGTAAAGTATAAAAGCTAAGGTCGTACAGAGTAAATAGATATCAAACATGTCAAAACCTAAATTTGCTTGCGCCCGTGAAGTGACGACAAACTTCAGTACTCTATATTTTTCATATGCAACGCTTTAAAGCCCTCTATAGGTCATCAGTTTAGCACTGGTGCTAGAATTTATTGCTCTCATTCCGGCGTGCGTGGGGATATGTAAGGTGTATAGCAATCAACGTGTTCAGGTGTAGGTGTGTGTGTGCCTATCTATCTATCTATCTATCTATCTATGTCTATATATATATATAATTAAACTTTTTGTTTTTCCCATCACATAGGGGGCAAAAAAGTCCCCAATGTGATGATTTTTTTTTTTTTTTGTGACAGGTTCTCTTTTAATGAGACACCCAGGGTCTAAAAGACCCTGCATGTCTCCCCTGGGTTCCGCTGAATGTAATGTAATGCACATAGCACTGCTTTACATTAATGTCAAATGGGACCCGGAAGTGATGTCACAAAACAAGTGATGTCAGCAACAATAAGGTAAGGAGAGCGAGCGTGTATCCTTCCTCTCTACCTGCGGCCCCCACTATGCCGGTCCTGGGCCCGCAGATGGGCAAGCGGAGCCTAGGATACATGGCGGGGGGACGCCCGTGGGGTATGCAGAGGTTTCAGGTGGCAGCCCAGGCGCCAGGACGCAATTTCATGTCGCCGTTTACAATTTGGGGTTTGTTGAGCCCTGGTATATGATAGTATCACTGTTCTTTATAATAGGTCACTGTAACTATAAGGAATTACGTTTTTCCTAGCGTAATGCATAGATCACAAAGTACGTTGGCCCAGGAGACCTATTCAGATTTTAAAAGTGAAGATAAGCCACTCTAAATGAGGAAAATGTATGTATTTTTTAGAGGAATCAATAATTCCAAATTAGTAAAATATAAACTGAAATAGAATTTGACTGAAGGAACATTATCTATATTCACCACAGCATTTTTTCAGACTCCATTTAAAATTTTTCTAGTGTAGGTGAAAATATAAAATGAAGACTTTCATTAGTACTATCTGCAATATGACCTATGGCTCTTGAAACTTCAGCTTGTGGAATGTTAAAGCCCATCTCTGGAAACTTACACCTGAGGCACTCAGATCTCTCATTATTTCCTATTAAAGCGTAATCTCAGCAGGCTGGCAGTCTTCTAATGGAAGCACATAGCAGGTCTTACTTACCAGCTGAAACCCAACTTTGGGGTCTTTGAGAATGAAATTACTTTAGAGTACACACATCTAAAGAGGTTCATGATGGATTATTTTAATGTTCTTTTGCTGTTTAAGAGTATGTCAATATTTTAACTTCTGTCATCTGGGCGCAGGTCCACTTTAAGGCTCTTTTTATCTAGGTTGGCCACCACCGTTCTAAAGCAACCTGCGTGGTACTGTCGCTTGTGGTCTATTTAACACAAACAAATTATATAATTGTTTGCAGGGTTATTTAACCACTTTACCACTCATTTTATTTGATTTCCTAACAAGAAATTAGGGCCACTGTGCTCTGAGGCATTGGATTCAACATCTGGACCAATTTAACAATTTCCTCTAGTAGCTCACCCAAACTTGTTTTTTACTCTTTACCCAACCAGCGAAACAACATTTTTATATTATCTATCTATGTAAAGGCTAGTACACATGGGCCAAATGTCAGCCTGCATCGGTCGGTTTCTATTAAACATTCAACATATTGAAATTCGGCCCATGTGTATGGCAACTGGTCCGATAGAAGATCATTTCCGAAAATGGTCTGCCGATTGCCCCCCGATCAACGCTCTCAGCCAGTGCCTGAGAGAGCTGACTGGAGTGTTCTAGTGATGGGCCAACCCCCCTGTCAGAACACAATAGAGCAGCAGGGGAGATCACTGACTGTAGGTCTTCTTCCTTCCTTTTTTTTTTTTTTATTTAATTTTTTTTGTTTTTATATTTTTTTCCAACCTGCTAGGTTGAACAAAAAAAAAAAACATGTGTTGTGTTCTAGGCATTAGCTATGTTTTTAAGTTAAAAAAAAAAAAAAAAAAAAAAACAATGTTGCAATAAATGTCCTGCAGGACTTTTCCTGCCAGCGCACCGCTCCAGGGTGAAAGCCCGAGGGCTTTCACACTGCAGACAATGGAGCAGCAGTTTGAGGGCGGATTGCAGGTGCTATTTCGAACACTATAGCGCCTGCAAAACGCCCTCGGTGTGAAAGGGGTCTTAAAGCCTGCTCTCTGTCACAGTAGGCTCTCTGCACTTGAATGCCAGGCCACAGGCCGGTCCCATGATGCCCTGTGTCAGCCAGTCGTGACTACAAGGGAGAGGAGGAAGCGCTCAACAATGGCTGGAAGGCCTGGGAACAGTGACATTACGCAATGGCTCCTATGGACCATCTGTTGTTGGCGCTCCCTCCTATCTTCTGCAGCCACCACTGGCTGATACAGTGGCTGAAAAATACATCTTTCTTAGGTTAGTCAGCATAGGTGTTGGGAGGAGGGAGTAAGCATTTTTAAGATTAGTAAGGTGTAGCCTGGAAATCCAACTTGGGTCTGAAATTGTATTATCTGAATGCTACGTAGGTCCAGATATATTGGCTGTTGAAGTTCTTCTGAAATCTTTACTTTTTCTGTAAAAAGTTTGAGCTTCGCTTGACTCCTCTCACCTATTAGGAATTCTAAATGGTTCTTTAGTGTGATAGGGAAAGCAGTATGGAGCCAGGGCCAAGCTTGACTTTAATAGAAAGGTCGAGATTAGCATATAACTTCACAAACCTATATCTCTTGATCTTCTAAATATTTTGATGTTGGGTTTTCACTGCAGACAATGTCTGTTTATATTATTTTGAGCTTGACAGGTTTACTTTAAACTTTTCAGTCAGTAGTCAAATTGGTTAGGTCTCTTATCAGTCAATTACTACTAGATATCTGCATTCTTCGTTATTTTATTTAGTAAGTAAAAGTTGTTTGAACTGTATGTAACAGATCTTTACATGTTGAACTAATATTAAAGGGGTTTTTACTTTCTACATTGAGGGTCAATCCGCTGTTTTTTAGCACAGAGAAATATAGTCTCCTGTCTTCTGGAAATATTTGGTTGTCTAATAAAATACCAATTCTAGACAGCATTGTTAGGTACTCATTGATATAAATCTGTGTGCACCAGATACCTTTTACAAACCTTGATCTATCCTTGTAAAATTAGTGTTACTGTGCATCGTATAACCTATATGGAGAGCAAAATTGTGTGAGGAACCCAGCAGGCCCACCCACTACAGGCAATCTGTAGAAAACTACAGGGGGGCGTATACAAGACCAGTCACCCTGCAAAGTGAAGGAAAGGGCATCAATTACCAGTCTTATTTGTTCAGGAAACCGAGACAATGGACACCGAGATTCAAGTAGGAATAGACATGCGTCTTGTATTTAGATGATATTTGTTCAGCCTGTATTTCAGCAAGAAGAGCTTAACAAGCCACTTTTTGCTTACGTTATGACAGGGAACTTGTTGGCTGCGTATACAAATCCGGTAAAACTAGTAAAATTACATAATCTGATGTAGCTGTGGAAGCAAACCTACATTAGTTCAGGAAACTAACAAAGCACATTAGTTGTAGCTGAAAAATGCAGTTGTGTGATGTTTTAAGTCATGAATTCCAGCAAACCTATTTGGTCTCTTCCCTTCATGGAAAAATGTAATGGCCTGTACACACAATCAGAAAATCGTACGAAAAATAACTTTCAAAGTGATCGTATGATAATCTCAGCATTGGTACACAGCTTTCAAGAGCCGATCACGACAGAATGTCTGTCTGATTTATTATCCAATGGGAAAAGCACCCCCCCCCCCCTCCTCCTGCTGCCTTCCGCCGGTCCCCAGGCTCTCCTGTCCCAAGTAACCAGCCAGCTGGCCGGAGACCCAAAAGATCTGGGATGGCCTTTGATCGGGTCTCGGATTTAGTAACCCGGAAGTGATATCATGACATCACTTCCCATTTACTGGAGTCTTAAAGACGCCAGTTTTAAAAAAATGGCAATCTTGCCGTTTTGAATGCTTGCAAGTGTAAAGGAGGGATCCCTCCATAAAGAGGACCTGCCACGTGCCTACTGCTGTCAGATGTTTACATTCCTTGTGACTGCAATAAAAGTGATTAAAAAATAAAATATTAAAATAAATTAAAGTGCCCCCGTGCTAGTGCGCAAAGGCAAGCGCGTGCATCGGTCCCGACTGCACGCAAAACGCAATCGTCCCAGACATGTGAAGTATCACCGTGAAGGTCAGATCATGGGCAGTAATTCTAGCACTAGACCTCCTCTGCACATCTAAAGTGGTAACCTGTAAAAGCTTTTTAAAATTTACGTCATTTTTCAGAATGACCGAGATTTATTCTATTTTACAAATAAATTGTGTTATGTATGGCTTTTTATTTTAATGCAAAAAAAGGGTTCCCCCCCCCCCCCCCCCCCCCCCCCCAAAAATTGTATTTGAAAAACTGTTGGGCAAATACCCACCTATTTTATTCTCTAGGACCTCTGCTTTAAAAAAATATATAATGTTTGGGGTTCTAACAAATTTTCTGGCGATAAAAAACAAACTGATTTTTCACATGTAAACAAAAAGTGACAAAAAATTGACAGTCAGAATAGATGGCTGCTCCATCCATTATATTTTATTTTTAGACTTGTAGTGCTATGATCTACCATCATTTTGTGGTAGAACAGAACTATGTGGTCTTGTAGTAGTGTATAGACTTTTTGGCAGACGTCCAGAAGACTAGTTAATTCATTGTTTTCTGACTGCCAGAACACCTTTTCTTGTCTAATCACATCCTGCTTTTCTTACATTTCTTAAAATTTCCCACCATGTGGTAACCGTACATTCACTGAATGTAATTACCTATGAGCTTTGAGGTCATTTTATTTTAAATGTAGAACATTTTGCATCTTAAAACTACTTCAATACACATTTAAAAAAAAAAAAAAAAAAAAAAAGGACAGGGGGGTGCACCACGTAAATGTAACCTGTTGTCATATTTGAAATGGAGTATGGTAAATGCACTCACTTTTATGGGTCAGAATAAGCATGCATGTGTAGCCCTTTATGAGATGCCTGTTGATCTCTGCATCCATCAGCCCTTCGCCTGACGATCTCTGAAAGGGGCTGGTGGCTGCAGAGATTGGGCAGGCAAGGGGCTGATGGCTGCAGAGATTGGGCAGGCAAGGGGCTAGTATATGCAGAGCTCGTCCGGGAAACAGTTGGATGCCTGAGCTCTGCCTATACTGACCGCTTGCCTGTCGATCTCTGCATCCATCAGACGCTTGCTTGACAATCTCTGCATCTCCTAAAGGGCTACACTAACACACTGATCCCTGACCCTTAAAAGCAGGGCTCAAGTCCTGCGGGAACGCATGGGAACGGAGTTCCTGTACTTTTTCCACCACAGGAACTCGGTTCCCGTTAGCAGCCGTGTCCTGCAAGACTTTGAAGTATGCGAGCTGTGTGGCAGGTGCTACACCACCAGCTGCCGACACAGCTCGCAATAGTAAGTGCCACACACCTGACAATTCAGACATTGCCAGTAGGGGGCCCCATGACAGCTTCCGCTTCGATCTACCTGTCAATCACAGCTAGCTAACAGGTAGATCAGGTCCCTGCTGCTAAGAGATTGTATTTAGTCAGACCTCTCGTGATGCCCTCCTCCCCGCCGGCCCCTCCTGATTTTCTGTCTCCTCATCTCCCCCCCCCCCCGTCTCCTGCATACTTGCTCTGTGTGTCCCGCTGAATCCCCCCCTCCTCTATCTTCAGTGCCATATGATGAGAGAACCCAGAGGAGGAGCACAGCTATTCTGCTCACAGGACATGCAGGGAGAGAGGTGAGCTGAGGGAGGAACATCAGTTTGGGGTGGTAAGCTGAGCACAATACCTGGCAAAGTTTAATGCCAGGAGGGAAGTTTATGTGGAAATATGTGAAGGGTTGGAATAGCAGCGAGTGTGTGTTGGAGCCCTGCAGAGTTTGCAGCCCCCCCCCCAAGCTAACATACATCTCCTAAGCAGGAACACATCACTATCTCCCCAAGCATTCTGTCCAGATAATGTGCAGTTCATTTATCACCTTTCCATTTAACCCTGTGTTATCCAAACTCTGTTCAATGAAAAGTGTAAACTCACCACATAAACACTCTATATACAAAATAACATTCCCCAATAAAGATCAGAACATGATGATCACATTACATGGAAGCACAATTGTATGACTGCTGATTATTCAGAGAATTACCGGATTTATGTTTATTGAGGATTGTTTTTTTTTTTTTTTTTTTTTATGTACTAACAGTTAGGCTGCTTTCACACTGGGGCGGTTTGCAGGCGCTATTGCGCTAAAATTAGCGCCTGCAAACCGACCCGAAACAACAGCTGCTGCTGTGTCTCCAGTGTGAAAGCCCGGCGGGCTTTCACACTGGAGCGGTGCGCTAGCAGGATGGTAAAAAAAGTCCTGCTAGCTGCATCTTTGGAGCGGTGAAGGATCGGGGTATTCACCGCTCCTACCCATTGAAATCAATGGTATACCGCCGGCAAAGCGCCGCTTTGCCGAGGTTTTTAACCCTTTTTCGGCCGCTAGTGGGGGTTAAAACCACCCCCGCTAGCGGCCGCATACCGCGGGTAAAACTATGGTAAAGCAGCGCTAAATATAGCGCTGCTTTACCGTCGCCGCCCGCACCGCCCCAGTGTGAAGCCGGCCTTAAGCTTCATACACACAATACGAAAATTGGATGAAAAATACCACTTTTGAAGCGTTCGCGCATGTGAGCGTATTGTTTTTTTTTTTTTTTTTTGGTGGGCGAGAGGATCTTGGGTGGGAGTTCCCACACTTTTTTTCCCAGGACTTGACCCCTGCTTAAAAGTGAGTGCATTTATCCCATAGGGGTGCATGTATTTCCGTTTTTTCATCCAAAAACGGATGGATGAAAAACGGACATACGGACCGCATGTGTGAAAGGGGCCTTTGGCTATCTCAGGACCTGATCTAGGGGAGCAGCTGCCATCACCCTGCAATCCATTTTTTGCCCCCTAAGGACTTGGTAGCCCCATAAACCTAATTCTAATACACGTAATAATCTGTTTGTGAATTTATTGCCTTTTTTCATTTGGTTTGTTAGGCATGTTATCAAAAAAACATAGTTGTTAATCCATATAGCCTTTGGTTATGGTTTGGCTTCCCTGTGCACAGTAACTTGTTTAAAGTGTTTGAACTTCAGCCCATTTAAAAATAAATAATGATTTATACAAACCAACACGTAACCATTGTTTAATTCCCTATATTAGGACTACATTTACAAAAGAAGTTTAAAGGTTATTGAAATATTTTTTTTATGGGCTACATCTTATAATGCAAAACCCCTGACTTAAAGCTGCTGAGGGGCATGGCTGATGTGAATGGTTCTGTAACGCACAGACTTTTTTTTTTTTATTATTTTTTTTTTTTTTTTAACGGATTTATGTATCCCAGAAATTATACTGTAGTTATCAAAGCAAAATTATCTTTTAGCAATTTAGCCTTAATCTTTTAGCCTTATTCAACCCAAGTTCTGGAAAAAGACACCTTCATACGCCCAGTTTCTTTGAGACTGCACTGTCCTAATAAATTCTGTACCTTTTTCCGATTTAAGACTGAGAGAGCTTTGTGAGAACTGAAACTGCTGGAATGGTCTGCTCTAACAATTTTTAGCTATTGTCATTGGTGCCATGTAATAAGCCTTTTATAACCTTTTGTCAGGTGTTACAGTGCTTGACACTACCAGGAAGTGTCAAAACTGGCATGATTTAAGGGAACCCATAGGGCTAGAACACCTCTTCTCCTCCTTCTCCTCCTTCTCCTCCTTCTCCTTCTCCTTCTTTCTCTTTCTCTCTTTTTTTTTAAATTGTTGCTTTTTTTTTTTTAGAGTGCAAAAAAAAATAAAAACTGCAGAGGTGATCAAATGCCACCAAAAGAAAGCTCTATTTGTGGGGGAAAAAAAAGGACATCAATTTTGTTTGTGTACAATGTCGCACAACCGCGCAATTGTCAGTTAAAGCGACGCATTGCCGTATCGCAAAAAATGGCCCGATCAGGAAAGGGGTAAATTCTTCCGGGGCTGAAGGGGTTAATCTACAACTGCCATTGGATGGTTTGACAGTTTGGTTGAGATCACAACCAATGGGAGTATTACATTTCCGGCCCATGGATGGGTTTACTTCGGCTTGAAGTTCTACACACATTTTAATGGGAGGCGATAGTTCTACATTAAGGCTAGTTGGCACTTTAAACAAATAAAACGCATTAGGTCATATGCAATTGTTTTGCTACATAAAAAAAATAAAATGGTTATTTGAGGGTAAACTCTTCTAGTATAATGATGGGTGGTTAGTCTTTATAATACAATTTGTGAACAGTGCTTATTATGGAAATAGCTGGTCATATTCTGTAATGTTGTTTTACAGTTATTGTTTCATGATTTTGTCTGTAGCTTTTCCAGACAGAACTGTAAAAACCATATTGTGCACTTTTACTAATTACCGAAAGCAGACTGGAATGTTGTTTGTGCTGAGTATAGTTGATTTTAAACCTTTGCTTTCTGTGAAAATGTAAGTAGGCTGGTAAATAATCAGTGTAGTGTATAAATGTCATACAAAAACAGAAATGCATAGTAAGCCCAATCACAAAAACCTTCAGCCCAGCCCAGCTCCTGGAATTAGATCAAATGTATTGTATAGTTTTTTTTATTTTTATTTTTTTTCCTAAGGCTATGTTCAGACACTAGATTTGTCTCTGAAAAGTGGTCGTGTTGATGAGTTTTCAGAGGATGCTATTCAACGTCTTCCAAGTGTTCAAGAGGCAATCCTGCTTCCTCCCCAATTCCCTTTAGTCTATTTTAAATTAAACAAATGCGTCACAGGGTTGCCAACCGTCAGTATATTTACTGATAGTTTGTGAAAATCTGTGACTTTTGCAACTGTCTGTAAATATCAGGGGCTGATGTGTTGACTTTTGTAAGTGTAAACCATGCAATTTACTTGTTATGTGTGTTTTCATATAGTGTTTATAATGTTTGATTATGGATTGTCTTAGATTTAAATTTAAATGGACCTCTGTCATTTTTGAGGTTGTCAATAATAAATAAAAAAAAAAAAAGTGCTTCGTCAGTAAATTTTCCCATGTTTTGCCAGTAAAAAATGCAGCGGGAGGTTGGCAGCCCTGAATTTCACTGCAGCCATCAGACAAGCATTTTAACTTGCAATTGCAGCACAGTTCCGTTGATGTGAATGACCAAATTTGACAGGCGATGTGCCTCTCTATGCGACAAGTTGCATTAAATTTGCAGTGCCTGAGGCATTTGTACAGACCCAGCCTGGTTTTATCATCCCTGGCTGCCTGGTTGAAAGAGACCCAATACCATTTAGCTGGAGTTGGGCATTAACATGCTTGTGACAGCAGCAGTCAAAAGCATGTTAAGATCCCACTGCTGCCACCAGAAAGTGACGGTGGCGCTCTCAGATCCCACCTTTGCCACCAGATTATGACAATTGCACTCACAGCCTCACCTTGTGCAAAGATTTCCCAGTTTGCAGGACAGCAATCTAAGCGCCAGCAGACTAACATGCACCATTTTTTTTTTTTTTTTTTTTTACTAGTAATGGTGGCGATCTGCGATTTTTTTTTTTTTTTTTTTTTTTTTTTTTTAATATTGACTGCGACATTGCGGCGGACATATCGGACACTTTTGACACATTTTTGGGACCAATCACATTTATACAGCGATCCGTGCTATAAAAAGGCATTGATTACTGTATAAATGTGATTGGCAGGGAAGGGGTTAACACTAGGGGGCGCTGCATGGGTTAAAATGTTCCCTATATTAGTGATTCTAACTGTGGGGGGAGGGGACTGACTGGGGGAGGGGACCGATCGGTGTCCCTATGTACAAGGGACACACCATCGGTCTCCTCTCCAGTGACAGGACGTGGATCTGTGTGTTTACATACACAGATCCACGTCCTGCTCAGTTACTGGGCAATCGCGGGCGCCAAAATGGTAGCGCCGTCAAATAACGGCAACCCGCCACAAGAGGGTCACCGCTCCGCCGTCTTTTGACAGTGGGCAGTCGGCAAGAAGTTAAGGAATGTTTGTGATGATTGCACGTTCAAAGAGGAATGCGCAGAGTTTAACATAAAGTAGCTTTCTTCAACAAGCAATTTAAAAAAAAAAAATTCTGTTGCTGTTTAGCTTAATATTTGTTACATATTTTAATAAAGCGATTTAAAAGGGAGATGCAAGAAAATAATCAAAACTGTACCAACATTTCCAAACTACCTGGTTTAACAATCTGGATAGCCAACATATTCTTAAGGCTACTTTCACACTGGGGCTGGGGGGCGTTAGCGGTAAAGCCCCGCTAATTTTAGCGGTGCTTTACCGCTGTAATAACGGCGCTTTTCGTCTGCTAGCAAGGCACTTTTAACCCCCGCTAGCGGCTGAATAAAGGGTTAATAGTGCCCGCAAAGCGCTGCTGCCGAAGCGCTTTGCGGACGCTTTGGCAGCGGGGCCTATTGATTCCATTGGCAGGGGTGGTGTATTCACCCGCATTGCCCGAAAGATGCTGCTTGCAGGACTTTTTCCAACGTCTTACAAGCGCATCACTCCAGTGTGAAAGCACTGGGGCTCACACACTGGGGCTGCAGGGGAGGCGTTTTAAAGGTGCTATTTTTAGCCCAAAAGCGTCTAAAAAAAAAACGCAGGAGTGTGAAAGGGGTCTAAATGGAATACATTTACAATTTGTCGGACACCTAACATACTATGGATTTTATGCATATTTTGCTTAAAAGATGTAATGTGCTTGCCTCATTTGCCAGTTGGATATTTGTAGCCTAGGCATGTCTAACGGCATGTTATTTTTTATTTAAAAAAAAAATTCTGTCATGATTTTTTAAGAATTTAGCTCAATCATAGCCAGGATTAAGGAAATTGTAATTTAATTCCGGGCAGCTCATCTATATGTTGTCGGTCACGAACCCCAATCTGACGTGTATTTCTGCAGACTACTTACGATATGGCTCTATTAAAGTCTCTGCTTTTAAGCTTTCCAGCTTCTACTATGTACTGTTTATGATGGCTGTTTAGCCATTTATGACCTGACTCATTAGCAGGCTGTGCAGATCCTGGCCAAGATGTTTTAATGGGATTCATGATGACCCGCTTTGTGTTTCATGCTGATCCATGTTCTAGAATGGGGGTGTTCAGTCTGATCTGTGGCTTTTAAAAGTCCTCTTTTCTTTCTGCAGCACAGACTTTGGATTTAAATCGGTTTTGTCACACACGTGCTAATTTGGGAGAAATGAGGATGCTATTGTGTGCAACATGACTTTCCCTTTATTCCCACTCCTTTTGGGTTCATGAGACCTCATATTCAGCACAGTGCTGGCAATTCATTTTCAACCTTTTCAAGTGTTCTCTTTCACAGCTTTTATTAAAATTGCACCTAATATTCTTTCATGATGGGAAAGAAGCATGGCAATAGTTTTATAATACAGAGGGCTTTAGCAAACTAAATGTTATCCAGTTAGGGTTTTGCTTTATTTTAATTTGAGCTCTATTACTTTTACAGTTGCATACAGTGACTATGAATTCTACCATCCTTGGTCATTGGTGATAGTTGATCATAAGTGGACAAGTGTCTCATCAGGTTTTGCTAATGAGTACTCAAGAGTTCTGCTCATGCACAATTTGCGATTTTGCAATTCAAAATTGATCTAAAATCATGGCAAAATGGTGGTGCGATTTTGCATGTGACAAAAACATGCAAAATACATGTGAAAAAATCATGCAAACTTGTTACACAATAAGGTGCAGGAGCTTCTCTTCATGACACGCACACATAGGGCAGTCTATATAAATGAACAGGCTGCACTATTTGTGGCATGTGGAAACATGTAAATAGCCAAAAAAATGTGAACAGGACCAAACCTGATCACACATATTTAGATCTGGCCACCCAGCTAAGCTTGGTTTCAACAGCATGATATTTCACAATTGTGACAGTTGGCACTTTCACGCAAGATCCATCTGAAATAGGCACCACAGTGATTTAATAGAATGGCCTTGTACCTTTTTGTGTTAGTTTCCTGTTTTGAGATGGAAACAGCATGAAGTTTATGTACTCCTTGTTTTTTGCGATTGCAATTGTCCTTCCATATAACTATGCTTGAATTTTTTGGATAGCGTAGGGAAGAGTTAAAATCACTGTTCATTTATTTTCATTTACTCCTTCTTCTTCCATGTTGTCTGGTCCTGCCAGCAACTACAAACTTTTTGGAGGGGAGTCGTCAATGACATTAACTCTATAATTAAATTACGAGTCCCCAAGAACCTATTACCATTATTACTTGGTATAGTCGACACATTGGAAGCCCCCCCCAATCCAAAAAAATGATTTGTTTTCTATGCAGCTTTTTATGCCAGGAAAGCAATTCTGTTACAATGGAATGGGCCTTCCCCTCCGACGGTACATCAGTGGAGGACTTTGGTGAACGCAGCCCTGCCTCTATACAAACTGACTTTTATATGGGACGCAATTGCCCAAAAAAGTTTGATAAGATATGGTCAGCATGGGTTCGCGAGGGGCAGCTGACTCTGGAGTAGGGTTTGGAAACAGGAGTTAAGTATTCTGGTGTTATGGCAAATTTGATTCGACTAAACTTGAGCCCTTCGGGGAACCATCTTCTAAGTGTATATACAGCCCCCCCCCCTCCTTCTCTGAGACTCTCTGCATGGGACTGAGTGCCTACTACCTCCACTGAGGACAGTGATACTCCATCTCTATTCCACATATAGCTTGTTTCTATTTCTATCTTTTACCTCCATACTTGGGTATATGAATATCAATCCCTAAATTGAAATTCAAAATACTACTACCGCCTAAATAATACTGTAATGCTACCCTTTGGAAATGGCTTATTTTTCTTTGTGTTACTCACACTAATCTCATTGACTGTCGATTTGTACCACTGTCTTTTTAGTTTTCTGTTATGTTGGAAAATAAACTTTGTTAAAAAAAAAAAAAGATATAGAAGTAATTGTAGCCACCCAGGGAAAGAATATGTGTTATTCACAGGATTGCCAGGTGGAATTTAAAAGAATAAAAGCCTATGAAAAAAATAGAAATCTAGCTACCACAAATAAGGACTGGTAAGCGAAAAGCAGTTTTGTTTTTGGGTTTAGATATGCTTTAACCCCATATATTGCCAAACTATAAATTTGTGATTTGGTCACATTAATAGGGAAATAGAGAAAATTGGGTAGAGTGTAGCCCACATTAGTATAGTATAAGGTTTTTTTTTTTTCATGCCAATATAACACAGACTGAGCATAAGTACTTTCTTAGTGTGTTTCTGAGTGCAAGCTGTTAAATGGACCATTTTGAAGCTATGATCAAGAGTATATAGTATGTGTACGTTTTGTAATATCCTCGATTGGCTCTATGAATTGCAACTCTGTTGAAAACCCTTTTCCCATTCCATAAACAGGAAGAGCTGTAATGTCTGGCAGTTGGTGAACTGGTTGCTTCAATAGTCCTTTTCTTTACCACTTTAATGTTCCTCATTCAGATCGTGTGGTAGTAGAAACTACATACATAAAATGCATTTACACAAGCATTTCTCATGTACATTTCCAGTAACCTCAATCCGGTCTGAAATTTAGAGTATAAGGCCAACCTTTCCAAGCTAGATTTTCTTTTTACACAATCAAATTTTAAAAGTGCCTTTCACAGCTGTGGGGTTTCTCAAATTTGACTGTGAATGGAGAAGACTACAAGTGAAGTCCCTTCTGCCATCATGGGAGAGGGACTCGTAGTTCTTAATGGAGCACAAGTATAGTCATGTTTCTTCACCTGTAGTCTATTGATATTTTCTTCAGCACAGTAACTGAAGAAAATATCAAATTTCAGACCTAAGGCTGGGAGGAATGGTCTACAGGAGCATCTGCAATGCACCCACAAACCACTGATTGCTTTTGCAATGCTTTGTAGTCTTCAATGCAAAAAAAATGAATAAATGCAGATTTTTTTTCAGTGGATGTAATCATTTTTTGCAAAAGGTGGAAAATGCCTGTAAGTTGCTGTTGAAGGGTTTGTATATCCCATTGTTTTGTGTGTGGATTTTTATTTTTTTTTGGAATACGTTGGCCCTATGTACAGTAAAAACCTGTTCTCATTTGTGCATTTTGCCAATAGTATAACACATATCTCTACCACAGTATAGTAGTAAATTAACCTGATGTAACTGGATACAATTGGCATCACTTCTTAACAGCACAATTTTTTGAGTTGTGTATAGTGTTTGGCGAGCCAGCATATTTTCAGGTCCATGCAAAGAATATAAACTAAAAATGCATACCATGTAAGAAAAGCCAGTTTTGCTGCTTACATGTTTTAACAAGGTAAAGGAATAAAATGTATGACTAGGCACATGTGCAGATAACAATGAATCGGCATGAAGTTTCAAGTGCATACAAGCATGTAGGTCCCTTTATTTTTTTTTGTAAACATTTTCTCTGTTGTTTGAAATGATTTATGATATATTTAGTAGTAGCTGCTGTATTAGAATGCTGCATCTGCTTGGACAGAATAAGAAACTTGCCTCCCAAAAAAGGAAGTGAAAGTGCAAATTGTACATCCTTTTAATCCCTTCTTCTTTTTTTCTTTTTTTTTTTCTTCTTAGGCTTTTTAGCAAAATATTAACAAACTTTAAAAAACAAATTCAAAATACAATTAGTAAAAATATTGATCAGTTGCTGCGAGTTAAAGTGGATCTTCACTGCATCTGAGCGCCACAAACCAAAAACACTATTTAATTTATTTTTAATTATTAAAGCAAACTCACTCATCCATTCATGTCTCCATGCTTTTTGTTCAGAAATCACTTTGAAAAACACCCCCTTAGCATTTCTGGCTGTGGTCATCTTGAGTAGGGGTAAATGATTAATGTAGCATTTACTTCCTGGAAATCAATCTGCCCTTAGCTCAAGCATGCACGCAGGAGAGTGTTTTAGCTGGGAAAATCCCCTCCTCCCCTCCTTAAGACTCCTGGGATGTATGAACTCATTTGCCTAGGCAAGGAACCAGGAAGTAACTGAGGTAATGTAAAAAAAAAAGTAAATATGATATACTTTCCTATCCATTTACTAATGCTAGCAGCATAAGGATTAAAAAATAATCCATATTGATTAGGGGAGTGAAGTTCTACTTTAACCGCTTCAGCCCCAGAAGATTTTGCCCCCTTCCTGACCAGAGCAATTTTTCAATTTGGCACTGCGTTGCTTTAACTGACAACTGCGCGGTCGTGCGACACTGTACCCAACGAAAATTGCGTCCTTTTTCCCCCCACAAATATAGCTTTCTTTTAGTGGTATTTGATTACCTATTCGTTTTAAACAAAAAAGAACTGTGACAATTTAAAAAAAACAAAAAAAAAACACAATGTATTTTACAATTTGCTATAATATTCCACATTTTTTTTTTCCCAAAAAACTACTCCTCCGTTTAGGCCGATCTGTATTCTTCTACACGTTTTTGGTAAAAAATTAGCAATAAGCATATATTGATTGGTTTGTGCAAAAGTTATAGCGCCTACAAAAAATTTGTGGCATTTTTATTATATAGGGGCGATCAAGGGGTTAACTGTGTTTCCTCTGTGTTCTAACTGTAGGGGGGATGGGACTTGTTAGGGTAAGAGAGAGATCGGTGTTCATACATACATGTATGAACACAGGATCAGTCTCTTCTCCCCTCAGAGAACCAGGATTTGTGTGATTACACAGATCCCGGTTCTCGCTGTGTCACGAGCGGTCGCGGGTGCCCGTCGGTCATCGCACCCGCCGGGCACTTGCATTGGCTCCGGGGGCGAGCATTTGGGGTGCGTGCCCCTAGTGGCTACAGGCGAAGCGACTAAACATATTGCTGTTTCGCCCAGCTGTGCCATTCTGCCGCAGTAAAACTACGGCGGCTGGTCGGCAAGTGGTTAATTTTTACATAGCACTGATTTTTTATTTTTCATTTTCACAGGTAAATATCAAAGATGCACAACTCTGAGAATAAAAAAAACATACAATGCTAACAACTTTGCATACTGCAACCAAAATGGTTTCTTCGTGGTTCACATTTCTATATTGTTGTGTGTACCTTTTTTTTTTTTTTTTTTTTTTTTTTTTTTTTTTTTTTTTTTTTAGCAAATGGGCATCCATAAATGTCTCAGGATGTTTTCCATGTAGTTCTATTGATTGGTGCAAACAGGCTTAATGTGCCTCTGAGCACGTGTGCTAGCCACTGGAGTCCCTTGACCTAGACCTTGATAGTCAATGGGGGATAAGCTAAAAGTTCCCTCAACTACCATTACCTTAACTTGGTGTTTCTCAACTCCAGTCCTCAAGGCGCCCCAACAGGTCATGTTTTCAGGATTTCCCTCAGATGAAACGGCTGTGGTAATTACTAAGGCAATGAAACTGATCAAATTGCCTGTGCAAAATAATGGAAGACCTGAAAACATGACCTGTTGGAGCGCCTTGAGGACTGGAGTTGAGAAACACTGCCTAATGCCGATCTCTAAGCCTTGACTTTACACTTGTAGAAATTTCAGGGTGACTTTTGTTAAAGTGTATACTCAAAAGATTTTTGATGCACAAAACAATAGTGCATATGTAATTCTTCATTATATGTGCAGTGTTCCTTATTTTTTACATTATCCACAGTGGTCATTGCACTACACTTGGCACTTTTCTTCCTTCGCCTTGCTAGAAGTTGCTATGCTCCTGTGCTTGTGTCCTCTGTAGTGTTCATGCAAAATAAAAAATAAATTGCCTCCATTGAAAATAATGTTTACGTTTGTCTATGGCCACTTGGGATTCTTAATAATTACAGTTTAAACTATATTTCTTGTTCAGGTTTAAGGGTCCTTGCACACGGTACTGATGAATGCAGGATCTTCCTGGCAGAAAGTTCCTATGCAAAACATGGACGTGTGGTCTGTATAGTGCGCATGTTTACACATGTATATGCACATAAAAATGTTTTCTTGCTCCTGGAATGCCAAATATTCAAATATAATCTACTAGTCATGGGAAGTACCATTTTATGCTCTGTACAAAAATGGCCAGTAGCAGCCGTATTTTTTTGTACATTTGTGATCAAACCGTGCTGCGCTAGTTAACTGATACACACAGGTGCCAAAAACGTGTATATAAGAGCCGGTTTACACTGAGATGACTTTTCAGGCGACTTAGTCGACTGACAAGTCGCGTCCTGTTCTGTACTGTACACAAGTCGCTCCGACTTAGAAAAAGGTTCCTGTACGACTTTGGGGGCGACTTGAGGCGACTTGCATTGACTTCTATACAGAAGTCGTTCTGCAAGTCGCCGCTGCTGTCATGTCCAGGTCGCCTGAGGCAGTCGTGCTGCCTTAGTGTGAACCGGCACTTACTCTCTGCCTGTATGAAAGAAAAAAAATAACAAATAGAACAATGTCTATGGGATGTCAGGTTCTTGCTCAAGAATATTATTTTCTAGTACCAAGGTCGCGTAAAGTACGATGTCAGGGAATATCTATGAGAAGTTTAAACACACTTCCTTCTTATGTTTGTGGATATGTGCTAGATAAGGTCATGTAATTATAACTGCTGGCAAAAATCCAGTATATGAAACTGAGAATGGGAACAGGTCACAACGTAGCTTCAGAGCTGCTTCTCCCGTCCTTTTGTTTAAATGTTTTTTTATTTGGTTGGGGGAAAGAAAAAAAATGAAGCATGCATATACTTGCCCTGTAAGAGCAGGAAAAATAGTTTAAATGTGCGAGGATCTTTCATATCATCCTTATAAATTTGTGTTTTTGTAGGAGTACTGGGAAAGCCAGTATGTTGAGTGAATGGTGCAATTTGCTCATGGGAACATGGTCGCATCAAGGGCATTTTATGACCCATTCACAATATTGTGGTTCCTTAACTCGTACACATTTTTGTTGTGTATCGATGTCCATGTTTTGTGTATTGACATGCAACTTTAGTATGCAAATTATTTAGATGTATGCATTTTGGTTTGCTATAGTGCAGATATCCTTTTACTTACTGTATATGTGTGCTGGGCTGCCAACGCCCAGAATAGAATTGATGGGCATTGATATGCAGCACTGATAGGTGGCACTAATGGGCGGCACTGATGATGAGGTAATGACAGGTGTTACTGCTGGGCACTTATTGGCACTGAGGCTTTATTGAGGGGGCACTGACTTGCAGCTGTTGGGCACTGATTGGCAGCTGATGGGCACATCTGATGGGAGGCTGTGCCGATAGTCAATGTGCTGATTATCAGCACAGACCCCCCCCCCCCCTCTGTGATTGGTCACAGCTTATCACGTGGTAAGAAGCCCCTGTCAGAGGCTCCTTACCAGGATCAGAGATGCGGTGTGTCAGACTGACACTACGCACCAGCGATCACCGCGCTGCATGCCGGAATGTTAACCTGCTGGATGTCATATGACGCCCAGTCAGGATAACAACCACCTGCCTGGCCGTCAATCTGCTATAGGCTGGGCGGGAAGTGGTTAAATAACAAACATTCTATACTTGCCTCCTCTGTGCAGTTGGTTTTGCACAGAACAGCCTGGATCCTCCTTCTTCTCAGGTCCCTCTTTGCTGCTCCTATCCCCTCCCTCCTTTTGAGTGCCCCTCAGCCAGCAGCTTGCTACAGGGGGCACCCAAGCCAAGTCGGAGCTCTGTGTATCCATTCAGACACTGACCCCCGACCTGGTACACCCCCTCTCTACCCTGATTGGCTGACTCTGACAGCTGCTGGAGCAAATGGCGCTGCTGCTCTGTTTCAGCCAGACAGGAGGAGTGTCCTGGATGGCTGAGGGGATCGTGTACATCGCTGGTGAGAGAAGAGGCTCAGGTAGGCTAGGTAATTGGGGGGGGGGGGGGGGGGGGGTTTTTTTTTTATGCCTTTTACAACTCCTTTAAAAGCAAGTGTGTGTGTGTGTGTGGTGTGTGTGTGTGTGTGTGTGTGTGTGTGTGTGTGTGCGCGCGCGTTTCAAAAAAAATTAATAAAAAAATAAGTTCCAAGAGATGTCGTAGAATGTACCTTTTTGAAAGTGGAAAGCCCAAGAAAACCTATTCTACTTCAGAGTTGAGAAGGTTTTTCAACATGATTACATCGAAAACCACATTCTCAGACCTTTACAAAGTACAGGAAAATATCTTGACATAAAAATCGTGTTTTTGTTAAGGTGACAAGTCATAAAAAGACAAGAGGGGGGGGAAAGCTGAAAAATTGAAGAAGGATTAAAAAAAAATAAAAAAAAAATTGAACCTTATGTTTCCAATGAACTCAGTGATTGCAGAATTATACGCCTTGTACATTTTAAACTGATTTGAGTCTAAGATTGTATTTACAGTAAAACCTTTGATTGCGAGGATAATTCGTTAATCCATAATCCAAAGCACTTGTATATCAAAGTGAATTTCCCCATAAGAAATAATGGAAACTTAGATGGTTTGTTCCAGAACCATTTATTTAGAAGTCCTTGAGTTTATAGTCCATATAAAAAGATTATAGCAATGTGACCAGGTTGTGTAACCATAAACTGTCCATCCACAATTGGAAGCCTCCACAAGGGGATTTGAAGCAAAATCCAGCATGAGCTACAGAGTATAAAAGAGAAGACAGGTACCTCTAAGTGTAGCAATATGGTTACATTTAATAAAGGTACAACATTCATCAACCATGTGAGTTGCTAAAACAGGCACAACTAAGTATGCAGGCATCCGGGGTAAAGCTGTCCACACAGACTGTCCTCCGCAACGTCCTCCATTCCACACTGCGCTTCAGGCCTCGCTCTCAGATCGCTCTAGTGCAGGGTAGTCTTCCTGGTCACGATTGTAGACTGACAGCGGTGTGGAGGACGGTCTAGGTGGACAGCTTTACCACGGAGGCCTGCATATGTAGATGTCCCATTTTTAATAATCAACCATGTGAGTTGCTAAATGTACCTTTGTTAAATGTAACCATATTGCTACACTTAGTCGCCTTTTTTTGTATATTCAGTTGTGACATGACGCTGCTTGTATATCAAGACATCGCTTGTTTATCAAGTCAAAATTTATAAAAAAAATTTGCTGGTCTTGCAAAACTTTCTCAAACCAAGTACAGGGGGTCCCCGAGTTACGAACTCGTTAGGGACTGTCTTCCTGTTCTTAACTCGGAAATGTTCGTAAGTCGGCCGCGCATGCGCAGACCGACAATTCCGGACATTTCCGATGTTCTGTCGAATGCCTTCTGCGCATGCGTGGCAAATTACGGATATTTCCGATGTTTGCCGTCATTTTCCGAGGCTCCGCCTGGCCGTGCATGCGCAGAACGGCCGAAGGTCCGCGGAAAATGGCGGAGGGTCCCCGCAGCGCCCGGTTCGTAAGTAGGAGATGTTCGTAAGTCGGGGACCCCTGTAACTCTCAATCCAAGGTTTTACTGTATTTTGTTCTGATCTTGGCGATGTAAAAATTTGTAAACATTGACTTTACTTTTAATGAAGTTGTGCTTGATATGTCTCACCTTTCCCCTGAATGTAACCCACATAGCAAAATCCTTTCAGCCCCACTTTGGACATGTGTTCTGTTCAGCCCTGTCTGGGGCCACGCAGCCCTTAAACAAAATAGGTCCCAGCCATGTCATGTACCTGTTGAGCGCCACTGATTCAGAAATTTCCTATTTTTGGTTTGTACTCCTTGTGTAACCAGCCATCTAGATGAGTATGAACCCAGCCTTGAAAATAGATGAAGTTATGGTGTACATGCCTGATGGGTGCAGGACCCAGCTAAGACTTTTTTTTTTTTTTTTTTTTTTAATGAGGCTAAGCATTTCCAGGCAGAAAATTACATTTCTGACAAATTGTGTATTTCTAGGCAGACATTTTCTGTATACATACAGCATAAAGTATGCCCCAGTGGTCACAGTTAAAATAAAGTTATTGTTTTTTTTCTGTTAATGTTTAGTTACAATTGGTTTGCAAGGTAATTTTATTAAACTTCAGTTGTGTATAAAGGATAACTGCACTTTGTGAGTCAATTCTAAAAATGTCTGCTACTTAATTATTGCCAGCAAATTGTGTCTGACACATCAGAAATAAAGAAGCTGTGATCATGAGGAAACCTAGCCTCAGTCATTTCTTCCTCTCCATTTCTTTAGGCTGGGTTCACACTAGAATGTGCAGTGGCTCACAGCAGGGGTCCGGTGGGTCTCCATTTACCATTTCAGCACGAATGTTGGCCTGAATTTAGACCCAAAACGGACAAAAAGACGCACAGGGCTCTTATGCATTTTGCATCGGAGCCACTGCAGAAATTTGTGAACCGGCTTCCTTAGAGAGCTGGTCACAATCTCCTGCTATGTGAATTGGATGCGGGGAAACCCACATCCAATTCAAATAAGTGTGAACCCACCCTTACTACTAGTTTACTGTAATATAAAAAGTAAAAAAAAAAAAGGGAGCTAGATGGATATATCTCTCTTCTTCTTTTTTTTTTTTATAATAAATTATATTTCCGTAACGTCTTTGTGTCAACAGAGTGTATATGGAGAGTAACCAATGTTGACCAGATCTCATATGCTCTGTCCATGGTTTGATGATACGTGAGCAGCTTTCCACTCCTAGGCCTCATGCACTCAGGTGTCAAAATGCATACATTCAGATGTTAGAGACAGTTTCTAAATGCACGTGGAAGCATGTAATGCTTCACTGAAATCACACCTAGATGTTCAACCGTGTCTAGCTGCATTCAAATTTCTGCTCTCCAGGGCTGTTTAGCCTGTTTTTTAATTGCCCCAATAGGCATGTAAATGCATGAACCTCTGGGCCAGTGGTGGTCAGCATTCTTGATGTGCGGGGCCTCAAGTACAGCCCCCCCCCCCCACCCAACCATCACCAAAAGACTGCACATAAAATTAAGTGAATATTTAGTCCCTGCAGACGCACAACAGGGTGTAGTCAAAGACCATGGGCAAAGTACAAGAATTGGTCAGACTGCAGACCTGATACAAGAGATGGCCAGAGACTGCGGATGTGATGCAAGAAGAGTAACAGACTGCAAAAGTGTATTACAGTGGCCATATTGCAGGAAAACTCTTGGAGACGGATAACCTGCTTGAAGAAACCGTCAAGGACTAGAGACAATACATGAGACTGCTAGATATCACTGCTATACAGTGCCTTGAAAAAGTATTCATACCCCCTGAAATTTTCCACATTTTCTCATGTTACAACCAAAAAATGTAAATGTATTTTATGATAGACCAACCCAAAGTGGCACATAATTGTGAAGTGGAAGGAAAATGATAAATGTTTTTAAAAAATGTGTTAAAATTAAATATCTGAAAAGTGTGTCATGCATTTGTATTCAGCTCCCCGAGTCAATACTTTGTACTTGTAGAACCACCTTTTGGCTGCAATTACAGATGCAAGTCTTTTTGGGGATGTCTCTACCAGCTTTGCACATCTAGAGTGACATTTTTGCCCATTCTTCTTTGCTCGCTCAGATTGGATGGAGAGCATCTGTGAACAGCAATTTTGGCAAAGTCTTGCCACCGATTCTCAATTGGATTTAGATCTGGACTTTGACTTGGCCATTCTAACAGATAATATGCTTTGATCTAAATCATTCCATTGTAGCTCTGGCTGTATGTTTAGGGTCTTTGTCCTGCTGGAACGTGAACCTCAAGTCTCAAATCGTTTGCAGACTCTAACCAAGAACGGTCTCTTCTAACATTGCCCTGTATTTGGTTCCATCCATCTTCCTATCAACTCTGACCAGCTTCCCTGTCCCTGCTGAAGAAAAGCATCCCCACAACATGATGCTGCCACCACCATGTTTCACAGTGGTAATGGTGTGTTCAGGATGATGTGCCTGCAGTGTTAGTTTTCCGCCACATATAGCCTTTTTTTTTTAGCTTTTAGGCCAAAAAGTTCAATTTTGGTCTCCTCTGACCCAGAGCACCTTCTTCCACATGTTTGCTGTGTTCCCCACATGGCTTCTCATAAACTGGACTTCTTCACACTTTTCTATAAAGGTCAGATTTGTCTAATAGTTGTCCTGTGGAAAGATTCTCCCACCTGAGCTGTGGATCTCTGCAACTCCTACAGAGTTACAATGGGCCTCTTAGCTGCTTCTCTGATTAATTCTCTCCTTGCTTGGTCGGTCTGTTTAGGTGGACAGCCCTGTCTTGGTAGGTTTGCAGTTGTCATACTCTTTCCATTTTCGGATGATGGCTTTAACAGTGCTTCGTGAGATGTTCAAGGCTTGGTATAGTGTGTGTGTGTGTGTGTGTGTGTGTGTGTGTGTTTTTTGCTTTGTGTGTTTTTTTTTTTTTTTTTCTAACCTAACACTGCTTTAAACTTTTCCACAACTTTATCCCTGACCTGACTGGTGTGTTCATTGTCCTTTATATGATGCTCTTTGCTCACTAAGGTTCTCTAACAAACCTCATGAAGGCTTCACAGAACAGCTATATTTATACTGAGATTAAATTACGCACAGGTGGACTCTATTTACTAATTAGGTGACTTCTGAAGGCAATTGGTTCCACTAGATTTTAGTCAGGGGTATCAGAGTAAAGGGGGCTGAATACAAATGCACGGCACACTTTTCAGATATTTATTTGTAAAGAAATCCATTAATCATTTTCCTTCCACTTCACAATTAGTGCCACTTTGTGTTGGTCTATCACATAAAATCCCAATAAAATACATTTATGTCTTTTGGTTGTAACATGATAAAATGTGGAAAATGTCAAGGGGTATGAATACTTTTTCAAGGCACTGTATTGGGGCAATAGAAAAACAGACTGGTATTTTACAGGGGCCCTGAGTGCCAGTGAGCCACAGGTTTGGCACCTGAGAAATGAATGTGGTAAGTATAAAGTTTCTCCTGCTAAACACAGGTGGCCCATGTGCATGAGGTTTAAATACCCTTTTAGAGTACCAACAGATGTCTCAAATGTCCTCTTAAATGTGTTTTGACATTTTTTCCACACTCCGATGGTATTTTGTAAAAATTTGACCCACATACTGGCATTTCTCAATTGCTATTGAAAAAATTTAATAAAAATATTGGTAATTCCAATTACAATTTTTTTTTTTTTCTTTTTGCATAAAAGTTTCAAAAATGCCCAGCCTTCGCTTAACAGTTTGCTGGGAAAGAGTCTTGTAAGTCGTTGAATGTGGACTGTAGTTTCCCATTTGATGTACCAACAAACTGGCAATAATTTTAATAGGTGTGTTGCCATGGTGCCCAAACTGCCCTTTTCAGCAGTACTTAATTTCTACATATTTCAGAGGTAAATATTGCAGGAAGAGTACTTGCAGCTATATTACAAATTTGTACTTCTGTTGAATTCTTACATCTCACTCGCATAGCTTCATCGTTTTACCTTCACTATCTATCAGTGCCTCCATAGCTGGATGAAATGGACAGTTATTGCAGTTATTTATCATGATGATCATCACATTATTGCAACTCGCAGCCCTCCCCTTTAACCAAACACTGTCACTGGAGTGGTATCTAAACAGAATAAATGTACAGTGGGGAGAACAAGTATTAGATACGCTGCTAATTTTTGCAGGTTTTCCTACTTGCAAAGCATGTAGAGGTCTGTAATTTTTATCATAGGTACTCACACTGTGAGAGACGTAATCTAGCCCATCCCAGCCTTGTGCAGGTATACAATTTTTTCATATTCTGTTCACCTACCAACCAGTAAGAATTCCGACTCTCACAGACCTGTTATTTTTTTCTTTAAAGCGGAAGTAAACCCATCGATTTAACAGTTTAAAAAAAAAAAGGCATGCCGGGAATGCTAACTGCACATTGGCTGTGCTCTCAACCAAACAGTCAAACCATCCAATGGCTGGTGTCATAACGGATCACATGTGCACCACCGTGGCAGTTGAAGATTAAACGGAGGCAAAGATGGCAGCTTCCTTGGCTGAAAACGATAGGGGGGCTTACTTCCACTTTAAGAAGCCCTCCTGTTCTCCACTCATTACCTGTATTAACTGCACCTGTTTGAACTTGTTACCTGTATAAAAGACACCTGTCCAAAACAAATGGACTGCAACCTCTCCACAATGGCCAAGACCAGAGAGCTGTGTAAGGACATCAGGAATAAAATTGTATACCTGCACAAGGCTGGGATACCTGCACAACCTCCTGTTCTGGGGTCCCACGGCGGCTCTCTCGGCTCCTTCCCGCGATAGATAACCCCCTCGGGAAGCTCTCTCCTGAGGGGGTTACCTTGCGGGCATGCTCCTGTCTCATACACTCTGCGTCCATAGACAGAGTGTATGTCTCGGTCCCACCCCCTGGTGGCTGCGTCATTTGGATTTGATTGACAGCAGCCTGAGCTAATGGCTGCGCTGCTATGAATCTATCCACTGAAGAGCCGAGAAGACCGGGCTGAGAAGCCAGCACGTTCTCAACGCGGGACTTTCGAGGGCTCAGGTAAGGAAACTGGGGGCTGGGGGGCCAGTAAGCATCGGATGTTTTTTCACCTTAATGCATCCTATGATATAAAAAAACTGAACCTTTACAACCCCTTTAAGGCACCCTTTAAATTTCCACACAATCTCGAGGTACCCCATTCTCAAATTTAAAAAACTATACTGATAGTTTTGCATACTGTAGCAACATCCACGTGTGTAGGACACCAAACATTAGGGGTGATTTATTCTTCTAAACCAAATACATCTTTATACACTGGTACTGATTTAGTATTCCAATGTTTCTCTTCTCTCTCATTTTTCTCTCCCTCACTCTAATGTGACTCTGGTGCTGAAGGAGAGGGGCAGGTGCCCGACATCCTCCTTATTAACCAATAACATCACTGGCTGTTCGGACACTGGCAGCTGGAAGGCTGTAATGGTGCACAATGAAAACCTGTGCCTTTTTTTTTTTTTCCTGCCCACCCTTCTAGTCCCCTCCCTTAGCCCTATTATCTCCCCCTGCTCAATCACCCATGTTCTTCTGGTATACTCTTAACCTCATTGTCACACACTTCTACCTCTATACCCAAATAGAAACTGTCCGAAATTCGGCCCGTGTGTACGGCAGCCGGCAGAGTTGTGACCAAAAAAGGTCTGCGGACAGGCTCCCAATCCACACTGCACTGATTGGAGTGTTCTGGTGGGGGGGGGGGGGGGGGGGGGGGCGTCCCCCTGTCAAAACACAATAGTACAGCAGGGGAGATCGTTGTAATAACGTTGGATTGTTAGTACAGCTCCGACCTGAGCGGGCAGTGTTTTTTTTTTTTTATTTTTATTTTTTTATTCAATGGGTTGAATGAAAAAAAAAAAAAAAAACGTGTGTGTGTGTGTGTGTGTGTGTGTCTTTAATCTGATTATGCATTGCTGATTTCCTTAGATTGGCACCTAGAAGTTTGTCAGTTGCCAATCTGTTCAATCCATTAATCTTTGCTTGAAAGTTTAAAAGTGATTTGTATATTGAATGGAACTTGCATTGAGTTGCAGGAAATATACTCCCAGGAACCATTAGAAGTTAGACTACTTTCACACTGAGGCGTTTTTGCACTAAAAATAGCGCCTGAAAAATGCCTGTAAACTGCCTCTTTCACACTGGCGCGGTGTGCTTGCAGCATGGGGGAAAAAAAAAGTCCTGCAAGCAGCGATTTGGGGTGGTGGGGGAGGGGTGTATACATCGCTCATAATCTGCCCCTGGCTTTGAAATCAATGGGCACCACTGCTGAATCGCCTGTAAAGCGATTCGGCAGCGGTGCTTTTCAGGCATTAGCGGTAAAGTGCCGCTAATTTTAGCTACGATTTACCAATGTTATAGCAGGGCGCTTTTAACCCCCGCTAACGGCCGAGAAAAGGGTTAAAAGCGCCCTGCTATAACATCGGTAAATCGTCCCCCACCCCAGTGTAAAAGCAGCCTTATGTTTGTGCTGTGGCTACAATTGATTGCAGGTACCTGAAAAGGTAAACTTGGACTGACATCCAAGCAGTTGCAGTGCTTCCTGGATAGTAGCTTAAAGTGATTTGTAAAGGCAGAAGGTTTTTTATCTTAATGCATTAAGATAAAAAGCCTCCTGTGTGCAGCAGCCCCCCTAATGCTTACCTGAGCCCCATCCAGCGATGTTGTAGGAGTGTCTCGGCTGCCTGGGACTCCCCTCCTCATTGGCTGAGACAGCAGCGCCATTGGCTCCCATTGCTGTCAGTCAGCCAGTGAGGAGAGAGAGAGAGGGGGTGGGGAGGGGCCGGTCCACACCTCTGTGTCTGAATGGACATTGGGAGCTGCGGTTCAACTCGGGTGCCCCCATAGCAAGCTTCTTGCTGTGGGGGCACTCAACAGGAGGGAGTGGCCAGGAGGACTGAAGAGGGACCCGAGAAGAGGAGGATCCGTGCTTCTCTGCAAAACCACCGCACAGAGCAGGTAAGTATAACATGCTTGTTATTTTTAACAAACAAATAACCAAGACTTTAGTATCACACTAAGCTGGTGATATATTTTTATTAAAATCTTCCTACATAAATTTGAAAAATGTTTATCAGAGCGTATTTTTTCTTGCAAATAAGTCAACTAATTTTATTTGAAAGAACTTGCAGTGATTGTAAAGTCTTGTGTTTGTTTTTTTTTTTGTTTTTTTAATTAACAAACATGTTATGCTTGCTTCCTCTGTGTAGTATCAAAGAGAGGGGGATGGTGGAATAGGGATTATAGCGGTGCTAAGATAATACAAGAGAGTTGGGGCGGACTCACAGTTCAAGGCTCGTAATACTCGTTAGTTAATAAAACAATTTTTATTACATATAAACAATTATATCAAAACATACAAAGAGAAGAATATATATGTATGAAGAAATATTGGCAATATATATTTTTCTGAAGATAAGACTCAATTCAATAGATCAAAGCAAATGATTGAAATATCACTTACAAAAATTTACAATCAAAGGTATAGAAAACAATACATAGTCAGTGATGAAGTAAAATTATGCACATAAAGTTAGAGGTATAGTTCACATTTAATGTGGGAAAATGACCTAAGGTAGACTAAATTAGTCTTTGTAGACTGTTCCGACATGTTTCGCCATAACAATGGCTTCCTCAGGGTATGTCTACTTTGCGTAATTGGTGTATCTGGTAAGAGAAGTATCATAATAAGTTCCATTCAATACTCAATAAAGGAGGAAGTTAGAGCCATTTAAATAGATAGAGGTCAGTGGAAGGGACAAATATAATTATAGAGTGGAATATCACCAAGTTATCAGCGCAGAGGAAGTGCTGGTGCCCCTCCTTCCCAGGATAGAAAAGGGAAGGGAAGGGTCCCCCTTATAAACCATCCCAAACTTACCCTGATCAAGGTGTGGATTAGACTCAGCCGCAACCGTGGGGTAGGGCAGTCATACAGGGTGCCGCAGCTGCCTAGTAGAAGGCGGTAATCCCCAGATTGGACATTTGGTATGTTAGCTAGTTAAAAAAGGATAAATCAAAAAGTAAACGGATAATAGGAAGCAATTTAAATAGTGTTGTGAGTCCATGAAAAATTAGTTCATGTACGTAACGCCATACACTACATAAGGGACAATGTCTCAAAAAGTTACTTACTTTCATTAATTTTGAAGAGTGATTAGAAAAATTAGAGAAGAACCAGAGGTTCTGGAAAGGCAACCAAAGTTAAAAACAGGAGGCACCTGAAGAGATAGTAAATAGGCAGGGAATTACATAATTGAGTATGGTAATGGTTAAGGGTGGGGGAGGAGGAGGGTATAAGGTTAGGTAAAGTTGCAGAGATCAAATACCTGTTTTTTAAAGTGTGAGGTACGAAGCACCGTTCTGTTTGAAAAGTGCAATTTGTGAGCACCCTTGTCCTCTGTGTAGTGGTTTTGCACAGGGCAGCCTGGATCCTCCTCTTCTCAGGTCTCTCCTCACAGCTCCCGGCCCCTCCTTCCTGTCAAGTGCCTCCACAGCAAGCGCCTGCTATGGGGGCACTGGAGCCGAGTCACAGCTCTGTGTGTCCAATCGGGCATGGAGCTGCGGTTCGGTCCCACCCCCTCTCTTTCCTGATTGGTTCACTGACTTTGACAGCCACGGGAGCCAACATTTCCCCCGGGGCTGCTGTGTCTCAGCCAATTGGGAGGGAGAGTCCCGGACGGCTGAGGGACTCGTGGACATCGCTGGAGAGATAAGGGGCTCAGGTAAGTAATTAGGGGGTGATGGGGTGGCTGTTGCACACAGATGGCTTTTTATCTTAATGCATAGAATGTATTAAGATAAAAAAAACATCTGCCTTTACAACTCCTTTTAAAATGTCATTTCAGATCTGTTATTTGAATGGAATCCCAGACTATACAGGTTTCATTACAATCTGTATCATATTTTTCCCCAAATAAAAAGCACAATCACAGTTAGAAAATGCTTTTGCCAATGTAGCTTTATTTTTTTTACCATAGTAACAATTAAAAACGGTCGCTTTGACTCCACTTTCTATTAGAAAATTGAAGACCTACTGGTTTATGACCAGCTGTATTGCCTGGAATTTCTCTTTATTTGCAAGTTGAGGGTTACAGAAAAACTGACGGGCTGCTGAGAAATGGCACACCTTCTCGTGGGTCCTCTGACTTTTACAGCAGTTGGTGCACGTCAGACTGTGCCCCTATTCATGTACTTAACATAGTGGTTTGTGGGGATGTGGTTTAGAAGCCTTGTTACCTCTGTATGTCAATGTTATTAATGCCTACACATTACATTATAACATTGGCCTCTTTGATTCAAAAAGTATTCTGGGAATTCACTATGTTTTGAGTGTGTTCTCAGGATAGAAATGACTTGAATCTTTCTGCCCACACCCATGTTAAACTTTCCACACAGTCTCTCATTCATGGCATTATGGATATTCCACTATAACAGTGATGGGTAAAAGGAGGTCAGTTTTGTATTACTCCTTAGTTACTTCCAACATACCTGCTTCTTTTAGCGTGCTGTAAAAATGATATATAGGTGACGATGCCAACATAAGATACAGTCTAATACACTAAAACTAGTTTTCTACATGCATTTATTGGCAGATAATTGGCAGATTTGGGTATGATTGTGTAAAGCTAGATGTAAGATTCCATCACTTTGGCTTTAAAAATTACAAACGCAGCAGTCAGGATTCAGGCATCAAAATGTTTAGTCTAGTTTGTTTGATAACCAAATGGATGCTGATCATCTTCTGACATTGTGCGCTTTGCATATCTAGAGGGGATGGGTTAAAGTGGTTCTAAAGGCAGAAGGTTTTTTACTTTTAATGCATTCTCTGCATTAAGGTGTAAAAAAACCTTCTTTTAAGCTTCGCCCCCAGCCCCCTTCCACCACCCTCCTTTATACTTACCTGAACCAGATCTCGATCCAGCGCTGTGCCCGAGAGCAGTACCACTCTCTCCCTCCTCACTGGACATGGTGGCAGGAGCCAAGCGGCTTGCTATGGGGGCATTTGTAAGTAAGGGAGGAGCCAGGAGCAGCGGCAAGATCATTGCTACTCTGTGCAAAACCATTGCACAAAGCAGGTAAGTATATGTTTGATGTTTTAAAAATCAAATGTTTTCCGTTTAATATAATTGGCCAGCTTCATTTTTAATTTTATTCTTCAGGTACTCTAAAATTAGCAATGTGTAGAACAAAACCTGTGCAGATCCCGGCTCCCTGACATTGTAGACACAGGGGTTGCAAATTAGTAAAAATAGAACTTTCATAGACTTTGCAAATTCAAAGCAGTCTGATTTTAGTTTTGTTGCTAATTTGCTTGATACACAACCTTTTTTTTGTCACTACCCTACCTGTGGTACTGTAGTGTTTTTTACGCTTGTTCTTGACATGTGGTAATGTATGGGCGTACCCCTGTCATTTTAGCATCTAAGGTGCAGATCTACTGTACACCGCTCTTCTGAATAGATACCAGGTTATCAACAGGTTGTTGGACAGTACAAACTGTAGGAAAGGGGCAGATGCATCCAATAGTGCTTTTTTTCCTCCAGAGTTCACCTGTAGTTCTACTATAGTATATTCCATGCATTCACTTCATGTTTATGGCCAGTTTAAAACAGACTCTGAAGCCTCTGCAATATTTAAATGGAAGATAAGTGATCTAGTTTGTGTTGACAAATCAATAAACCTGCCATTGTCATTGGTTATACAGGAAGTTGCAGAGGATAAGAGAAAGTTGCAAAACAGAGGCTTCCACTTGCCCTTTGTGGAGCCGTGCCTGAGCTCAGATCTAGGGGGTCAGATTATGGTGAAAATCATTTTCAATTATGACTAATACCAAAATAGTTCTCCACCAAATTTTTAAAAACGGACAGCACTGTCCAAAGGGTGGATTTAATTTAAAGGGGTTGTAAAGGTTTGTTTTTTTCACCTTAATGCAGCCTCGCCTAAAAACTCCTGGCCGCAGCACCTCAGGACCGGCGCAGTGTCAGCGCCGGTCCTGGTAAAAAAAAAAAAGAACAGGAAAAAAATAGATTTGCTGAAATTTTGAATCGGTTTGACCTCTCAACTCGATTCAAGATTTAAATCAAATTTTTTTTTTTTCCCCAGCCCTAGGCAGAATACAACTGTTATGAATTGAGACCCCATGTGGAGAACCCTCTCAAGGAACTGCCATATCCCTTTTTACAATAGTAACCGATCCATGAGTAGATCAACAGGGGCTAAGTCAGGAACTTCCAGCCATGGTGACCATATTTTGTCAAATTTTTTCCCACTACCCCTGTGTTGGTAAATAGATTTTTCCAGCCTAATAGTATTGCCCATTTGACTCAGCCATTCCTTCACTGTGGGGGGGGGGGGGGGAGAGAGAATCTGTCGCTTTTCCAGTGACTCAAAATTAGTTTCCTAGCCTGGAAAAGAGCCCTAGCTATAACTAGTCTAGAGGCCTCCTCCACAGGAACTTCATCTATAATTCCCAACAAGCATAGTTTAGGGTTTTCTGTAAGATGGATCCGAAAAACTAGGTTAATAATTCCCATCACCTCCTTCCAATAGATTATGTAGTTTTGGGCATCTGCACAACATGTGGATCAGGTCACCCTGGTCCCTCATTCGAGTACAGGAAGCATCCTCATGGACACCCATAGTTGAAAAATATTTTTCAATTTGGGTCACTTGGGCACACTTTCGTTTTTTTTTTTCACATTCCTTCACCGTATGTAGCTTTGTGGCATTGGACCGAATATGACTTGAACGCCATGTAATTAAATCGTATATGGCGGTTAAAGGAACTGATGTAAAATGGGTCTTGGTTTATCTTTATTACCAGGGATATTGGGCAAATGCAATAATTGCTCAGTTTTTAGGATGATGTACTTTAACTGGTGTCCTTAGTATTCTTGTCTGTCTTGATCATGTGATGAAGACTGATTTCACACACACACAATGATGAATGCTCCTGTTTGTTCTTGGTCAATGTTTGGCTTATTTAACAATCTTGTGATTTTTTTTTCTAAGGCTGTTCAAGTGCATTCTACATTTATTTTTTGTCTGTATAAATTTACCAGATCATATTATTTTTTTCTTATTTTACTTTACCTGTAAAATTACTATAAAGCAAGAGGAAAGCCCTTCTTAAGCAGTTGTCACCAGAATATGTATCCCCACTGGAAGATTTCTGCTTACCTCCTGCACTCTGACAACACTAAAATTGTGGCTCCTCCATCACTTTCTGTACCAGAGACAATGGTCACCAGGAGAAATTACTGGAATTTTTCCCAGTGGGGACACAGGCTGCAATACAATTGTAACTGGGGTTTTAACCCTTCTCTGCTATATTCAAAACTACAAAAAAAAAAAAAAAAAACCCTTTGCCCTTATTAACATAATACACAAAAATGGATGAGCGCTAGTTATTGTTTTTCCCAAACATTGTATAAAACACAATATTGAATCCTCTATAGTATCTCCACTATTAAAGTGCATTAAATAAAAATACAACCATTCATAAGAATATGTGAAAACCTCCTATAATAAATAATTTTTCACCACTATTAGTGCATAAGTCCAAAAGTCCATCAATGTGCCAAAATCTGTGTATTTTGATTCCCCTTGGACATGCTTCACACACTTCATGCAAATAGGATTTGCTGCCTTAAACCAGTGCTCTTCTGTGTGTCCACACCACGACCCCCTATTAAGCTATAACTCACCAGATCCTTAGACCCAGATTTTAGGCGGCTCTATTAATGTTGGAGTCCCAAGCAAGCATAGCGGTGAGGCCAACTCCTTGGTGTCCCCCTTCACTGGCTCTTCGATTCAAAGACAAAACTCCAGACAAGGATCATAGTGCAATCTGTTAATTCCATAAAATACCAGCAGAAATTATTTTTCACTAAGCCAGCACTAGAAGTGTACTGTCTCCCTTGGAACCGCTGCTTGCCTCTCCAACAAGGGGGCGGACTGGTGTGCGCTTATTAACCTAAACCCGAATATGTATGTGTTGGAGTACATGGTCTTTTTTTTTATTTTTATTTTTTTATTTATGACAGTTATTGATGCTGAAAGAGCAAGTGGTGGGGGTTGGCCATCCATTGACTTTCTCAAGCAAAGTCAATATTTGCATATTAGAATGACCAGGGTTATAGAGGCCCCAGAGTGCTAAAAAAACATTAGATGGTGAATATCAATTTTTTTTTTTTTTTTCATCAAAAGTTCTGCTTTACAATATTTTTTGACAGGACAGGTTGCCTTTGTGCATGCATGCCATTGTAGCAGAAATAATACCATGCCACCTGTCGCAACTAAAATTTAGAGTTCTGTTAAAGTGGCCAGAATAATTATATAGAATGATTGTATTGCCATGGAATCGTGGCAGAAAGAAGAGTGACAATGGGCATCATTGTCCAGTGAACATGCAGGGGGAACAGAGGCTACAGAGCAAAAAAAAGAACTGCATAAGACATTGGTGTCGCCTGGATGTATGAGCAGTGCGGTTGGGGTATGTAAGTCGCAAGACTGGCTGAACAGAATTATTTTTTAAACTTTTTACAGTATGTTTATATTGTAGCTACTTCCCAAAATTTCTCATTTAAAGTGGACTTGAAAGTTAAGATGTTCTATGTTGTAAGGCGCACTATAATATGTGCCTCAGCAATATGCTGAAAAATCTATTTTCTGATGAAGAATGGCAGTACGCTTCCTGGTATGTAAGGGTGCCAAGCTCTACTGTGCCTACAACATCATAGCTGTATATCTGCTGTTTGAAAAATAGCCTTATATCTGTTGTTTGATTGCTAGTCAGAGATTTGGAGACGAGTCTGGAGGTGTCACTCCTGTACCGCTCACCATTCTCCTTGGTGCAGGCTCTGACATGAGGCTTTAACCACTTGCCGACTGCCTAACGTACATGTACTGCAGCAAGTCGGCTCTATTGCACAAAATCGCATACCTGTACCTCATTTCGTGCAATAGCCACTAGGGGGGCGCACGTGCCTCCCAAATTGTAGCTTTTTTTTTTTTTCTTTTTGGTTATAGCGCAAAAAATAGAAACTGCAGAGGTGATCCAATACCACCAAAAAGCTCTATTTGTGGGTAAAAAAAGTTTTATTTGGGTACAGTGTCGCACGACCGCGCTATTGTCAGTTAAAGTAACACAGTGCCGTATCGCAAAAAATGGCCTAGTCATTAAGGGGGTAAATTCTTCCGGGGCTGAAGTGGACGCCAAGATGGCCTCCTTCACAGAGACCGCGCAGAACGCGGCATAGTAAGTCAGTAATATCTGCCAGGACCACGGGTGATACTATTATCTAAGTATTTCCTCTCTGCCTGCCTGTTTTGGCACCGCTTACGTAGTTAAGTACCTCCTGCAGTTCGCTAATTCTGAAGCAGAAAAATGAATGGACAAAGCAGACAATTATTCAAAAAAGCCATGTCAAGAAAAAGTACTTTTAATTAGTAAATGTCTGCATGTTAGCATGAGACTGGGTATATGTTCATATGTTGTGGAACAATCCAAACAGTTGTGCCATTAGGCCTTGATCATGCAGGGGTTTTATGCAGAATGCAGCATTGAGATAAAACCGATCTCCAGCCAAAAATAACATGATAAAAATGGATAGTTCAATAGCTTTACTACAATATTCACCTTAAAATCAGAGCTTTCCCTCGCAGTACTTTTTTCTGCTACTACATTCCCTCTGTCAGATGGTCAGCATCATTCAGCCCACTTCCTCTGAGCCCAGGTTGTCCTGGACCCGCCCCAGCCTCTCACCGGATAATCAATTGTGAAGCAGTACCTCTTCTTTCTCCTCCTGTCGGCATGTTTTTTACTAGCACAAGAACTGATTGTCTTCTTGTTCCTTTCACACTGCAGTCCTTCTGTAAGGCGATGCAGATTGGTGATACCAGGTCAAATCCAGGTACTTACACTGCTTGCATCTAACAAATACATTTTAATGATGTACTAATGATTACAGAGCTGGATTAATTTGCATCTTTTTTATCTGCCTGGAGTTCAACTTTAGTGCGGAACTCCGCTTTTTTTTTTTTTTGACAAATGTATCCCCTCCCTCCTCCTCCGCTTACATATCCGGTGTAAAAAAGATCTGTAATGCTTACACTTTTTTTTTTTTCTTAGTCCACTCTGGTCCGATTCTGCAGCTCTGGCTCCCCTGTGTCATGAAGTGGCTGCTGCAGGGGAGAGGAGGGAGTGCAATAATGTCTGGGTCATGATAGCCTTAGGGTGATGTCACTGCTCCCAGGAGAGCCAGAGCTGCAGGATCACATGACCAGACCAGACTGCAAAATGGTCACTATGCAGATCTTTTTTTACATAGGGTAGGTAGGTGGAGGGGAAGGAAACATTTTTAAGAATAGTTAGTGTTGGGCTTGAATTCCTCTCACTTAAAGCGGAGCTGCACCCGCACAAAAAATATTAAAAGTCAGCAGCTACAAATAGTGCAGCTGTTGACTTTTAATAAATGGATACTTACCTGTTCCAGGTTCCAGCGGTGTAGGCAGAATGTGACGAGAGACCGCTCGTCTCTCGCTGCCCCGCCGCCATCCTCTGTCAGGGAATCAGGAAGTGAAGACGCAACATCTTCACTGCCCGGTTCCCTACTGCGCATGCGCGAGTCACGCTGCGCGCCTCTATTGGTCCCCACTGTGTCCTGGGAACTGTGTTTCCCAAGACACAACGGGGGCAGCTTCGGATAAGGGGCGGGGCAGCTCCGGATAGGGGCGGGGCAGCTATACGGAAGTGGGTGCAGATACCTGTATTATACAGGTATCTGCACCCCCCTCCCCCCTGAAAGGTGCCAATTGTGGCACCGGAGGGGGGGGGAGGAATCCGATAAGCGGAAGTTCCACTTTAGGGTGGAACTCCGCTTTAAAGTAACTGCAAACGATCACCTTGTAAAACAACCTATTCAGCTTTTAAAATAGAGATGAAAGGCAAAACATTTTTGTATAGATATAAATAGAAAAACATTATAAATACCTTTTTCAGGAGTAATCGCATTCCCTCTGTTCTCGGCGCCATAAGAGCTGGGGGGAGGAGAAACAGCAGCACACTGAGCTTCCCAGTGAATGGCTGTGGAGGAGGGGTGTGTCGGGACAAATCTGATTATTGGAGAACAGCAGGCTGAGTTCCCAGCATAGCTAGAAATCTGAAAATTGGCATGCTCTCCTGCTTAGTGCGGTCAGTTTTTATTAGGAAAGCAGAGAGACTGGTGGGAACACCAGGGATTTCACACAAAGGAAGCAATACAAAAAAGAGGATACTTTCTCATACATATACATGGTACAGCAGGCACATATCAGGAATATGAAATGTTGCGGTAACAAATACTTTAAGTGCTCTTCTTGTGGGGGAGCAACGAAACTTGTTGGGCCCGCAGCATCTGGCATCACGCATTACAGCTGTTGCCCAGGTTTTTTTTTTTTTTTGCAACTACATGTATATTGGGACCCCCGCCCCCCCGCCCCGCCCCAGGGCAGGCTCTTGCACTACCTAGTAGATGGAATGGATGGGGTGGGTGGATGCGGTGGATGGATGCGGTGGATGGGGTAAGTGGATGGATGGATGGATGGGGTGGGTGGATGCGGTGGATGGAGTGAGTGGATGGGGTGGATGGATGGATGGGGTGGGTGGATGCGGTGGATGGAGTGAGTGAATGGAGTGAGTGGATGGATGGATGGATGAGGTGGATGGATGCGGTGGATGGAGTGAGTGGATGGGGTGGATGGATGGATGGGATGGATGGATGGATGGGGTGGATGGATGGATGGGGTGAGTGGATGCGGTGGATGGAGTGAGTGGATGGGGTGGATGGAGTGAGTGGATGGATGGATGGGTGGATGGGGTGAGTGGATGCGATGGATGGGGTGGGTGGATGCGGTGGATGGATGCGGTGGATGGGGTGGATGGATGGATGGGGTGAGTGGATGCGGTGGATGGAGTGAGTGGATGGGGTGGATGGAGTGAGTGGATGGATGGATGGGTGGATGGGGTGGATGGATGGATGGGGTGAGTGGATGGATGGATGGGGTGGGTGGATGCGGTGGATGGATGGGGTGGATGGATGGATGGATGGGGTGGGTGGATGCGGTGGATGGGGTGAGTGGGTGGATGGAGTGAGTGGATGGGGTGGATGTGGTGGATGGAGTGGGTGGATGGATGGATGGGGTGGATGGGGTGGGTGGATGGATGGATGGGATGGAGATATTTAATGATCAGGGATGGTGGATCTGCCTGTCAGTGTTCTGATCCAGCACAGATCAGTGTAGAGTGAAGGGCTTGTCTTCCCCTCCAGCTGTCATCTCCTGTCCTCCCAGCACAATGTCACCATCCAGTATGATCAGACCTCCCCCTGCCAGGGAGAAGCTCTGATCTCTGCTATCAGACTGGATGTAAATACAGCTGGATGAGAGGAGATGAGGAGAGGAGAGGAGAGGAGAGGAGATGAGGAGAGGAGAGGACAGCCTGAACAACATAACATGTAGCATTATCCACTCGTGCCAGGCTGCCCCTCCCCCTACCTGACACACATTAAACAGTAGCAGCCCAGATGAACTGTCTCCGGAATGTGCCTCTCAAGTCTCAACTCTTCAGTGCACTCCCCTCCTCCCCCCCTGCTGCACGTCTAAGAGCACCTAAAACGTTTCCTAATCTTACCTGTCCCGATCACTGGTCGACTCCTCTGCTCCTGTTCAGAGACCTGCAGCCAGGATGAGTGATTCGTAAAACCGGAAGTGATTGGCTGGTCCGATAAAAGCACCGCCCTACATCCTATGGACCAGCCAATCACTATCCACCATCAGGACACAATGCAGAAGAATGCCCCAATGAGCGTCTTGTGGCACTCTGCATAGCGCCACAAAGCATAAAAAAAACCTGCAAATGAAGCGTTTTGCCGGCAATCACGGGATTGCATTGGCATGACGCTCCCATAGTGCACTGTGGCCGGCGCCCGCCCCGAACACAGTATGCTCTGCGTATGTACTGTATAATGGTAGAGATAACTGATCTCCATTTGCAGGCTTCAGTAACCACTAACACTCTCTAATAGCTGCATTCAGGTCCTGCCAGTGGGTGTCATGCTTGAAGTACTGTATGTTGTGTGTTTAGCAACATGTGCATTCATTATAGAAATCCAAGATTTATCTAATGGCAAATGAGCAACAGTAATATATATGTTGAAACTAAAGTACCGGTAGTTGCAAATAGGTCTGTGAGAGGTACTATATTGCTAGCACTGGAAAGGGGGCATTGTTTTTTGTTTTATAGTCCTAAGTTGACTAGCAGTTCAAACCATTCAGTCCTTCATTCGCATCTGCAAACGGATACGGTCATCTAAACAGTAGCTAGCATAAATCCTATGGGAGTTTGTTTTAAATGTAGATAAAGCAAGCGGAAATGTTTAATCAAAAATCGAATTTAATAAAATGTATATGATTTATTTATTTTATACAGGTATCCTGTGTTTTTTTTAACATTAGCTTTGCTTTTTTGTGTGTGTGTGTGTGTGTGTGTGTGTGTGTATATATGTATGTATGTGTGTTATATATATATTTATATATATATATATATATATATATATATATATATATTATATATTTATATATATATATATATATATATATATATATATATATATTGTGTGTGTATATACTCGAGTATAAGCCGAGTTTTTCAGCACATTTTTTTTGTGCTGAAAGTGCCCCCCTCGGCTTATACTCGAGTCAAGCACTTTTCTGCAGCAAAAAAAAAAAATTTCCGACCCGACTTTGGGGCCCTGTATCTCGGGGCCTCTTGGGTCTAGAATTTGGTGTGCCAACCCAGTGGACCTAGCACTATAACTTATCCAGATGGGGTTCCTAGCACTAAGTGGCCCCGAGATACGGGGCCCCAAAGTCGGTTCGGAAAATGTCATTCTCTGCTGCAGAAAAGTGCTTGACATTTTCTGACCCGAATTTGGGGCCCCATATCTCGGGAACACTTGGTGCTAGGAACCCCAAATGTTGTATTCCAACCCAGTGGAATTAGCACTACAACATATCTAAAGATGGGGTTCCTAGCACTAAGTGACCCTGAGATACAGGGCCCCAAATCGGTCAACTGTGTCCATCTGCATGGGCACAGTGAGGCTGCAAATGGGCATCGTTGACCCTCTTTTCCACTTACAGTAGCTGCACATTTCTCACCCTAGGCTTATATTCGAGTCAATAAGTTTTCCCAGTTGTTTGTGGTAAAATTAGGTGCCTCGGCTTATATTCGGGTCGGCCTATACTCGAGTATATACAGTATATGTGTGTGTGTGTGTGTGTGTGTGTGTGTGTGTATATATATATATATATATATATATATATAATCTCAATTTTATAAACAGTTTTTTGTGAGAATACCAATGTGTTTGAGAGAATCGCCTAGTTTTGCCAATTTGCATGCCATTTAGAGAGTGAATTGCGAAGCCTCAGATCAAAGGGTAGGTGTTTTATATAGAATGATGTTTGTGAGATACAATTTTACAGACAACATTTTCTGATTTTACATTTGCTTTCTGGTACTTGCAAAATAGTCGCTATTATTATATTGTAAAAACAGCTTCATGTGTTTGCAAAAATATTCTCTCTGTGTATCAGCAAAGCAAATGATTCATTTCCTTAATTCTCTTCTCTGCTGGAGTCTTGGAGAAACATACAGATAATGATTTCCACTGCCTGGATGTGAATTTGTAGTTTGGTCATGTGCAAGTCTTTCCTTTTTATTCTGGCACCTTGCACAGACGATGCTTGCATAACTGCGATTTCCCTTTCTTCCTCCGTATTGTATATATTCCTCTACAGTGCCTTGAAAAAGTATTTATACCCCTTGAAATTTTCCAAATTTTGTCATGTTACAACCAAAAACGCAAATGTATTTGATTGGGATTTTTTGTGATGGACTGACACAAGTGGCACATAATTGTAAAGTGGAAGGAAAATGATAAATGGTTTTCAACATTTTTTACAAATATCTAAAAAGTGTGCCGTGCATTTTATTTCAGCCCCCTAAATCTTATACCCCTGACTAAAATCTAGTGGAACCAATTGCGTTCAGAAGTCACCTAATTAGTAAATAGAGTCCACCTGTGTGTGATTTAATCACAGTATAAATCCAGCTGTTCTGTGAAGCCCTCAGAGGTTTGTTAGAGAACCTTAGTGATCAAAGAGGATCATGAAGGCCAAGGAACACACCAGACAGGTCAGGGATAAAGTTGTGAAGAAGTGTAAAGCAGGGTTAGGTTAAGTAAAAAAAAAATCCCAAGCTTTGAAGATCTCATGGAGCACTGTTCAATCCAATCAAAAAATGGAAAGAGTATAGTACAACTGCAAACCTACCAAGACATGGCCGTCCACCTAAACTGACAGGCCAGGCAAGGAGAGCATTAATTGGAGAAGCAGCCAAGAGGCCCATGGTAACTCTGGAGGAGCTGCAGAGATCCACAGGTGGGAGAGTCTGTCCACAGGACAACTATTAGGCTAGTTTCACACTGGGGCGCTGGGTGTGTTTTAGCGGCGCATTTCGGCCGCTAGCGGGGCGGTTTTACCCCCGCGATCGGCCGAAAAAGGGTTAATACCGCCAGCAAAGCGTCGCTGGAGCGGCGCTTTGCGGGCGGGTTCGGAGCGCTGCCCCATTGTTTTCAATGGGAGGGGGCGCTTTAGGAGCGGTAAATACACCGCTCCTACAGCTCACCAAAGATGCAGCTTGCAGGACATTTTTCAGCGTCCTGCAAGCGCACCGCTTCAGTGTGAAAGCCCTCTGGCTTTCACACTGAAGACACAGCAACAGCTGTTTCGGGTCGGTTTGCAGGCGCTATTTTTAGTGCAATAGCGCCTGCAAACCGCCCCAGTGTGAAAGGGGCCTTAGTCGTGCACTCCACAAATCTGGCCTTTATGAAGAGTGGCAAGAAGAAAGCCATTGTTGAAAGAAAGCCATAAGAAGTCCCGTTTGCAGTTTGCAAGAAGCCATGTGGGAGACACAGCAAACATGTGGAAGAAGGTGCTCTGGTCAGATTATACCTAAATTGAACTTTTTGGCCTAAAAGCAAAACGCTACATGTGGTGGAAAACAAACACTGCACATCACCCTGAACACACCATCCCCATCGTGAAACATGGTGCTGGCAGCATTATGTTGTGGGGATTCTTTTCTTCAACAGGGAGGCTGGTCAGAGTTGATGGGAAGATGGATGGAGCCAAATACAGGGCAATCTTAGAAGAAAACCTTTTAGAGTCTGCAAAAAACTTGAGGCTGGGGCAGAGGTTCACCTTCCAGCAGGACAACGACCCCAAACATACAGCCAGAGCTACAATGGAATGGCTTAGATGAAAGCATATTCATGTGTTGGACTGACCCAGTCAAAGTCCAGAACTAAATCCAATTGAGAATCTGCGGCAAAACGTGAAAATTGCTGTTTAGACGCTCTCCATCCAATCTGACAGGGCTTGAGCTATTTTGTAAAGAAGAATGGGCAAAAAGTTCTCTCCTAGATGTGCAAAGGTGGTAGAGACAACCCCAAAAAGACTTGCAGCTGTAATTGCAGTGAAAGGTGATTCTACAAAGTATTGGCTGAATACAAATGCACGCCACACTTTTCACAAATTTATTTCTAAAAAAAAATTGGAAAACCATTATTTTCCTTCCACTTCACAATTATGTGCCACTTTGTTGGCCTATCACATAAAATCCCAATAAAATAGATTAACTTGTTTTGTTGAAACATGACAAAATGTGGAAAATTTCAAGGGGCATGAATACTTTTTTCAAGGCACTGTATTTGTGCATTTTCTTTTTTTTTTGCTTTCCAAAAAATGCTTCTAAACTCGACTGCCTAGAAACTACTATAACGACCCTGTGTACATGTACTGATAAGATAACATGGAGGAGAGTCCAGGGGCAGCTGAAAAAAAATGCCCAACTGCTCCTAAACGTTTGTTTGTTACCAGCAGCAGTGTACATGAAGCCTAACTTGCTCTCTGTATGGAATATAAATAATCTTTCGATTCAATTGTGTGTGTATTCATCGATTTTTTTTTTTTTTTTTTATTTTTTTTTTTTTTATTTTTTTTTTTATTTATTTTTTTTGTTTATATTTCTATTCACTGTGGTTATAGTATGAGTGTGTTGCCACTTTTTTCAGTTTAAATATCCAGTGTGTGTATGTGTGTGTGTATGTGTATGTATGTATGTATGTATATATGTATGTATGTATGTATATATATATATATATATATATTTTTTTTTTTTTTTGTTTGTTTTTTTTACCTTTTTTAAAGTGGTTCTAAAGTCAGAAGATTATTTTTATCTTTAATGCATTCTATACGTTTTATGAATTAAGATAAAAATTAAAATCTGTGTGCAGCAGCCCTCTAATACTTACCTGAGCCCCATCTCGATCCAGCGATGTTGCAGGAGAGACTTAATTGTCCGGGACTCTCCCTCCTGATTGGCTCCCACTCACTGTCAATCAAATCAGTGAGCCAATAAGGAGAGAGAGAGGGGTGGGGCTGAACCACGGCTCCGTGTCTGAAGACGCCAAGAGATACAGTTGGTAAACAGCAATTTAAACAATTATTTTTCCAATGCAGGTTTTGAAATGACAAAACCTCAGTTGCAGTAGACCACGTTTCTTTCTTCTCTTTTATAGAATGCCTCTCTCTGTATGTGATTCTGATTGATGGAAACATTTTGCAGTCATGGAAAAGACGCTGGCATTTAGATACACGGCAAAGACCCAAGTACAGGTTGTACAGTCGCAGCCTATTGAACAACGTCAAAGCTCATTTAAGAAAATCATTGTGTATTCAGGTCCTGTGTGAAAGGGATTATAGTTTAGAACTGTGTTAAGGCACTCTCATCCTTTCCCTGAATCCACTTATTGAGTTTAACTTTCAAAACAAGTTTTACTCTGGCCAAAAAAGCAATACAGGCATTTTGGCACATATACTGGGATTTCAGAGAACCTGCATGGTAAAACCCTGCACATATTGCCAGTTCGCAGCTGATTAAACTGCTCTGTTCTCCTAAGTGGTGAGATCATAGCTTTGTGCTTCCTTTTTTCCTTTTTTCTTTTTTGTAGCAAGCTTATGTCATTTCCTTGTTCCTCTTGTAAATACTATTTTTATTTTTATTTTTTTTTATGCCCTCTTCGAGCTCCTGATGTGATCCTTTCTTCCATTTTAATGTGTATATATAATATGCTTGCTCTAACAACTTATTTTTTAGCTAGAGTGTCTTTCAGTATCTCTTGTGCCTAGAGAGTCGATCTTATCAATAACGTCCTCAATACAAGCGCTTCTAATGTGGACCATAATAATAATATTTTTTTTCTGGCATGCTTTTGATACTCTGGGTTCACAGTAGGGTACTTAACAAAAATTCTTTTTGACTTGCATGTAAAATCCTTTTTTCAGAGTACATTACAAGACACAGGATCCGAGTCTTAGACCACAAGTTATGTAGCTCAAAAGATTGCACACTGGTAAAAACTAAAAGTATATTGTGCCACACTAAAAAAATAATGTGCAAATTATTGTACAACACACCAATCAAACATATAAAAAAATATTTGTTTCTTTAAAAAAAAAAAAATATATATATATATATATATATATATATAATTAGTCCATGCAGTAGTGAAAGTAATAATATCCAGGAGGTACACTAGTGTGAATTCCTCTTCCCACTATTCCCACTCTTCAAACCCTTTTTTATAAGTGGACACTTGGTGCTCCATACACCAAGGCATATATCATCTCATTTTGTAAAACGATTTGCGCAAACTGTTGGCGCTTTATAAATCCTGTATAATACAAATCTAATTAGATGCTCTTACCAGAGATAGTGTGACTCTCAATCTCTTAAAAAGTCAGACCATGCTCAATGTCCCCATTGGTCTTAAACCAGTATGTTCAAATGTATAGCTCAAACAGCTAAACAAAGCTGTAGGGCCAGCTTTAATATACTCTATGGGTTAAGCTTATGGTCATGTGACCGCCGTGATTGGTTGTCACAGCGGTCACATGATTTAGGAGCTTTCCAATCGCAATTGGCGATCAGTAGTTTTCTGTTAGCCGACAGTATCTTTGCCGGGAGCGTGCAGGGCATGAGCTCTTAGCTCTGTTTGCACTAATGTATGCAAATATGTGGCCCCTCGGAGCAGAGGCCCACTCGCCGAGAGGCCGCATATTTGCGTGCATTAGAGGTGCCAAGGGGTTAATCAAAGTCTAAGACCATATGAGAGCCAAAAGAGTCCACCTGAAGGGTAGGAAACACAGTAGACAAATGCTTACAGGCCATCAGAACAAACCAGTACAGTAGTAAGAAAAGCTCAAGAGAACTTTATGAGCAGTATAAAGCACCTTTTCACAGAAACTGGCATCAAAAGAGGCCTGGCAGTCCATCTGGTGAAACGTAACAAATGTGTGAACAGAAGACCAGATGGCAAGCCCAAAAAGCACTGACCAATCTGGTTGCATGTGCCATTACAGGGACGGGGGAACCCTAGCCTTTTTGACTGTAAAGTCTAATAAAGAGTTGTCTAATGCAATAGAAATAGATCTTCAGGTATGACAATTTGAATGTCTTTTTAGAGGTAGACTCACACAGCGCTTATCACATCCAGACAGTGGAGAAAAATCTTTCTAGTACGGTATGTTTTGGTGTAGCACAATGTCTTGGTTAAGGTGGAAAGTGAATACCACCTCAGGAAGAAAGGAGACCCTAGGCCACAAGACAACCTTATCCCTATGTAACACTGGGACGGGCTCTATGCAGGATAAGGCCCCATTTACACTAGCGTTTTTCATAAACTCAAAAAAAGTTAGAAAAAAACGCTGGATAAAAAATGCTGATAATAGCATTTTTGTGCCAACATCTAGTAGCATTTTAGTAGCTTTTGGAAGCATTTAGGAGCATTTCCATTTTATTAGTGTTTTTATTGCAGTAAATCAAGGGGGGGGGGGGGGGCTCAAAAAAAGCTGTTGGTAACATTCAAGTAGCATTTTAGAAGCAGTTAGGAGCGTTCAGAGTTTTTTTTTCTGCTGAAAAAACGCTCCGAAAAAAACTCTACAAAATGTTTTTTTTTCTCTGCTCCTAGATGCTGAAGCTCAAAAAATGCTAATAGCCTAAAGTAGTGTGCATGGACACATAGGATAACACTATTTAGCTTCTAGGAGCAGAAAAAAATGCTAATAGCTTCTACGAGCTTAAAAAAATGCTAGCGTACATGGAGCCTAAAGCTGCTATCTCAGAGTCTTGAACCACGGAGGTGATGGCGACGGGGAAGGCAATCTTACAAATGACCGTAGACAAGTCAATTATCTCTTTTTTATAGGTTGCATTATTTAACCCATCCAAACTGACTAGATAATTATTTCCCCGTAGTATATAAATATGTATATGGCTGTTCCTGATTAACATCTGGTAACTAGGAATATACAATCCTATAGAAATGTACATACAACTTTACCTGCTTAAATGCTAAGCCTTCTACAAGAAGTCGGTGGATCATGCATGTATGGTTTGTGGTGAGAAGCCAGCAAAGCCAATATCAACAGAGTAAGTCATCAGATACATTTTTGTCCCATTTTAAAATATTCGGGATGAAGAACTGACTGCGTGTTTATCATGATTTTGGGTTTACCAACAAACCTGGGCTTAAAATGTCTTTCTACATTTCCACAACAAAAACTTTGGTTCATCATGACTCAGACGTAATAATGTATTACTCATGACTGATGTAGTTTTAATTAATGAGGTCTTCTGTGTTATCTCCTGTATCTCTCGCATATCTTTTGTATAGTAGTAGTACAGTTTTAGATTAGCCAGGCAAAGTTTATTGAAGGTTAAAGCCCCATACACACCATCAGATTATCTGCAGACTTTTGTCTTCAGATTTACCAAATCCATGTAGTGCAAGGGCCTGCCTGATTGCATACAAATTGAAAATCTTAAGGTTTGACTTCATATTATATGGTTTTGGTAAATCTGAAGACAAAAGTCTGCAGATAATCTGATAGTGTGTATGGGGCTTAAGCAGTCGTTTCTTACCCATTGTCTAGCACAACTTGAAACAATGATGCACTTATTACCAAGCTCCCGTAATGTTACAATCGTCCTCAAAGTGACAACTACTCATAACTGCAAACTTGTATAAAATTGCATAATACATTGTTTTAAAAACCCCTAGTTGGTTTGTACTACAGGAAAATACTTTATTCTAGCAGACTGTTTGCAGTCCCTCCTACACAAGAATGGGATGGCGAGCAGCAAATAACTGCAGAAATGTCAATATATATACTGGCTCTCTTTATTTATTCGGACATGCTTATGCCTCTTAAAGTTCAAGTCCAGTAGAAGTCCAGGCAAATACTATCTAAGCCTAAACCTGCTCCCAGCCCCATTCTAAGCCCTATACTAACTACCCTGTAAAAGCAAGATGTCTATACTTGCCTATTATGAGGGCTCTCTGGGCAAATGATTGGTTCGCAGCAGTGGCCTCAGTGTAGAGGCGGGAAAGCCAATCTATGCCCCATAGTAAGCCTATGGATGACGTTGCATTGCAGCCATTGTTGGTGATCTCTACTCGTCACTGAAGCAGGCTGCTGGGGAAATCGTGACCAGACCAGAGCACCTTCAGAACAGGCAAGTGTAGAATCTTTCCTTTTATAGGGTAGTCGGTATAGGGCTAAGAATGGGTGTGGAAGCAGGTTTAAACTTAGATTGTATATGACTGGACTTTAGGATGCCCATACCTTTTGAAGATATTAGGCACTCAATCCCAGTGGAGTATGGATAATCAGTGTTTGTCTGTTGCAACTTTATCCACTTCCTTTCTGGCCTATTATAATACTGCCGGGCAGGTGCTCTCTTGTTCCAGGTGGACCTCATATAATGTCCTCCCACTCGCGTGTCTCGTGCACACCCTAGAGACTTTACAGTGGTGCAGTCCTTGTACCGGGCCACTATACGTGGCCCTGGTACCATGTCATCGCTGTGACAAATCCCATCAATCACATGTCAGATGTAAACCATGATTATTGTCAAACAATTTTTACACATTCATGGCCATTATTTATTATTGTGATAGCTGTAGCCAATTTCAGCTATCACATGGTACAGGGCCACTGTGATTGGCCCTGTACCATTGGATAACTGTGGCCAATATCCTCTATCACAATAGTAATGCATGGCACATGAATGTGAAAAAATAAATCTTTTTTTACAGTGACCATCACTGTATTAGAAAATCGTAGCTTAAAAAAATTCTGATCACCTCCCCAGAGCAGTATACTGGTGCTATTGCTACACAAAATGTGTGTTTATTTTATTGTGCTCATTGTGTTAAACTATAACATGCTGAGGAATTAATTCTAGTTTAAGTTCCTTTGGGAAGTGAAGAAGATTTTCATTAGAAGTGGGCTTATTTTCCTTTTTAATAAGCCAGGCTTTAAGGATGTAATTTACAGTACATGGCCAAAACATTTTTATTTTTTTTCCAGGCTCAGTTAATTGACCTAATGGAATCACTGTTTCAGTGGAAAATATAAAAATAGTTAAGGAAATGTCCTTGGCATTTCTCATAACGTCTATACTCTCGTTTATGTGACTAGTGTCTTGGTGTAGTGAAGCACACAATGAACTACTAAGGGAGTGATACTTTCTGTGTAAGTGGCTTATTCCTTTTCCTGTCTTTGCATAAGTTTTCCAAAGTGTACAATGCCATGAAAATAAAACTAGGTTGTAAACTGAGGCTGCATTCATACCTGAGCGTTTTCAGCTCGTAAAACGCCCAAAAAACGCTCAACATGCAAAATCCCATTAATTTAAATGGCACCTATTCACGTGAGCGTTTGTTACCTGAAGCAAAATGCCTGAAAAACACCCTAAACTCAAAAAAAAAACATTGGCTTCTGTGGGGCAGATTACAGGCGTTTTTCTGCCGTTTACATTTGGTGACCTGTACAAAATTACGGTAAAATTGCGTTAAACGCCTGACTTTGAAACGCTCAGGTGTGAATGCAGCCTGAAGGATTCCACTAGTTGATCACGATCAGAATACAAATACCACTCTGATATATGCACATAATATACATATTTTGCTGCAGCCTGCAGGGTTCATAAATTATATCCATGAAAACCGAATACTTTAAAGCTGAGCAAATTCTCAGGAGACATGAATTCATATTGGTGACTGTAGCGCAGAGGAAATACAATTTTGTATTTGTTGAGCGTTCCTTACATTTGGATATGTTCTTGTCTGGTCTTGCCAATCTAGCTAATGATTTCAAAAATGGAATATGATTCTGAAACATAAAACTGAATGTACTAAATCTACAAGACCAACACTTATATAATAAAATATGATTAGCATTGCATTACATTAGTCATATTTTTTGCTCTGCACCAGGAAAACCTGCCATAATAAAATAAAAAAACATGAGCCAATTATGTCCACATTTTCATTTTTTTAGGATTTAAAACTAGGGATCTACCAATATTGTTTTTTCAGGGCTGATACTGATTTTTCGGCTGCCTTTCAGGTCGATGGCCAATATCGGGTGCGGATATTCTGCAGATTTAAACTTTTTTTTATTTGTATTTATTTTTATTTTTTTTAATCACTTTTATTTCTGTAACAAGGAGTGCATAAAAATCCCTTGTAACAGTAATAGGAAGTGACAGGTACTCTTTTTATGGAGGGATCTGGGGTCTATAACACCCCAAGCCCCTCCTCTGCACTTGAAAGTATTCAAAACGTCAAGATCAGCATTTTTAAATACTTTCTATTTAACACTAGCGCCTTTTAGGATGGCAGTAATCTAGGAGTGATGTCATGACATCGCTTCCGGGTTACTAGATCAGAGACCTGAACAAAACCTTGACTTTGTTTGGGTCTTCAGCCAGCCGGTAGACGTGTTGGCTGGTGGCTTGGGTCTCCCGGTGGGACGGGAGAGCCCGGGCGAGGGGAAATGTCTCCTCCCGCTGCTTATAATGACAGAAAGAAAGCTGACCGTCCGCACTACGGTAACGGGTACTGGGGCGATGGCTGTGGGCATCACCTTGGTACAACCCCTGGTACAACCCCTTGAAGCAATATCGGTAAGTTTTGTGACCGATGCTTAAAAAAAAAAAGTAAATATCGGCCGTACCGATAATCAGTCGACCCCTATTTAAAACTATATTTATAAACCTTAACACCATACAGAAACCATTTATTCTTGATTTTTTTTATTTATTTTTTAATCACCAAGATTTAATGCTTTTATGTTCTGTGCCTTTTTAATGTGGTCTTTATTTGACATCCAAATTCTGGGAATTGCGTTTAGTGGTCTAAAACAGATCTTGCAGTGGAAGGTCTAGGCCTTTTTCCGCTTTTAAAAGAATCTGATGTTTAGGAGGAGCAAAACTTGCCTAAAAAGTAAAAAAATGGTTGATGGTTGGGGGTCCAAGCAGAGGTCAAGGTGGGTAGAGGATAAGAGAGGGGTCAGGAGAATCTATCCCAACAATGGTCTATGAAAAGTTTGGCCTTTTTTTTTTTTAGGAATTTAACTGATCTTTAGGCCTACAATGTACATTTTAACGTGTGCAAATATGGAAAAAAAAAATAAGTGGTTAACCACTTGAAGACCAGGCTGAAGAAAGAACACTTTGCTACAATGTAAAGTAGTGAGTGTACAGCTTGTATAACAGTTTAAATTTTCTGTCCCCTTAAAATAACTCAACACACAGCCATTAATATCTAAACCGCTGGCAACAAAAGTGAGTACACCACTAAGTGAAAATGTCCAAATTGGGCCCAAAGTGTCAATATTTTGTGTGGCCACCATTATTTTCCAGCACTGCCTTAACCCTCTTGTTCATGGAGTTCACCAGAGCTTCACAGGTTGCCACTGGAGTTCTTTTCCACTCCTCCATGACAACATCACGGAGCTGGTGGATGTTGGAGACCTTGCGCTCCTCCACCTATGCGCTTATGGATGCCCCACAGAAGCTTAGTAGGGTTTAGGTCTGGAGACATGCTTGGCCAGTCCATCACCTTTACGCTCAGCTTCTTTAGCAAGGCAGTGGCCATCTTGGTGGTGTGTTTTGGGGTAGTTATCATGTTGGCATACTGCTCTGCGGCCCAGTCTCCGAAGGGAGGAGATCATGCTCTGCTTCAGTATGTCACAGTACATGTTGGCATTCGTGGTTCCCTCAATGAACTGTAGCACCCCAGTGTCGGCAGCACTCATGCAGCCCCAGGTCATGACACTCCCACCACCATGCTTGACTGTAGGCAAGACACACTTGACTTTGTACTCCTCACCTGGTTGCCGCCACACACGCTTGACACCATCTGAACCAAATAAGTTTATCTTGGTCTCATCAGACCACAGGACATGGTTCCAGTAACCATGTCCTTAGTCTGCTTGTCTTCAGCAAACTGTTTGCGGCTTTCTTGTGCATCATATTTAGAAGAGGCTTTCTTCTGTGACGACAGCCATGCAGACCAATTTGATACAATGTGCGGCGTATGGTCTGAGCACTGACAGGCTGACCCCCCCCCCCCCCACCACTTCAACCTCTGCAGCAATGCTGGCAGCACTCGTATGTCTATTTCCCAAAGATAACCTCTGGATATGACACTGAGCATGTGCACTCAACTTCTTGGGTCGACCATGGTTAGACCTGTTCTGAGTTAAACCACTGTATGGTCTTGACCACCGTGCTGCAGCTCAGTTTCAGGGTCTTGGTAAACTTTTTATAGCCTAGGCCATCTTTATGTAGAGCAACAATTTATTTTTTTTCAGAGTTCTTTGCCATGAAGGTGCCATGTTTCAGCTCCCATATTTACCAATATAGCATTAATGTACTTTTTTTGGAAAAATAAAACCGCTTTCCATTAATTCTACACAGGCTTACCTCACGCTATTCATCGCTGTTTAAACACACTGCTTGATTACTTCTGCCTTATTTCCTGGTCAGACTTTAGGTCATGACACAGGAAGGAGTTTACCAGCTGATCTCATTAGCACACACCCTGCATCATCTACCCTCAGCTGGTCCTCCCTGTATCATTAACTAAAAAGTGTCCAAGAAGTAAGGCAGAAGTAATTGACCAGTGTGTTTAACAGCTATGTAGAGAGTTGGGTAAGCCGGTGTAGAAATAATAGAAAGCGGTTTTATTTTTGCTAAAGAAGTACATTAATACGTTCTGTTAAAAAAAAAAGAAGTACATTAATGCTATTGGTACATAGGGGAGCTGGAATTTAGAAAAAAAAAAAGCCTAAAAGTTACCAAACAGTGCTATGAGAAATGCTTCTTAACGTGGGTCTGACTCTCTCCAATTCTCACCTCCACTCCAGTGACCCACAGCAGAACCGACATCTTCTCCCCAGATTTTAGGTGCTCTTAATTTGCTGGTATAGAATGACTTGATACATGCGCTCATTCATCTCAGCGCTGAGGTTCGTTTTCCCCAATTACATTATTGTTTTGTGCTTGTACTGATAATTTTGTAAGGTAATGCTCCTTCAATTGCTTTTACTTGGAGGTCTAGCCTTTGACATCTATTTTGTGATGACAGATCTTACTCAGGTCATTTTCTCCTATTTAGTGGATTTTGCTTAACCCCCATAGGAAATTCTTCACAAATTGCTCACCATTTTTATCATCCTACTTTTAGTTTAAAAACCCGTTAAGCTGACAAGCAGCTGACAGAGGATATAAAAAATGCTTCCTCTTCTATTTATCTGTTCCTCCAGCAATGGCTTGCTATTCTTTTACAGCACTGTAAACACTTGATAAGCCTTACTGCTGAGAGCACATGATCTCTATATATATATATATATATATATATATATATATATATATATATATATATATATATATCTATATATATATATGCAAAAATATAAAAAAAAAAAAAAAAATAAATATACAAAATTTAAAAAAACTTTGGCAGTAGCATATAGATGTGTAAGGCCCCTTTCACATGGTCGGACCGTTCAGATGCGCCTGTCAGTTTTGACGGCGGATCTGAACGGGCGCTCCATGTTAGCCTATGGAGCGTCGGATGTCAGCGGAGACATCTCCGCTGACATCCGACCCGGTCCGATCCGCCAAAAGCAGACGTATGGGCTATACGTCCAGATCCGTAGCTGGCGGATCGGATCGGGTGAGATCTGATGAAAACGGACACACTGTCCGTTTTCATCCGATCTCTCCATAGAGATCAGCGGCGCTCGCAAGCCCCTCCCCGCTCAGTGAGCGGAGAGAGGCTTGTCATCCGCCGGTTCAGCGGAGATCAACGGAGAGATCTCCCGCTGAGCCGGCGGACAGAGGCGGGCTCCGTGCAAGCGGAGCCCGCCTCGTGTGAAAGGGGCCTTAAGCACACCGATTTAACTTTAGTAAAGAGACTTATGATTGCTATGGGTTAAGCTGGCCATACATTAATAGATTAATTTAATTAAAAGTTTTTTTTTATTTTTTTTTAATTTTCAACCACAGTAATGAGAAAATCTGAAGGCGCACGATTGAAATTTTTTCTCAAATGATTGAATTTCTGTGTGTTTTTTGTTTTGCTTTCGATTAAAATTCATCAAATGTACTGATGGGAATTTTTCATGAAAGTTTTTGAAAATCGACTAACCTGTCAGCTTTATTCTACTTTTGCAATTTCCTTCCTGTGCTATGTATTGAATGAATCTGCAGGCTTTTTAAAGGGGTTGTATAGGTTCAATTGTTTAATAAAAAAAACAAAAAAAAAACGTTATACTTGCCTCCACTGTGCAGTTCGTTTTGCACAGAGTGGCCCCGATCCTGCTGTTCTGGGGTCCCACGGCGCCTGTCTCGGCTCCTCCCCGCTAAAGCTAACCCCCTCTGGGAAGCTCTTTTCCGAAGGGGTTAGCTTGCGGGCGCTCTCATGTCATACACTTGGCGTCCATAGACGCCAAGTGTATGACTCGGTCGGCGGTCGCGTCATTGGATGTGATTGACCGCAGCGCGAGCCAATGGCTGCGCTGTTATCAATCTATCCAATCAACAGCCAGACTCAGTGGAGAAGAGGACGCCGGGGGATGCGCACAGCAGGATAATGGGCTCAGGTAAGTAAAGTGGGGCTGGGGGGCCCATGACAGCGAGATGTTTATTTTGCAGCAGGCCACAGAACAGAAAATTGAGATTTAAAAACATGTAGGTTTGTTGAGGTTGTAGTCCTTGCATTTGTGATGTACTATGTTAACGATTGTCTGTCTATCTTTTAATGGTGTGCAAATCTAACATTGTGTAAGCAGCAACCAATTAAACCAATGTGTAAGCTGCATTCGTGTGGTTTAAAAGAAATCCTTAAAGCATTACTAAACCCAGGACCCTGCATTCGCTATATCTGTTCTCCCACAGTACACAAGATCTGGAAATGCAATCATTTTATAGTAAATGTAAACTACTAAATACCCTTTCTCATCAGCAGTATATAGGAGTCTTGTGACTTCTGTCAGTGTCTAGTTAAAGCTTGTAGGAGGAGTTTTCATTCTACTCTGACTCTCCTATGAAGCTGCAAGACCCCTGACCCTCTGTCTGGACAGTGTTGATTGACCCTGTGCTGATTACATGCACATTCCCAAGAGGAAAAAAAAAGGTCTCTAGCAATACACACCAAACTGAGCATGTGCCAAACTCCATAGGCGCTGTACTGTATCAGGAGATGGATTGGGGACAGTGGAAGAAGGGGATGATCAGAGAAGACAGGATCAAACAGCCTTTTTACACAATGCGGAGGATTAACCCCTTAGGTTCCACAGTGAGTATAACCAGCATTCTTTACCGCATATACAGATTGATTTTTACTGTTGTGGGTTTAGTAACACTTTAAAGTAGAACTATAGGCAAAACTTTTTTTTTTTTTTTTTCATTTTCGTTCTCGCTGTGCGTCCTGAGTCATAATAGCCCTGTGTATGACAGACTGGTGCAAACACGCTGTAGTCATGGAAAACAAAATAGAAGTGCACATAAATGCTTATAGGTGCCATAGTTTATTGCCGTCCTCATTATTCACAGCGGAGCACATAAAATTTGTAAGACCTCGGTCCACAATTAAGTCTACACAATGGGCATTTCTGGGATTACAGCAATTAAATAAAGGCACGCATGGAGATTTTAGCATTTTCCGGTTTAAAAAAAAAAAAAAAAGTGATTTTATTAAATTGAACTAGGGAAAATTATAGTGTGCCAAAAAATACTAGTTTTCATGCGTATTCCTACTTATAAACAAATGAGTATGGATTTTTGAATTTAGCTTGGACAAACTTGAATGCAGCACTTATTTAGAAAGTTCTCTCTAGATACCAATTAGGGATGTTGTTGCCAGGCTGTTTTTTTTTTTTTTTCTTCTAAGGGACAAGAAATGGAACAAAAGCCGGCTGCATGAATAAATGATGCCAGTTTACAATGTAGCATCCGAAATGCAGCTTCACACATCATTCGAGATGAGGCAGCCTAAAAACCTTATTAGACTTTTTAAATGGATAATAAAAGAGGCAGCATGGATGTATCCCTTCTACATCAATAGAATAGAGACCACAATTATTTATACTAAAGAATGTCCCTTACAGATGTGAATTCCAAAACTTTTCTGTTGTTGACTTTGCCTCTTTCTCATAGAAGTTAGAAGCAAACCTTTAATTACTCCAAATCATCAGTTTAAAGTGGTTGTAAACTGCAGATGTTCAAAAAAAATATATATAAATCTGCAAGGCAATGGCATAATGTGCTAGTATGCACGCATACTAGCACATTATCAAATTCTCACCTTGGAAAAAAAGCCCTTCAGCTCTGTAAAGTCACCGCTGAGAGGGCTGACATGTTCTTCCAGTTTCCAGGTTTGCGAGCTCCGGCTATGTGATTAGCCAGTGACGCGATGGCAATGGCGATGACTTCACTCCCGCACATGTGCATGGGAGCCCTCGGTTCCCGCACGAAGCTCTGAAGTTAGGGTAAGGTATGCTAGACCACCTTCAGAGCACATGTGCCAGTGATGTCACTGGCTGCATGCAAGGTGAATATCTTCTACATGGTGAACGTTTAGGAGATATTCATTTTACCTACAGGTAAGCCTTATTATAGGCTTATCTGTAGGTAAAAATTACCATGACCAAGCAGGGTTTACAACCGCTATAAAACAAACCTGAACGTTGTTAGTTTTGCACAGAGCCGCTCGATCCTCCTCTTCTCGTGTCCCCCACTGGCACTCCTGGCTCCCCGCCCCTCGCACCCCTCACTGGCTGTGATTGACAACAGAAGCTAACGGCTCCAGCTGCTGTGTCTGAGCCAATGAGGAGGCAGAGAGCTCTTATGCACATCACTGGAGTAAGTTTGGGTTCAGGTGTATACAAGGAGGGGCTCAGGGGGGAGCTGCTTACGGAAAGTTATTTTTTTTATTTTTTATTTTTCCCTAATGCAGAGGAAAACCTTCTGAATTTGGGAACCACTTTTAGGGCTCATGCACACTACAGCTTCTAAACTTGAGTTTGGGAGCATTTGGCGTTGTGTTTGGCCAAATCTCTTAAACTCAACTCCATAAAAGCCTATGGGGGAGATTTACTAACACTGGAGCACACAGAACATGGTGTAGCTGTTCATAGTATCCAATCCGCTTCAAACTTTGGCTTGTTCAATTAAGCTTTGACAAAAAAACCTGGAAGCTGATTGGTTTCTATGTACAGCTGCACCAGATTCTGGGTGCTGCAGTTTTAGTAAATCTGCCCCTATGTGTCCATGTACATATAGGCTTTGACAAGAATTTAGAAACTGCTGTAGTTAGGGGAGGTTCAATCTCCCTTTCCTGAATGTGGAAGAATCGCGTTCAGGATAGGAATGTTTTGACCGCTGGCCTCAAAATGTGGTAAAATCGTGGCCGGCAGTCGCGTGGTTGTAAACCTGAAATTATTATTTTTTTAATGAAGACTTCTACCTGGTACAGTAGAGGATGCCCAGTCATCTGTGCCCAGTCTTGCCACGAAGAGTTAATCCAGCTCTGAGCAATCCTCTTGTCTTTATTCAGTAAGATAAAAAACACACAGAAGTTTGTGTCGCCACATCCCCCACTGCTGTGACTGACATCTGATTTCTTTATCTCATGCACGAGCGTGAGAGCAGAGAGAGAGTTAAGATTCCAGCTTCACATAAATTCTCCTTTCTTCTCCAGCTCTCCCAGGATTGGCTGCTCCACACCTCCGCATGATTGGGCATGCTGAAGACATGTGGTGCATTTTCTGAGTTTTGACTGGATGTTACTCATCATGGGGCGTGATCAGTGTGACTGAGGAGGATATTCATGGTGCAGTCAGCTCCCAGAGACAGCAGAAAGAGTAGGAGAGTGTAGAGGTGGGCGGGGAGTCTTGTGACATCACCACTCAGTCTCCACTGAGCTTCGGCAAAGAGACCCACCGATTCCAGGGTTTTGCGGGGCTCCTACCGCTGAACTGGGTGAGTGGTGGGTTTACATCCACTTTAGAACTAGAAGCTCCTGTATGACAGTCTAAATATGTACTAAATACAATTACTTTGTGATGCACAAGCCTCAGAAATTAACCAAAAAAAATAAAAAAACGACTTTCTTGACTGAGTCAAATCTTCCCTGGTGTCTCAAACTTCACCTTTCAGACGCTGCAGCTGACAGTGAGAGGATTTCGGCTGAATGACAAGCTACAGGCTTGTGACAGTCAGCAGTGACAATTCTGGTGGCCATGCCCACTGCAACATTTTTTTTTTCATGCCAATGTTGTGAAAGCAGGCATAGTCTTCATGGGACTGCAACACTGTCCTAAACCTAGGAACAGTGCAGCATTGTTGCCACACTATTACAGGAAATTGCATTGGGTGCATTGGGTGGGTGGACAGGATCAACAGGGGTTTGTGGGACTTTGCAGGGGACTAAGAGAAAACTGTGAGTGCCGATGCATGTATAATTAAGTGTCACAGTTCATATTATTTATTATGGGGCCATAGTTCTACTTTTAAATATGTTACTGACTGTCATTTTTTTCCAGGCGGTAAACCTAGATGGAGCCGACTCCTGGGCTGTAGCCCTATATACTCTGGTACTTAAGACTAATGTCTTGTTTGTAAAGCTGGAGAAGAGGTCTACCATCTGTTTGTAGCGCCTATTTTGTGTAGGTTATAGCAATGTGTTGCTGAAAGACAGTGGTGATACGTGGTTGGCAGGGTGCCTTGCCTGGCTGCTTTTGCTTCCCTAAACAATTCATTAAGCCTGTGTTGGCTATATAGAAGTCCAGCCTTGCTGATTACCAAATTGTATGAATACATACACTCAGAAATCATAAACGATTAGGCCTCGTGCACACGTAAGCAAAAAATGCTACTTTCAGAGACGTTTTACAAAAAAAAACATTTACACCTTCGAATGCACCTACACCCCATGCACATGCAGGCGTGCTTAGCCTTTTTTATTTCCGCTGGCGTTGGGGCTAATAAAAATTTGTCCCAGTCATGTGTTCCTGGAGAAACATTTATGCGCGTTAATTTTATTTTAGTGGCCAATAGAATGAATTCATGCTCAAATGTTTCTAAACGCCATACGTACAGAGCTCAACATAAATGAGTACACCCCAACAGATTTGTCAGAAAACCTATACTTTCCTTTCAGAATCAACATTTTTCTATAGGACACTATACTACAAAATACTGCCACAAATGCAGGCCACTAATTGCAACCAAGATTTGTTAATTTGCACAGACAAAAAAGTATTTTTCCTAACAACAAATTCTTTCAAGACCATGTTGCAAAAATGAATACACCCCAATGAAAGTTTTGAGAGCAAAGGTAAATTTTAGACAACAAAATCCTACTTAACCACTTCAGCCCCGGACCAATTGGTAGCCAAAGGACCAGGCCCCTTTTTGCGATTCGGCACTGCGTTGCTTTAACTGACAATTGCGCGGTCGTGCGACGTGGCTCCAAAACAAAATTGGCGTCCTTTTTTTCCCACAAATAGAGCTTTCTTTTGGTGGTATTTGATCGCCCCTGCGGTTTTTATTTTTTGCGCTATAAACAAAAATAGAGCGACAATTTTGAAAACAATGCAATATTTTTTGCTTTTTGCTATAATAAATATCCCCAAAAAATATATATAAAAAAACATTTTTTTTTCCTCAGTTTAGGCCGATATGTATTCTTCTACATATTTTTGGTAAAAAAAATCGCAATTAGCGATTATTGATTGGTTTGCGCAAAAGTTATAGCGTTTACAAAATAGGGGATAGTTTTATAGCTTTTTTATTAATATTTTTTTTTTTTACTAGTAATGGCGGTGATCAGCGATTTTTATTGTGACTGCGACATTATGGCGGACACATCGGACATTTTTGACACATTTTTGGGACCATTGTCATTTATACAGCAATCAATGCTATTTAAATGCATTAATTCCTGTATAAATGACAGTTGTAGTGAAGGGGTTAACCACTAGGGGGGGGGGGGGGGGTTATGGGCTGTGACGTGTGTGTGTGTGTGTGTGTTTTTTTTTTTTTTTTTTTTTACATTAGGGGGCGGGGCTGACGTCTGACATCATTGATCGGCTTTCCCGATGACCGGGAACAGCCAATCAATGACAGGCAGAGTAGGAAGCGCGGGGAGAGGTTTGTTTACACATACCTCTCCCCGTTCTTCAGCTCCGTAACCCGATCGCGGGACACCAGCGGCGATCGGGGCCGCTGGTCCCGCGGCCGGGGTCACGGAGCTCCCGACCCACGGGCAGGCAAATGCACGATCACGTACAGGAACGTGATTTTGCCTGCCCGTGCCATTCTGCTGACGTATATATGCAGTGGCCGGTCGGGAAGCGGTTAACAAGCATTCAACTACAAGTGACTCTAATTATTAATTAAACAGGTGTCCAGCAGACGGTTGAAGCACTTAAGAAAACCCCTTCCTATTGCATGCTGTCAGCAATGGCACCACATAGAAGAGACAGGCCTAAGAAAAAGAAAATTTTCTTTACACAAGAAAGGTGAAGGCTACAAGAAGATCAGCAAAACTTTAAATCTCAGTTAGAATACTGTAGCAAAAGTGATACAAAAATGTAACAGATGGAACTGAAGCCATCTCGCAGAGATGTCCAGGCCATCCACTGGAGTTAACACATCGACAGAAGCATCTTCTGATGAGAAAGGTTGAAGAAAATTGCAATGCAAGTGCACTGTAGTTGGTTAAAAAAATGTAGAAAGCTAAACTGGGGAGATTGTACGGCGTACGCTGCAGAGGAATGGCATGCATAGGTGTCACCCACGAAGGAAGCCTCTCCTAAAGCCCATGCACAAAAAAGCCTGCCTAGAATTTTCCAGGGCCCATGCTGAAAAAGAAGACTACTGGGACTTTGTACTCTAAAGTGATGAGACCCAGATAAATGTTTTTGGAACTGATGGCTTCAAAACTGTATGGTGTCGCAAAGGTGAGGAGTACAGAGAAAAAATGAATGGCGCCTACAGTGAAATGTGGTGGCAGCGTCCTTCTGTGGGGCTGCGTGCATGAGAGCTGTTGGTGTCGGGGAGCTGAATTTCATTGATGGCATCATGAATTCACAGATGTACTGCTCTATATTGAAAGAGAGGTTGCTACCATCACTCCGTGACCTTGGTCGTCGTGCACTTTTCAAACATGACAATGATCCAAAACACACATCTAAGGCCCCTTTCACACGGACGCAGTCAGTTTAGGCACGTCAAAAACGTATCAGTTCTTATCCGTTGTCTCATCTGTTTTCATCCGTCATCCGTTCCGTTAATGTCCGTTTTCATCCGTCTTATGTTCCGTTAACATCCGCTTACATCCGTAAATGCACACGTTTACGTCCGTTTTTTCATCCGTTTTTGTATACGTTTTGTTCCGTTTATATGTGTGCCTGTGCCTTTAAGAGGTTGAGTTCACAGATAAACACAAAACGGATCTTAACGGATCGGACGTTGACGGACGATGTCCGTCAACGTCAGTTAATATCCGTTTTGACGGATCTGAACGTAGCCTTGTACGTTTAAAAAAAAACGATAAAAACGGAAGCGGATGTTAACTGATGGTGACTGATGTTCATCCGTCTGCCCATAGGAATGCATTGTCGTCCGTCTACGGATGGAAGAAAAACGGATAGACGGTCCGTCCGTGTGAAAGGGGCCTAAGGCCACTTGCATTTCTGAAGACCAACAGGGTGAAAGTGATTCAGTGGCCAAGTATCCTGAACCCAATCGAACACCTATGGGGAATTCTAAAGGTACAAGTTGAGCATCACTAAAAGAGGTTGTTTTTGAAGAATGGAAAAGATAGATGTTGCAATATGTTTCCAACATGTTCATTCCATGTCTAGAAGACTTGGTGCTGTCCTTTTAAGATCATTCAAATATTAGATGTAGTAGTTTTTGTTGTGTGGTGTATTCATTTTTGCATCAACTAATTTTGAGTAAAACTGAAGATTTTGTAATCTAAGTTATATTATTAACCTTACTTTCATGTAATGGAGCTAAACAAATGTTCTCTAAAACTCAGTTTTGTCAATATTTTGGAAAAAGTTTCTGGTGTTCATTGAGATATTGATTAAAATCTTACTTTTCAAAAGTGGTGTACTCATTTATGCTGCGCACTATACATAAATGCACCTGTAAAGGCATTTTTTCTTTTCTGGCAGGAAAAATGCCTGTAAACTTCATACGCCTGTGTACATGAGGCCTTACAGTGGTAAAGGAAATTGCATTTAAGTATTTTTCACCTAATAAGCAGGTCCCAGAGTAAAGGAGGAATCTATTCCCAACATCGGACTGCCAAATTCCATCACCAAGTGCATCGATCCAGTGGTTCCAGATTTACAGGGGGTCCCCGACTTACGAACACCCGACCTACGAACAACCCCTACTTACGAACGGGGTGCTGCGGGGACCCTCCACCATTTTTCACTCTTTTTCGGCCGTTCTGCGCATGCGCGGCCATACGGAGCTTCGGAAAATGCCGGAAATGTCCGTAATTTGCCGCGCATGCGCAGAACGGCAATAGACGGAACATCGGAAATCTCCGTATTTGTCGGTCTGCGCATGCGCGGCCGACTTACGAACATTTCTGACTTCCGTACAGGCGGGCAGTCCCTAACGAGTTCGTAACTCGGGGACCCCCTGTATTCATTTTGGGGGACAAGCTCTACTGTTATGCATTATTTTTAATTTAGACAGGCGAGCACCAGTGAGCCTCTTTAGTCAAATAAATCGTAGAGGTGATGTGCTTCTTGCCTATTTACTAAGAAACGGACCTCTAAATGTAAGTTTTCCTTTCCTGGCTCATTGTGCTATGTGTCACCTTCAAAAAAAATGGTTAGAGGTGAAGATCGACAAATATTAACATAGACTTTGAATTAAAAAAAAATGTTTTATTCACTAGCAAAATAGCAGAATAACCCTGCAAAAAAATAAAAAAGAAAAAGAAATCCGAATTCTTCTCACCTCGTTTGGTTAGAATGAGAGTTTTCCCTTTTGGACGCCATCATTCCATGTTTTTCTAAATCTGATTGTATGTGTCCATTTTCTATTCAAGAAAAGAGATCTGACAAAATAACAGCAAAATATGATGACCCCCCTAGTACTTTTTCTTCATCTCTTTTCACATTCTGCCTAGCGTACCCAAAGATTGCAGTCTTCTAGAAAGAACCAACATTCTCTATTCACATGCTGCCACTCTATTTTACAAAAATGAACAGTGTGGACTTGTATGAAGCCTTATTTGTCTGAAACGCAATACAAATCATTTTCTGCCTCCTACAAGAAGGCGATGTAAAAGGCTCCTAGGACTGTTGCACATGCCATACTTGTCAGCAGCAATGGAAGGACTGTTATGCTTTAAAACCTAGATTTCCCGAGTTAACAAATCTGGTCAGTATGTACCTACTAATGCGATTCTCCAATTCTAATAACAATTGGCATTGAACTTCGGGTCAGGTAGCCTGATATTGATGTTGAAATGCATGACATTCCTTGGTATTTCAGATTTTAGAAAAATGTGCTTGCTGGATAAACATATCTATTGATTTGTCGTAGACAGGCTCACGCAGCAGTAGAATTATGATGTGGTTCTAGAACTGACACGTCAAGAGAAACTAGCAGGAGAGACAAAGTGGAGGTAATGAAGTCGGCAGGCTGAGGTTTATTAGAAGAGACAGGTTACTGATAGCGATAGCATTGCTTCAGCAGCTCAGTGATGCTCTCTGCTTTATTCTCTGCAGTCGTTTATGAGCTTTGGCTTTGGAGATCATTTTGTGGCAGCCTATGATGAGCAACTCTGTAGGAGAAACATTAAAGAAAAAATGTAATCACGGAAAGATATTTGGTTAACACAAGAGTTAGTAAAGTGATAATAAACTCAAAAACAAAAATTGTATTCCATTGCAGCTTAAAGAGGAACTGCAGCCTGCTCACATCGTTTATAATAAAAACATCTGCCATTCTCAAGCTTCCCTCCAACCACTTTGCATTATATATATATATATATATATATATATATATTTAATTATATATATATATATATATATATATATATATATATATTATATATTTATATATATATATATATATATATATATATATATATATATACTGTACTTGCCAAATATGCTGCAAAAAACTCCCTCCACTAAGTCTGGCTGCAGCCATTTTAACTGTGGGCAGCTGAATCTCCTGCCTGTTCACTTCCTGGATTTACACCTCCGTCTCTGCATCTCTCATTGGCCCTCTTATGTCTCATCCCCCCTCCCTTCCTGGCTCAAACTCTCACGAGAGTAAGAGAGAGCTGTGCATGATCTCATAAGCCTAGGATTTTTACCAGACAAGAAACAAAGTGGGCTGTATAAGGTATTTACTGACAGAAAAAAAAACGTTTTACTATCCAAAGTTAAAACAAGGGCAGGAGATGTAATAGATGGAAAGTTCAAAAAATGACTGGAGGTCCGCTTTGAGGATTATTTGATGGCTGTATTTGTTTCATTTTTTTAGGCCCTTTCTCTTATTTTTGTTTAGTTATCTGGCACATAAGTGTTTGTTTTTTCACCTTCTATTAAAGTGGAACTAAACCCTCCTATCCTTTGCAGCTGAGGACGCTGCCATCTTGGCATTAGTTTTGATCTGCAGTTGCAATGGTGCTGCACATGTGATCAGATTTGATACCAGCTATTTGATGGCTTGACGGTTCAGTTCAGAATGAACAAAAGAACACTAGTAACTGTAATAGCTATCATTCAGGGCATCCAACCAAAAACAGTGTTTGTTTGTAACCCTAAAAAAATAAAAAATAAATCCATCAGTAATTTTTTTCAACTTTCCATGTAATAAATCTTTTTGCCTTGTTTTAATTTTGGATAGTAAAACATATATATTTTTTTTCTGCCTATAAATACCATATACAGCCCACTTCCTTCCTTCTCTGTTTCTTGTCTGGTAAAAAGCCTAGGCTTATGACATCATGCACAGCTCTCACTCTCGTGAGAGTTTGCCAGGAATGGGGGGGGAGTCATAAGAGGGCCAATGAGAGCTGCAGAGCTGGAGGTGTGTGTCTGTGAAAATCCAGGAAGTCATCAGGCAGCAGCTTTAGCTGCCCATAGTTGAAATGGATGCAGCCAGACTCAGTGGAGGGAGATTTCTGCAGCATATTTGGCAAGTACGGAATCATAGTATATATAAAATAATATGCAAAGTGGTTGGAGGGAAGCTCCAAAATGGTAAAGATGTTTTTATTACAAATGATGTGAGCAGACTGCAGTTCCTCTTTAACCACTTTCCGCCTGCACGCCGTCATATGATGTTGTGGACTTTGAGTGCATCTGAATGATGCTTGCAGTTAGAGACCTCATTCAGATATCCTCTTTTACAGCTGGCAATTCCTTTCATTATAAGAACAATCATATCGGCTGTTCAACCACTTGATCGTTCTTACAGGCGGCAGGAGGGGATGTCTCGTGCGATTGGTGAGCCGGAGAAGGAATCGACTGGTGCAGGTAGAGAGTTGGGTTCTCCAACTGAGCTACTCCAAAGGGTCCTCTTCCTCAGACTACAGGCTTGCATATTAGTATACCAGGGGTAGCTTATTACCATCACCCTTTTCCTTCTAGGCTCTTCCGGCTCTAACTTTTGATATAGGGCATACTAGCTGCACCCACTATATCCACCCAGAGGAGGGACCTCACTAAAACTGGTGCTAATCCCTACTTAAATGTCTATAAGGGGTGTGTAAATCTCAGGACTGGAATGACCTAAATATAATTGTTAATTTATTCGTAATCGCCCTTGTGAAGTGTAGGTTTATTGTTTTTGCCACCTTCACTGTTTACCACATCAGGGCTTCTTGCACTACCATCAGATCTGAGGCTGTTGTATCATGCCATCCTGTACCAGTATGTTGTTTTGCAGCTATAACTTGTATATACAAGGTATTCGACATTCTTGTCTCAGATCATATGATTTTTTTTCCTGCTGCCTGATGCTGTGCCATGCGGTGCACATTATAAAGATATCGTTACATTGCCTGCCGTACAACCTGAAGAAGATGTGCCTGCTGGGAACTATTTACTGGCTGGCCAAAGGACACCTAATATACAGTGCAATTCAGCATAGAGGTAGGAAGCAGTCACCGAGCACAGAAGCTACCCTGATTGAAAATCTAAAATCAGTATCCATTGATAAATTAAATTGCCCTTTCTGTACATGAGAAGCGTTCACATCGAATGAACCTGGAGATTTTTCATTCTGTTGACTGCATCCTTTATTCTCTCTGGAGCATGAAATAAAGTTTCTCTGAAGACACGTAAGAGAAGGATGTTAACTGTCGTCACAAAACTGATACTTGTCATGGTAAATTTTCCACATTACTGATTGGCCTCAGCATATAACAGCTGCAAATTGCAATTTCTCAAAGGCAGTCATTTCTCTGTGTGCAAAATAAGACGGACATGGTGCTTCTTACACAATTCCAGCAGAGACTACAGATCTTGACTTGCTGGAGGAATTGTGAACTAGATTTAGATGTTTGTAGTATGGAGAATATTTATTGGCTGTGGCATTGCATTGCAATAACATTGCATTTTATTTACCATTTGGTAGCTACTGTATGATGTACAGATAATTTATAAAATAAAATGATCTTTGTTGGGCTTGGGCTGTGGTTACCATTGGTGTCCTTTTTATCCATTACATTTAAATATTCCGTTATACAACATGAAATAAAAATTCAGAGTTGAGACCTCCTTATAAAATCATGAAAGACCTAAGGAGATAAGCTGTCGCCATTTTAAAATATTGCAGGTAAAACAGAATAATCAGATGCTTACTTACAGTATTTCCCTGTTCTTAAATAATTTTTATTCACTTGAAATGTGCCTTTGAACTCGCCATAAAATGTGACTATTCCAGGAAGAGAGCTGACCCAGCTGCTCCTCTTCTCCCTTTACCTCCCTACGTAAACTTTTATGTAACAGTCAGAGGATAAACAAAGGGATTGCTATAGAATCGCTTAGATCAGTGGTTCTTAACCTCAGTCCTCAAGTACCCCCAACAGGTCATGTTTTGGGAATTTCTCTTAGATAAAATAGCTGTCCAAAATACCAAGCCATTGACTCCGATTTAAACTACCTGGGCAAGAGAAAGGAAAATCTGCAAACATGGCCTGTTGGGGGTACTTGTGGACTGAGGTTGAGAACCACTGACTTAGAGGACATATCTCTGCATGTTGGGAATGTGCACAAAATCTCACAACTTTCTGAAATGCAGAGAAACTTGCTACATTTTGGTAGGCGCAGGGGTTGCCAATAATTCTTAAAGGCACCCCCACATTTCGGCAACCATGTTTTTGCATATGCCAAGCCAATGCAATTTTAGGGTGGCCTTGATTTAAATAAAGGGTCAGGGACCTCTTTCCCCAGTGTTCTCGCAGGTAGGGCAGCCCATTGAAATGAATGGGCTTCCCTACATGCAGCATGCAGCTTGCACAGATGTGAACCAAGCAGCTGCCCTGCTGCATTATGTAAACAGAAGGTTGCCCATTTGGAATGGGCCCCTTTCAGAGGATGCTTTTGCATTTCTTCGAAAAATGCAAAGCATTCTCCAATTGGACAAGGTGGAGAGTGCGAAGTACCAACTCGTCTATCCACCTCGTCCAATCAAAGAGTGCTTTGCATTCACTGAGCAAATGGAAAGCATCCCATGCTGAGCAAGCAGCCCCTGTGTTCACAATAAAAAAGGGTAGCCCCTCGGTACGGGACCCAAAAGCTAGTGGAGCTAACTGTAATGATGGTGCCTACTACAGTGGCTTCCAGCTTTCAGGAGATCTCACAGGTATTGTATATGTATAGTTACACTGGTCCAAGCTGGACCAATGTAGAAATATGCATACCAGGAAGGTAAACTTAAATTTTTCAGCATCCATCAAAACTGAATACTAGTTTTGGGTTGACTAATGCTTTAACTTAAAAACAGTAAATGTTGAAATGCTAAAAAAGCTATAATGTAAGTTGTTGAATTAGGTTACCCTGTTTCCCCGAAAATAAGACCTAGCGTGATTGTCGGTGATAACTGCAATATAAGCCCTACCCACCAAATAAGTCCTACCCTGTTTACCTGAAAATAAGCCCTACCCTGGAAATAGACCTACAAGGACTTTAACTACGGCTTATTTTGGGGGTGGGGCTTATATTGCAGCCATCACCGGCAATCACGCTAGGTCTTATTTTCAGGGAAACAGGGTATGTGCTTTTCTTGTCCCACAGAGATTCTAACTTGTACAGGTGCCTGTGTTTCCAAGTTCTCTTATTATGTGCGGTTATCATAGATGTAAAGTGTGCTGGATTATTAAGCGGTGTAAAAATGCCTTGATTTTTCTTGGCAAGCTGATGGAATCAGTTGCATAAAATCCAGCTCTGTAATCTGTTTGTAAACCGGTTTTAGTTCCTGAATATTTAGAGAGGAAATATTTTCAGGATTTGTTTTGGGGCATTTCTAGGCTAGGTGCTAATGTTTAAAATGTCAACCCCACTATAGTCTGTAAAAATATTAACGTAAGCTTGGTTTGTATTTTTTTTATTTTTTTTTATATAAATATGTACCCAAAACTGTTCTATTTATGGAAACATGTCTGCACAATAATAAAAGTGAAATACTGCATGCGGTAACAATTGTGCAAGTGTTCAATTCACTAAGAATTTGGAGTTAAAGTGGATGTAAACCTGATTCATGAAATTTAACCACTTGACATCCGTGCTATGGCCAAATGACGGCCACAGCGCGGATCTCAATTCTCGGGAGGTCATATGACGTCCTCCCCTGTGCGCGCTCCCTGCGCTCGCCCTATCGGGAGCGCGCTGTGATCACCGAGTCACTGAGACTCGGGTGATCAGCGATCCGAGTAAGGGGCGGGTCCCGGCGGTGATAGTTTTTTTTTTTTTTTTTTTTTTTTCTCCTCACGCTGACAGCGGAGGAGAAAAAAAAAGCTGATCACGGGCTTATCTTAAAGGGACATCGGTCCCTAAAAGTCAGAGGCAATTATGCCACCTGTCAATGCCCACAAGTGCCACCTGTCAATGCTCACAAGTGCTGCCAATCAATGCCCACAAGTGCTGCCAATCAGTGTAACCCATCAGTGCCCAACGCTGCCACCTATCAGTGCCCATCACTGCCGCCTCATCAGCGTACATCAATGATGGACAAAAATGACCCATTTTTATAACAAAATAAATAAAAAAAAATCGCAGAGGTGATCAAATACCACCAAAAGAAAGCTCTATTTGGGGGAAAAAATGATAAAAATTTCATTTGGGTACAGTGTTTGTATGACCGCGCAATTGTCATTCAAAGTGTAACAGCGCTGAAAGCTGAAAATTGGTCTAGATAGGAGGGGGGTTTAAGTGCCCAGTAAGCAAGTGGTTAAGCTGGGCACATATATCTGCAGTGTTTTCTTATCTCTCTTCAAAGCACCGTGTCCCCTAGCTGTCCCCTAGCTGTCTCCTGCTCTGTTCTTCTTCTTCTTTTATCAGCCTGATAACTTCTGACAAGTTCTCCGTCAACTGAGATAAAACCAACCTGAAATTTGTGTCCTGGGAGGTTGCTATAAATAGATTAGCAGACATCTGAACTATTAACAAAACGGCTCTGCAAGTCTCTGCCTATGTGGAGAGAGGGTGTGTGCCTTTCCTCCAATCGGCTGTCTTGGCTGAATGCCCAGACTTCACTCCCAGTGCTGAACAGGAAGAGAAAATCTGTAAGGCCCCTTTCACACGTGCGGACCGTATGTGTCTGTTTTTCATCCATCTGTTTTTGGATGAAAAAGCACATACATGCATGTCTATGGGATAGCGGGTGTCAGCGGATGAGCATCCGATGACACCCGCTATCGTCCGCCTCCGCTATTGTCCGATTCTGCAGATGGAGGAAAACCCTATTGTTCCATTCGTCTGCAGAGCGGATCGGATGAACACGGACAGACGGTCCGTGTTCATCTGATCCCCCATAGCCCTGTCATCAGCCGGCTCAGCGGGGATCAGCTGAGCGATCCCCGCTGAGCAGCGGATCTTCACGGGGCAGATCAATACGGATCCGTCTCGTATGAAAGGGGCCTAACACGATCTGCACTTTCTAAAGAATATATAAAGCTGAAGACAGCAGATATGCAAGTAAAACCTATGTAGGGAGATTTGTTTGATCTCTGTGTATCATATGAGGCTGTTAACTTCACTGGGTGTAGGTGAGGGTTTACGACCACTTTAAATACCGAATACAGTATTTGTTCCGATTAGCGGTAATTACCGCATTAGTTAATGGGATAATTTACCGCATAGAGCTGGTTGCTAAGGAACGGACCAGGAAGTCGGCCCCGATCACAGCTGATTGTAAAAAAAAAAAAGACAGCCGCCAATTTAAAAAAACAGTGGTGCCCCCCCCCCCTAAAAGATCCATGCCACACCATTATCCGGGCACGCAGCCTGGCAGGTCATGTAAGGAGGGTAGATGAGCGAGCGCTCCCTCCCACCTGAACCATACCAGGCCACATGCCCTCAACATGGGGGGGGGAGTGGGAAGTGGTGGGTGCTTTTGGGGCTCTGCCCCCCGAAACCAAAGCACCTTGTCCCCATGTTGATGGGGACAAGGGCCTTATCCCCACAACTGTGGTCAGTGGTTGTGGGGGTCTGCGGGCAGGGTGCTTTCCAAAATCTGGAAACCCCCTTTAGGAAGATGGGTCCCCAGATCCCCCCCCCCCCCCATGTGATTTATCGGGTGCATCGTACCCCTACCCATTCATCAAAAAAGTGTCACAAGGTAATAAAAACAAACACACACAGTTTTTGACAATTCTTTTATTAATAAATAAATAAATGGTGTCCCATGATGTAAATCTACCATCCATCACGCCGCCCGCTGGACCCGAAAAAGAAAAAAATAACAGATGCTCCTGCAGTTGGTGAAGGCTGGCTGCCTACAGCAGGCTTAGCTGTCTGATATTTACTATATAGGTAAGGGGTGGGGCCACCTGGCTAAATCACCTGGTGGCCCCACCTCCTTTGATGTCACCAACCCAGCATGCACCGGTTTGTGACATCAGACAGCGGAGCCTGCAGTAGGCAGCCAGCCTTTATGGACAGCAGGAGTGTCTTTTGTTTTTTTTTTTTTTCTTTTTCGGGTCCGGCTATGGATTTTGGGGGGGGGGGACCCCCACAACGGGTATTTTTTTTCATACTTTTTAATTGTCTGTCTTTTTTTTTTTTTTTTTTTTACGATCAGCTGTCAGCATGGAAGCCCCCTGACAGCTGATGAGTCATCGGTTGTCAAGAACGTGGTGGCCGACGTCCCAGCCTGCTGCTTGGCAACCAGCCATTTGTCAAAAAACAGCCTAGGGCAGTGATGGCGAACCTTGGCACCCCAGATGGAACTACATTTCCCATGATGCTCATGCACTCTGCAGTGTAGTTGAGCATCATGGGAAATGTAGTTCCAAAACATCTGGGGTGCCAAGGTTCACCATCACTGGCCTAGGGGGTCCCACCACCCTCAGGCATTGCATGCTTTTTTTACTCTCTGGTCCTTTTAATGAATTGGGCTTGAGAGCTTTTTATGGGGTATTTACCAGGACATTTATTTTTCTGTAGATACCGCATAATTGTTTTTTCGGGGAGGGGTTTGTATGAATTTGACTAAGTTTACTGCATGCGATAATTTATGCAAATGAGTAATGTGATACTTATTGCATGCGGTAAACATTTAGTGAATTGACCCCTTAGTCACTTTAACCAAGGCAAAATCTCACAAATGGTATAATGTAATACTTTTCCTAATTTTTTATTTTTTTGTTCTTGTATAAAGACATTTTCTCACTGCATATTGTTATTTTGAAAACTGTTATTACAGCCCAGATCCCCTAGTCTGCTGTTGATGAAATGTGCACCGTAATTCACCCCATCCCTGTGTGCACAGATTTATTTGTGTGGAGACTTGTGAGGAAAGCTAAAACTTAAAATGTAATCTCTCTAATCAGTCTGAGCAATACCAACTATGGCAGCCCCATAATACAATGTACATAGGAAATATAATCTAGTTTTAGATCATACACTAGAACGTCTGATATTTTGGGATACTGGGATTTTGGAATAATATGAAGTTATTATTTCACACACCCCAAGAATCGAATGTCTGGTTTACGCTGCCACGCCGTGATCGGGGGGCTGACTGCAAGAACCAGAAGAGACAGCCTGCCCCCTGATGACATCAGATAAGAAGATGATGTGCCACATGCACAGTGCTGTAGAAATCAGCTGGCGCATGCACAGTGCAATGAAGATGGCCACAGTGCCTCCTGAGATGTGTGATGTCAGTATCCTAGGGGGCTGGGGGCCATTTTAAACATGAAAGTTGATTGTACAGGTTCAGGTCCTGCAGAAAAGGTACTTTACCAAAAATGTAAAAAAAAAAAAAAGAATTTAATATTGTGACGGGCAGGGGAAACTTATGGCTCATCATAGAAGATGGTGAAAGTTAAGGTCATATTTATTGGTTAGGCTTAGGTTATTTTAGGGGTAAAGTTTAAAGGTAGGTTAATACTTTGTTACTTTTAGTGGCAGTGGTACAATAAGGAGACCTTGAAAATAAAAACCTTGAAGATAAAAACTGAGCAGAATTTTTACTGAAATATTGCTGAAATAATTTTCACCCCTCCAGTGACCTGTGTATTCCTAGCTCCTCTTCCTTTCCAGTTCTCCAACCTTGTAGACTCTTCAGCTTTCAACACTTTGAGAATGTTGGAGAATGCCTGTATCTACCATCACACACTATAGTTCCTTCTTCTGACCCCTAAATCTGTGTCCTATGTCTGTGACATTGAGCTCAGAGGAAGAAACCATGGCATGTGGCTGGAGGCACAAGCATTCCACACTCCCCGAAGGGGCAAATGTGGGAGGCATGGGCTGCTAGAGAGGTAAGTATTAAACCTCTTCTGTTGCAGAGAACGTCGGATAGGATTTTTATAGTATGTCAGGGTTCTATTAAGGGTTCTGTTAGTTTAAAGCTCAAAACTTTGAGTTCAGTTTAAACTTTTTTTTTTTTTACATTTTACAAAATAATATTTTGACATTGGCACTGAAAGTTCCTTTGTCCAAAAATACTGTACCTATTCTGCAATGATAAAATGTATTTACAAGATGCAATTAAAAGGATGCATGTGTTTTTTAAAGTGAGCACAATACAAGTTCTTCTAAAAAAAACAATCTATTGTTTTACATTTTTTATTCATGGGACTGTAGGCAGAACAATTCAAAATATGTCCTCTAAAACCTAAATCTTTAAATGAATATACACCAAAACCATTTTGATCTTTCCTCTTCTGTCTTCTGCCGCTGACTGACAGATGTCGTTTTTAAAAAAATTATAAATTTAACAGCCTTTATTTAAAAAAATGTGACTTAAAACTGGCCAATAACATTTTAAATATGCAAATTATCTTAACCTGCTAGAATTTTTTCGGGTCTGCCAGGTTCCCATAGGTGGAGGGCATGGACAGTTGGTTGGTTGCCCCACCCCCACATTCTATTCTTATAGTTGTGACATGCTGAGAAATGGCCACACAGCGTGTTCTGTTCTTATATTCTTATTTAAAAAAAAAAAAAAAGAGTGTGTGTATATATATAGATATATATATATATATATATATATATATATATATATATATATATATATATATATATATAATTATTCTGTACTGTCTGTCCACTGGTGGGCAATTTATCCTCAGACTTCATGACAGAAGTACTCTAAACAGGCCCCCTCTTGCAGCACTGGCAGCCTTCCTGTCCTGTAATTTACAAGTGCTCTGTGAGGGGGAAACTGTATAAGACTAGCTGCTGCGAGAGCCAACTGGGAACAACCTCTGTGCTTCTACTTTAGACCTTTTTGAGGATGAATGGTTCTACAACGTGTGCAGCTATAGAGGTCAGTGATGGCTTGTTGTAACGCTAATTTATTGATTGTTGAAAGGAAGTAAATACTTGAATGTCCTTAACTTAGCTACCATAAGCCATTTACAACCATTGCCATTATCGCTATGGCTGGGTAGTAAGAAAATGAACAAGCAAACGGCCACAATAGCAGCCATGACCTCGTGATTACTTTTTGCAGCTGGCCGATCAGTTCTAGAATCAGTAAATGCACTCCTAGGCATCTTTTATACAAAGTGGAAGTCCATGCTAAAACTACACAATTGTAAGGCTTGACACATTTAGTATTTATTTATTTGCATCTATAGACCCCAACATTCTAACACTAACCTATCTAGCCCTGTAAAGAAAAAAATCAGTATACATACCTTTTCTGCAGGCCATCCGACCCGATCCCACACTGAGCTGTCAGCCGCGGCTTTGCTGTGTGGGCAAGTGCAGAGGACACGTCCAACAACGGAATCCCCATAGTAACACTATGGGAGACATCACTCCCCATTCATTTCACAGCCGTTGTCTCGGCCGTGTACTCTGTAGATCTTCCACCGCTGGAGATTGGGTCGGATTGCCTGCAGAAAAGGTAGGTCTACGTTTTTTTTTTTTTTTTCCTGACAGGGCTAGATAGGTTAGTGTTAGACTGTTGGTGTCTATAGATGCAGGGATTTGTTTTAGTATGGACTTCCCCTTTAACAAAATGTTAAGGTTATATTGCAATTACAGTAGTTGTATTCTGCTCTACTTTTAGAAAATAATAATTACTGTGTTTGTTTTTTTGTTTGTTTTTTGGAACATTTACATGTAAAAATTTTGGATTTTACCATGTGTGTGAAAGGTACTAAGATAATAGTATTCTTGTTTAACCAGAACTTTCTTTGCTAAAGTACCATGAAATGTGCCAGTCTGTGTTAGTATCTTATGCATCATTTCTTTTACTACTTGTGTTTTACAGGTCCTGGCATCATGTCGAGCCTTTATATTGACCGCTCGAGTCCCATGCAAGGTTAGTATATATCCTGTTCTTATTACAACCTCATCCTATTTCCCCAATGCAGTATATCATTAGTTAAACCTTGTTTGGGTAAAGTGAGGACTGATTAGAACCCTTGTCTTGGGCCTCGTACACACGGTTTGATTGTTGTATGACCGAGCGTTAGATTTTTGTCAAAAGCACGTGTGCAGGATTTTGTCTAGCATACTAACTATCCGCAAAATTGTCGTTTGACAAACGTGAACGTAGTGCTGTACTATGAGAGCATAAAGAGGAAGTTCATTTCTCAAGCGCCACCCTTTGGGCCCCCTCTGCTAATTTCATGTTAGTAGAAGTTTGGTGAGCGTTGATTCAAGATTTTCAGATTGTACAAAACAAATGCCTTTTAAAATATGTTTGGCATAACTACATCAGTATCATCAGCAAAGAAGCTTCATTATTATCCCATTAAAGAACATGAGAATGTGCGCTACATTTCGACATTTCATTCAATTGCTAACGTTAATTCTAGATTACTAACGGTAGTTTACAAGACCAAACTCTTCCCAGTCGTTCCTTGATTCCGGCATGCGTGTTTGTACTTTCGACTTTTGTGTGACGGTTTCTGTACTGACCATCCGAAAATCAGACATTGAGTTCACATCTGACAAAAATTTTATAGCCTGCACACCCAGCTTTTGTCTGATGTAAAAGTCAAATCGGATGTAGAAAGCACCGTACTAACGATCCGAAAATCCACAGACCGCTCGTCTTACGAATTTTCCCTTCTGATTTTCGTTTCGTGTGTACGAGGCCTAAGTCCGGATAGGGAGCTATCCCTTCACTTTCTGTCCTTTAGACAAAACTTAAATGGAAAATCACTCTTCAAAGTTGTTAGAATAGGTGTCCCTATTGGAAGATTTTTCATCTATTCCTGTTCTAGTGACAACTGTAAAATTTGGGATTCCCTTCATTTTGTGTCCCAGCAACCAAGGCCACCAAAACAAATGGAAAGGGTGAATCTCTCCAGCGGGGCTACAGATAGGGGTTCTACCTGCTCTCCTCTTTTTAAAACTTTAAAAATAACTTTAGATACACTTTAAAATGATGGTCGCTGTCTAGTGCATATAGCACATACCAATAAAATTAACCACTTCAATACAGGGCACTTAAACACCTTCCTGCCCAGACCAATTTTGCGCTTTCAGCGCAGTCGCACTTTGAATGACAATTGCGCGGTCATGCTACACTGTACCCAAATTAAATTTTTAACATTTTTTTCCCACAAATAGAGCTTTCTTTTGGTGGTATTTGATCACCTCTACGGTTTTTATTTTTTGCTAAACAAATAAAGACCGAATTTTTTTTTTTTTTTTTTCAGTTTTAAAACTTTGTAAATAAGTAAGGTTTCTCCTTCACTGATGGGCACTGATGGGGCTGGACTGACGGGCGCTAATAAGGTGGCACTGATGGGCACCGATGAGATGGCACCAATGAAGTGGCACTGATGAGGTGGCATTGATGGGCACTGATATGTGGCACTGATAGGTGGCACTGAGGGGTGACACGGATGGGCACTGATAGGTGGCACAAATTGGCACTGATGGCTGGCATGGATGGGCATGGATAGGTGGCACGGATGAGCATGGATGGGCACTGATAGGCGGCATGGGTGGGCACTGATAGGTGGCACGGATAGGCACTGATAGGTGGCATTGTTTGGTACTGATGGATGCCAATCGCGAGTGAGGAAAAGCCGATCACCGATTCTTCCTATTTACACTGATCAGCCGTGATTGGACACGGCTGATCACGTGGTAAAGAGTCTCCGTTGACTCTTTACCAAGATCGTAGTTGCGGGGTGTCAGAGTGACACACCGCAACAAAGATCGCCCCGGGGGCGCGCATCGGCTCAAAATCCTGAGGATGACATATGATGTCCGATCAGGATTTTAAAACCACTTTGCCGACGTCTTTTGACAATAGGGCGGGCGGCAAGTGGTTAAACTGACAAATGAGTAGTAAAGTTGACTTGCAAGTTGTATGTAGTAACATCCTCACAATGTACTATATAAATATCTAGGTTTAATAACACAAAGGCTGAATATCAATGGGGCTTGTTCTAAGTGCCAGTGGAAGTATGGAGGACAGTAGAGTAATTCCGCGTACATACGATCGGAAATTCGGCCAGGAAAAGACCGATGAGAGCTTTTGGTCGGAAAATGCGACCGTGTGTATGCTCCATCAGACTTTTGCTGGCCAAATTCCAGCCAGCAAAAGATTGAGAGCATGTTCTCAATTTTTCAGTCGGAAAAGGCTCCGATCGGAAATTCCGATCTGTAACCATTCCGACACGCAAAATTCCTAAGCATGCTCGGAAACAATTTGACGCATGCTTGGAAGCATTGAACTTAATTTTCTGGGCTTGTCGTGGTGTTGTATGTCACCGCGTTTTTGACAGTCGAAAGTTCAGTGAACTTTTGTGTGACCGTGTGTATGCACGCCAAGCTTGAGTGGCATTCCGTCGGAAAAACTATCCAAGATTTTTCTGACGGAAAATTTGCTCATGTGTACGCGGCATTAGAGAGAAGTTTGTGCATATATATTTAGATATATACTGTGTGTGTGTGTGTGTGTGTGTGTGTGTGTATATATATATATATATATATATATGTGTGTACAGTGCCTTGCGAAAGTATTCGGCCCCCTTGAACTTTTCAACCTTTTGCCACATTTCAGGCTTCAAACATAAAGATATAAAAATTTTTAGTTTTTTGTGAAGAATCACCAACAAGTGGGACACAATTGTGAAGTGGAATGAAATCTATTGGCTTTTTGAAACTTTTTTAACTAATAAGAAAAAATGAAAAGTGGGGCGTGCAAAATTATTCGGCCCCCTTGCGTTAATAATTTGTAGAGCCACCTTTTGCTGCGATTACAGCTGCAAGTCGCTTGGGGTATGTCTCTATCAGTTTTGCACATCGAGAGACTGAAATTCTTGCCCATTCTTCCTTGCAAAACGGCTCGAGCTCAGTGAGGTTGGATGGAGAGCGTTTGTGAACAGCAGTTTTCAGCTCTTTCCACAGATTCTCGATTGGATTCAGGTCTGGACTTTGACTTGGCCATTCTAACACCTGGATACGTTTATTTGTGAACCATTCCTTTGTAGATTTTGCTGTATGTTTGGGATCATTGTCTTGTTGGAAGATAAATCTCCGTCCCAGTCTCAGGTCTTTTGCAGACTCCAACAGGTTTTCATCCAGAATGGTCCTGTATTTGGCTGCATCCATCTTCCCCTCAATTTTAACCATCTTCCCTGTCCCTGCTGAAGAAAAGCAGGCCCAAACCATGATGCTGCCACCACCATGTTTGACAGTGGGGATGGTGTGTTGAGGGTGATGAGCTGTGTTGCTTTTACGCCAAACATATCATTTTGCATTGTGGCCAAAAAGTTCGATTTTGGTTTCATGGGACCAGAGCACCTTCTTCCACATGTTTGGTGTGTCTCCCAGGTGGCTTGTGGCAAACTTTAGACGAGACTTTTTATGGATATCTTTGAGAAATGGCTTTCTTCTTGCCACTCTTCCATAAAGGCCAGATTTGTGCAGTGTACGACTGATTGTTGTCCTATGGACAGACTCTCCCACCTCAGCTGTAGTTCTCTGCAGTTCATCCAGAGTGATCATGGGCCTCTTGGCTGCATCTCTGATCAGTCTTCTCCTTGTCTGAGCTGAAAGTTTTTAGAGGGACAGCCAGGTCTTGGTAGATTTGCAGGGGTCTGATACTCCTTCCATTTCAAAATGATCGCTTGCACAGTGCTCCTCGGGATGTTTAAAGCTTGGGAAATCTTTTTGTATCCAAATCCGGCTTTAAACTTCTCCACAACAGTATTATGGACCTGCCTGGTGTGTTCCTTGGTCTTCATGATGCTCTCTGCGCTTTCAACAGAACCCTGAGACTATCACAGAGCAGGTGCATTTATACAGAGACTTGATTACACACAGGTGAATTCTATTTATCACCATCAGTCATTTAGGACAACATTGGATCATTCAGAGATCCTCGCTGAACTTCTGGAGTGAGTTTGCTGCACTGAAAGTAAAGGGGCCGAATAATTTTGCACGCACCACTTTTCAGTTTTTTATTTGCTAAAAAAGTTTAAAATATCCAATAGATTTCATCCCACTTCACAATTGTGTCCCACTTGTTGGTGATTCTTCACAAAAAAATTTAATTTTCTATCTTTATGTTTGAAGCCTGAAATGGGGCAAAAGGTTGAAAAGTTCAAGGGGGCCGAATACTTTCGCAAGGCACTGTATATATGTATATGTATATGTGTGTGTGTGTGTGTGTGTGTGTGTGTGTGTGTGTGTGAAAAAAAATAAATATATATATATATATATATATATATATATATATATATATATAGTAAAGGATTAGCATCAAATGTAGAGCTTGAAGGCCACCACCATTTGCTGGTTCTTCTTTTTAAGGGCTTTGTTGAACTTTCTTTTAATAAAAATGGGCAAATAAACAAAGATAGGTTTCCCTCGCAGGGGTTTCAGCATTCCTTTTCATCAACACAACTACATTCAGCCTAGTTGGCTCTCACTTGCAGCACTGCAGCTCTGGCCTTACCCTCCAGGCCCTTGTTTGTCTCATACAGACTGTTTCACCGACCACCCTTGGTGCATATACCTAACAACCTCTTACTGCACTTGCTCCCCCCCGTGGAGCCCTCCTGACTCCTGGTACTCAGACTTCCTGTCTGCTGGGGTGGAGCCCAGAACCATGGTCAGGTTACTACTAAAAGCCCAGCACACACCTGACCAATCGGTATGCTGGCTGTTCTCAAAATCGGGACCCAGGACTAGGGATTTCATCCCACCCGGATCTCTCAGAAATCCCTGAGCTCCAGGTGCCAAAATGGACTTTACAAAACACTGAGGAAACTGAAAGGCCAGTTTCCTCTTCATGTTACATGCTCCCTGGAGCCCCTTAACCCGTCTGGTTGAGAATTCTGGGTCAAATCCTCCATCTAGGGCAACGCTCTGCCATATATATATATATATATATATATATATATATATATATATATATATATATATATATATATATATATATATATATATATATATTATAATATAATCTCTCACACACACACACACTTATAAACGCAGCACTTTTTTGTGTTTGCCCCTATTTATCATGAAGTGAACGCAAAGATCTACGACTTTTTCTATGTACACAAAAGGCCTATTTCTCTCAAATATTGTTTGCCAAGATAATCCATCCACCTCACAGGTGTGGCATATCAAGATGCTGATTAGACAGCATGATTATTGCACAGGTGTGCCTTAGGCTGGCCACAATAAAAGGCCACTCTAAAATGTGCAGTTTTACTGTATTGAGGGGGTTGAGGGGTCCGAAGACCAGTCAATATTTGGTGTGACCAACATTTGCCTCACGCAGTGCAGCACATCTCCTTCGCATAGAGTTGATCAGGTTGTCGATTGAGGCCTGTGGAATGTTGGTCCAGTCCTCTTCAATGGTTGTGCGAAGTTGCTGGATATTGGCAGGAACTGAAACACGCTGGGCAAACACAAAAGTGTTGCGTTTTATAATTTTGTTCAGTGTATTTATATATCCGTGTGTGTGTGTGTGTGTGTGTGTTTGTGTGTATATATGTATATAATATATTTTGTGGCATTGAGACCCAGTGCTACCTGGAAGATTGCTGGTTTACACCAGATTTTGGAGAGAAAGGCACGCTGATTGCACAGCTGTGTGCTGGGCTATTTAATTGTGACATGACTATTCCTCAGGGCCCCACCCAGCAGACAGGAAGTCTGTGCATGGGAGTCTGGTGGACTCCCATTCCTCTGAGAGGAGTCAGAGGCTGCATGGGGCAGCCAGAGCATGCATGTCTGCAGGAGGCAGATGTACTTGATGACAGAGCAGCAAGGCGCTGATCAGGAGTAAGCTGGAGAGAGCTTAACTGAGGAGAAGACCTAGGGCCTAGGCTAAAGGCCTGAAGCAGCTGTATGGCAAGATTGTAAGCCAGGAGGCTAAAGTATTGTGTGCAAGATACAGCAATGGCAGAACCCCCCTGCGTGGGCTACTGATGTCTTTGTGAACTTTTCAGTGGGCTACCAGGCCCTTAAAAATACAGTTCTGGACTGGCGTACTCGCTGAAAACACACCTACCGCTTGAGTCGGATCACCCCAATCTTACACGTGGTGGAGAATGTGGGCAGAGATGGAAGAGTAGCAAGAGACGGTTTTTCAGTAATGCTGTGAGGAGCAGCTAATGTGAACCAGTGGAGTCTACATGTGAAAGTGTGCTGCTTGCAAGTCTTAAAGAGACAATACGCCAAATTTTCCTGTGTTAAAAGGAACAGTGTTAAAAAGCGTTGTTGACCTGACTGCAGATATGGGGCGGTCAAAACACAAAAAGGAAGCAATGTTTGCTGAGATGAGAGACAGAAACCTGTGACTGGAGGGGTTGTCACCGACAGAACAAGCCCCAGACTGGTGCAAGTTGCACTTGGCCACATTGGAGCAAAGAAAAAAGAAAAGCAAGTCGTCACTTAATGCAAAGATTGAGCAGATTGGTGTAGAAATCCGTACAGCTTCATACTATCTATGTTGCCTTCTGAACATGTTAAAGACTTTTTGGCAGAGTTTGCGATGACTGCTTTCTACAGAGGATGGCCCAAAGGTCGCTGGGTTGAGTTGGTGCAACCTTTTCTGATGGAGGAGTACCAAGAGGTGTACCGCAGGATGTGTCCTAACCAAGATGACTGTGACAATTTCCTAAGACAATCCAATCTAGAGAGGAGTGGAAAAATTCAGCGGGTAGAATGTGGTCTCCCATAGCAGCCAGAGAAAATGTTTTCAGGAAGGCGGAGCTACAGCAGAGATTTGGTTCAAATTGTGAGTGAAGATGTTGGTGCAAAAGTGTCTGTTGCCGTCCCTGGCAACCTGGTGAAAATGTTGTTCAGCCTACAGGGGATGACCGAGAGAACAAGAAAACCGTTATTTTCATCTGATGGCTGCTTGTGTGAAGTGGTCAGCCTAGAGAAGAGGGCGCCGTATCCAGCATCCTGCAAGGGGTGTGATCAGGTGTGTGGGTCTGCTGTTACCCCTGGCATCAGGAAACCTGTTTGGCCTGCAAGGGATGTTGGAAAATCCAAGAAGGATGCAATGTTGCCCCGTGTCTATGTGGGGGTATTGGCTTGTGTGAGTGCAGCAAAGAAGGGACAATGCCCTCAATTGAAGCTTTCCACACCTGCCAAATGGAATGGTAAGACTGTTGCTGTTACCAATGTGAGAGACTGGTTATGGGACTATTCCCTGTGAAGTGGAGATAAGTCCAGTGAGAAAATCTGCTTTCAGAGACTTGCTGCAAGTGAATACCCTGTGTAGTAGCAAAGCCCAGTTTGAAGCAGAACCTGCAGCAAGCTTGTGTAGCAGGAAGACCAGTGGTAAAAATGAATATGTGTCGCTCGCTAATGTGATTAAAAATGCTAATGGTAAAAATGTGATATTTGCATCCAGAAATAAATGTCAGGGGTGACCACTGAGAAATATGTGCCATTGCCCCTAGCAACCATGACAGGTGCAACAGGTTTGTCCCTGGAGACCTCAAAGAAGCTCATGGTGTCTGAGTTTGAGGTTTCCCAGGACAACTGTGTAGCCACCCCGACGGGTGAGAGAATCTCTTGTAAAATAAAAAGTGATGTAATGTCCCACAGGCTGAAGCTGGTAATGAGCTGGGACAGCCTATGAAAGTCAGGAATGATGATGAGGAATGTATTTATGACAATGTTGATGAAGGGTTTCCCATGACAACCACAGGCAGTGCCGCAGAGTTGTCCCTGGAAATCTCACGAGGACTCCCATTGTTGGTTGCTCAGGTGGAACACAGTGGGAATACGACTCAAATGATGGAGCATGAAGGATGTGGTTGACAGTGACTCATGTAGGATGCCTGCTGCTAAACCATTATGTCCACCTGTGTCTCCTTGGGCAGAGGGAGCAGTGCTACGGAGTGCTGGTGATTGGAGCACAGACAGTACAGACTAGGATAGTCTCGCCATAAAGGTGTTAGCGTGGTGGAAAGAAATTTCAGAAGGTAATAGTAGGGTGGACACTATTGCTCCTGTGACAAATGGGGAGACTGCAGGGCCAGTAGACACAGGTGTGTTAGCTTTTGCAGAAGTTAACCCTCTCCAGTTGGAAGGATCTGAAAAGGGCGCATACACAGCAGAGGTTTTGTCCACAGCAAAAGAGATGGGTAATGTTGAGTGTCAGAAATATGGGCTAATGGATAGGGACTTGGAAAGGCTCAGTGTTGCTGAAAATGAGAGGATGAGTGTGACCCATGTATTTTGCAGTGCTCATGGGGAGCCGCAAGTTTTCCACCTGAGGTGGAAGTCTCTTTGAATGTCTTTGAAAGTCCCTCCACGTCGTTGGGAAGAGTTCCTAGAGTTCTGTGTTTTGATGTGGCATGTCTAGAAATAACTCAGATGTTGGAATTTGTGAAAATCTTTCCACTGTACACCTGCATGTATCCACCGCAGATGGGTGACCTGGTACTGCGTAGTACCAATCAGTGGAGACAGGTGATAAAGGCGATGTTAAGCAATGTTGATTAAAAATTGGTTACTGCAATGTTGGTTACTTTTGTGGAAAGTGGTCTCACAGTTCTCTGCGACAGTGCTTCCAATGGCAGTTGTGTGCGGAAGGCGCTCACGAGAACTTTGAGAGGAATCAGAAATTATAGACATGGTGGAAGTGTCTCCGTATGCTGGTGTGATGAGCTGCATTCCTGCTGGTGCAGCTGAGCAGTGGTTGGTACATGCCGCGTGTACTCTCACCCGCTAGACCTCATGTAAAGGAAGGGCCCAGAACAGACACGACAGTAGTAGGAATTCGATCCATCGCTCACAGGGAGATGCAGTTTGAGGTACCCAGAGACTCTGATGGGAAATAACAGTGTTGGTAACTGTAACGAAAAAGTGTATGATAAGCACTGTAGAGCATTGTCGCACAGCTCAGAGGTATTGGTTGAGGTACCAATGGACACAGAAATGGTTAAAGAGATTGATGTGGAAAAATGTGGTGAAAAATGTCTGTCGGTAGGACAGTCGCTATTGGAGTGTTGGACAACGGGGGGTGATGTGAAACTGCGGGAATGTCCCATAGGGAGTAACTGCTTGCCTGTAGGTGGTCCCTCCACAGACACTGCCTCAGCAAACAAGGGGACAAGAGGTCCTGATGACAATGATAATATTGAGTTGAATAATCCATTGTGGAACATTGCTGTTGAGGTTAAACAGAAGGATGTGGTGTTAATCTCAGATGGTTTGGTTGCCAAAGATAATCACACGGGGTTAGTGAACATGAGAAACAGATGTTGTTTGTTTTTGCGTCAGGTAGTGAGAGGGGTCAGTCCCTGACAGCTTTCATGGAAGTGGGTCCCCAACAGTGCCAGGAGAGTAGGTTTGTAGGAGAAAAAAAAGGAAGGGCGGATCCTGTGGCCAGAAGGTGGAAGGGATATAGAGATTAGTGTGAGCCCACGGTTCAGGAAGAAGTGCTGGTGGAAGCACATCTGGAAGAAGATGAGGGTGGAGTGCCCATTTAGATAAAAGGTTGGGCAGATTAGGACTTCTGCTGCTGATAGTTGGCACAGAGGTGCCAAGGTGAAGTTCATACCCAGAAAAAGAAATGGGCTAATGACTGGCACAGAGGTGTCCCACCCATGGTGACAGGTTTGTGTTCCTCTCTCCGATTAAAAACAAGGGGGGAGAATATGTGGCAGTGGGACCCTGTGCTACCTGGAAGATTGCTGGTTTATGCCAGATTTTGGAGAGAAAGGCACGATGATTGATTTAGTTGTGACCTGACTTCCTCAGGGCCCCGCCCAGCAGACCGTAAGTCTGTGCCTGGGAGTCAGGTGAACTCCCATTACTCAGAGGAGTCAGAGGCTGCATGGGGCAGCCAGAGCGTGCATGTCTGCAGGAGGCAGATGTACTTGGTGACAGAGCAGCAAGGCGCTGATCAGGAGTGAGCTAGGAGAGAGCTTAACTCTAGGAAACTCTCCCTGCTCTGAGGAAAAGACCTAAGGCCTAGGCTAAAGGCCTGAAGCAGCCGTATGGCAAGAATATAAGCCAGGAGGCTAAAGTATTGAGTGTGCAAGATACAGTAATGGTGGAACCCTCCTGCGTGGGGTACTGATGTCTTTGTGAACTTTTCCGTGCTTATAAATAAAAGTGGGCTACCAGGCCCTTAAAAATACAGTTCTGGACTGGCGTACTCACTGAAAACGCACCTAATGCTTGAGTCGGATCATATATAAAATTGTGTGTGTATATAGATTATCTTGTATCCAGTATACACATTTCCTCATGCTAGACAGATTTAAAAAGGAATACCAACTTGTAATATGTGTGCAACATATAAATATACCAGAGCTACCACATGGTGTTTAGAAAATTAAACTGTACAATATATATTGTATGAATTACACGCAAGAAATATTTTTTATTATCTGCTTCTTGGGAAATCAAAACCTGGTTTATCTTTGCAACATTTCACCTCCTTCATCTAACAGCATGCAAGTCGCTCAAACTGATTTATTACTGGACTGTAATAGTTCACAGTCTTGGGGGTAGAAAAAAAACAATAAACTTAATGGTTTTGCTAGTTAGCAACTATGGTTGTTCAGTGGTAGCAGTTGTAGAAGGTCTCTAAATGGTGATAGTTATGAGACGCAGGACTCAATCTGCCTGTCGACCACTGTTCAAAAACTAATCAGTAATGGGAAAGGCTCCCTTGGGGTAAGTTAAATACATTGGTGAAGCAGACAATCGTTTTAAAAGCAAAGGCACTGTGGCTTTTCTTGTACAGGTTTCCTCTAGATTTACCAAAAACATATGATATGAGGTCAAATCTAAACACTTTTAATTTGTTTATCAGGCAGGCCCTTGCACTTCATAGTTGAAGGTAAATCTAAAAAATTGAATAAGAAAATTGTATAATGTATGGCCAGTCTTGCACTTATGATTCTCTTTTCATTAGGTAAAAATAATCCTAAGAGAATGTTATTGGGACCCACATTTCTGGTCTGGTTGATGTCTTAAAGTTCAGAACTAATCGGGATTGAAACCTCCCGAATCCAGTGATCTTTTCCTGTGGATGAGATCTTTTTTTGTGGATGTTCCTGTAAAGCTATGCGTTAAAGTACCGTATATACTTGAGTATAGGCCGACCCGAATATAAGCCGAGGCACCTAATTTTACCACAAACGACTGGGAAAACTTATTGACTCGAGTATAAGCCTAGGGTGAGAAATGCGCAGCTACTGTAAGTGGAAAAGAGGGTCAATGATGCCCATTTGCAGCCTCACTGTGCCCATGCAGATGGACACAGTTGACCAGTTTGGGGCCCTGTATCTCAGGGTCACTTAGTACTAGGAACCCCATCTTTAGATATGTTGTAGTGCTAATTCCACTGGGTTGGAATACAACATTTGGGGTTCCTAGCACCAAGTGTCCCCGAGATATGGGGCACCAAATTCGGGTCAGAAAATCTCAAGCACTTTTCTGCAGCAGAGAATGACATTTTCTGAACCGACTTTGGGGCCCTGTATCTCGGGGCCACTTAGTGCTAGAAACCCCATCTGGATATTGGATATGTTATAGTGCTAGATCCACTGGGTTGGCACACCAAATTTGGGACTCCTAGACCCAAGTGGCCCCGAGATACGGGGCCCCAAAGTCGGGTCGGAATTTTTTTTTTTTTTTTTTTTTGCTGCAGAAAAGTGCTTGACTCGAGTATAAGCCGAGGGGGGCACTTTCAGCACAAAAAAAATGTGCTGAAAAACTCGGCTTATACTCGAGTATATACGGTATACCAGCTTATGATGAAAGCATCAATCACATTTACTACATTAAACTCTTGCAGTCACATGCCCTTTAGCATCTTATGTGTTGTATATATTAAAGTTATTTGGATTTGAGCACAGACATTCCTCATCCATTTGTGTTGCATAGTACAGGTCTGTGACCAGACCCAAGTCTATAGCTCTCCTCCAACTCTGTCTGTCTGCCCCATATTGGTACTATATATCCACTAAAGCAGTGAAGCAGTGGTCTCCAAACTGTGGTCCAGGTGCCAGATCCAGCCCTTTGCTTGCCTTTATCTTGCCCTTGGAGCACTATTCCTCCCACTGATGCCAATGATGGGGCACCATTCCTCTCAATGACACCAACATTGGGGCCTAATTCTTGTCACTGATAGCAACAATGTGGCACTATTCCTCCCACTGGTGCCAATGATGGGGCACAATTTCTCTCAATGACACCAACATTGTTGCTATCAGTGACAAGAATAAGGCTCCAATGTGGCACTATTCCTCCCAATAAAACAAATGATGGGGTATTGCTTACTCCCACTGATGGCAGGGCATTCCCTACTCCAACCAGCCACATTGGCTCCTCTAAAGCATGAAGGACAGAAAACTTTGTTTAGACAGTTTGGAGACCCCTACACTAAAGTATGCTATAAGCAAGTAGGTTTTTAGAATTTAGCACAGCAGAGACTGGCCAGAGAAGGATTACTTGGACGAAGTTGGCCAGCTTGAACATGTATTGCAATATATGTGAACCATAAATGTCTGCTTTTATATACTAGTTTGCTAGAAATCTGTAAGGGTGTATAGCAGTGTGCAAAGGGTTAATTCTGAGTTTTTATTTCTAGTACAGCATGCCTTGTAAATTTGTGTTTGGCACCCACAGAACCTCCGCCGCTGTCACGGTCTCTGTGTAATACATTTTGTGTGGTCGCTTCCTCTGCTGCATACAGATTTCAGTGCAAAAAAAAAAACAGCAAGAGGTATAATAAATTGCTGCCTCCCTCAGTGTCATTGCTCATGATGTGTTGAACTGTGGCTCTACAATGGGTATGTTTTTATTCCGGCACAAATCCATTTATAATTTTAGATACGTGACATAAATTTCAAAATGTCTACAAAATAAATAAATAAACTAAACAACCATACATATTGCTTTTCATGCTTCAGGAGTTTGCTAATGGCTTTTCTATTACTTGCAAGAGTGCTGCATTTTCTTGTGTGTGTGTGTGTGTGTGTGTATGTGTGTATATATAAAAAGCACATATAATATAGGTAGACAAATCCTGCAAAATCCCTCTGTCACTGATCTTGCGGATCAGTTGATTAATCCATTTTACATGAATCAGGTTCACTTACTAACTGCACTACTTATTTCCTGTAATGGGGACTGTATGACCATATTTGAATTACAGTTGGTACAATATGATACAGTGAACCATAGGGCGTTTGAACTTGTTGCTGTCTTGCTTGGCTCAAGACAGAAAAATGTAGGCTGCAGCAAGTGTTTGGATCGACACCTTCCAATATTCTTTCTACTACATATGCAGCGGTTAGAGCGGACAAACTGAGCAGCTAGACCAGTTTTTGCAGAAAGATAGATGAAGAGGGCGCAAATCTGTAGTATCACATCAGGGCTCAAAATGTCATGCCCTGAGCTACTAGCCAGGCCTTAAGGGTTACTCGCCACCAGCTGCCCCACCCAACCCCGCCCCTAATTCTGCCCCTAATTACACCCTCGTAAATTATCTCATGAAATGACACTTAAATGTTTTATGCAGAATTAAGTTACAAAAATAAATATTAATAACTTTATCTGTGCAACCTCACCTGTGCCCATCAATGCAGCCTCATCTGTACAGGGGAAGAGAGGAGGGGACGGGGATTGCCGGCTGGATCATCAGAGAGTTGGAAACATCGCTGTAACATCTTTCAATTGATATGCACAGTGTTCCCTGTGCTTGCTGTCACATTCAACCCCGCCTCCTGGCCCGGGTACTTTGATAGAAAGAACACCGACCCAATGCCGAGACATGTGACGTATTCAAATGTAACCTGTTAAAGTAATGTCCCCCTCACTGATGATCCAGCAGGCTCTCTCTTCCCCTGGGTGATTGCTGGGAGAAGGGCTCCTATTCAACCCCGCCTGCCGTCGCTGCTCGCCCTCCCCCCTCCGAGGCAGCCCCACATTCGCCAGCAATAATTTTTACACTCGCAAAATGTGAGTAGGAAATTTTGAGGGCTGCCTGCCGGTTTCTGTTTCAGAGCGAACTAAAAAATAGCACAGGTCTGCCTATAATTAACAAAGAGAATACAGAAGTTTTCCTATATGGAAAGTTGCCACAGATTCCTGAAAGGTTTGACCTGTTGTATGGGTAGACAGCTCATGTCAGTCCATGAGCCGTGCATCAATTACACTACACAAGCAGAACCTATAGAGTTATAACCCTCCTCCTCCCTCCCGCTCTGTGCCGATCAGAGCAGGAGCTCAAGCTTTCAGTTCTCTGTGCTGCCCATCAGACACAGTGGAGCAGAGAACTGATCACTTCTAATTAACAGATGGGCTTGCACCCGTTTGATTAATTAGGACCTTTAGATAATTGGAGCAAGCTTATGCTTGCACCAATCTTTGTTAGGGTCCTTTCACACGGGGCGGATCCGTATTGATCCGCCCCGTGAACATCCGCTGCTCAGCGGGGATCGCTCTGCTGATCCCAGCTGACCGGCGGATGACAGGGCGGTCCCTGCACACTGTGCAGGGACCGCCCTGTCAGATCTCCGCTCTCCCCTATGGGGGATCGGATGAAAACAGACTGTCTGTCCGTGTTCATCCGATCCGCTCTGCAGACAAAATAGGGTTTTCCTCCGTCTGCAGAATCGGACTATAGCGGAGGCGGACGATAGCGGGTGTCAGCGGATGCTTATCCGCTGACACTCGCTATCCCATAGGGGGAAGATGTATGTCCGTTTTTCATCCGAAAACGGATGGATGAAAAATGGACATACGGTCCGCACGTGTGAAAGGGGCCTTAATTTCCCCCATTGTTCTTCATTTTGAGTGCTTATCTCAAAGCCCATCTCCAATAAAAACGAGCCGTGCCAGCCGATCCTTTTGAAGTTCCTTGTGTTGATATTTGTAAGTATTGAAATCACTCCCATTGCCACATCCGTAATATTGGAGGTAAAAAAGAAAAAGAAGGACCTTTTTGATTCAGACTTCATAGGTAATTAAGACAGCATGTGGTATAGAAAATTTTATAAACTTTATTGGTACAGTACAATAAAAGATTTCAAGCTGAAAACGTAGAGCTTAAAAACATATATTAGAAAAAAGGTAAGAGCGCTCTCTGCAGGGACAACTCAATCCATACAGCAGGTCCACTCACAGGTGCAGAGGCTCGATGTATCCCAATGCAACAGTAGTAAGAAGAGCTGTCAAAACTGTAATCCTTGAAGTGTCGTTTATTGGTACATCAGAGTGACAATAAAACAAAGCTGACGCGTTTCGGCAATAGCCTTGGTCGTAGCTACAACTAAGGCTTTATTGTCACTCTGTACCAATAAACGACACTTCAAGGATTACAGTTTTGCCGGCTCTTCTTACTACTCTTAAAAACGCATATAGATATATGTGTAAAATGCAGACAATATGGACTTGATACTTAAAAACGAAGTTGTTACACCATATAGGATGAGTAAGCTCTTATACTTCATGTATGTTGGAACCTAGACCATCCAGCTTATCCTTCCGTTTTGGTGTCTGCCCAGGATAACTCTTCTTTCTTATTTGCGTGTGTGTCTCAGTGCAGACAAGTGAGACCCGATTTTCTCAAATTACCCCAATGTATGTCCTGACAAAGCGAACCAGCGAAACGCGTTGATACACAGGGGCTCACTCCACCTATATAGTGTAACAATTTACTTTTTTAAATATCAACTGCAGTTCAACTTTAAGCCGAACAGTGCAGTAGAATGCTTTGAATAGTCATGGAAAAGATAAACTGGTATGTTAAGATGCCTGAAGGGCAAAGGGAAGTGCACTGGATAAACAGGAACTCATTAATGCACCGCAGGTGAATCTTTCTGGTGTATGTATTTGACATTACAGTAAAGGATTAGCCATCTGTGAATGTTTATTAAATGTCAAATTCACTGCTTTAGGCCCCTTTGACACGAGAGACCTAAACGGGTCTAGCTGTCCGTTTTTCAGCTGGAACCGTTCGGGACCCTTTCTCCTCCTATGGAGCACCTGATCTAAACGGGCTTATGTCCGTTTACACCTGGCTAGCTCGGGATCAGATAAAAAAAACAAACAAAAGAGGATCTGTTCCTCTCTGGCTGTCCGGATCAGAGGGCAGCCGGGTATAAATGGACAGCCAGTCTGTTTACATCTGGCTGCCCATAGAGTAGAGCGGGCTGTGTCCATGTTCACTCTGCATACGCAGAGTGGGCACAGACCTGTCAGCCACCTGCTCCGCTCAGCTCGGCAGGGGATTGGCGGATGGATCCCTTGCTGTGCAAAAAACTGATCCGGCCCCTGTGAAAGGGGACGTTAACGTAAGCCCTAGTCTTTTAAAGGACAAATCTGATGAGCAAAGATGAGATTGCACATCTTCATCATGTAATAAAATTCACTTTTTTATGCTAGTGTTAGGCCCTATTCACACCTGTGCAATTTTCTGCTTGAAGCCTGTAGCTTAAATACGTTTAACAAACAAAATCCCATTTATTTCAATGCCCCTTTCACCAGATCCCCCCCCCCCCCCTCCCTAATCTTCTCCTGCTACTGCTTTTTATTGGCTAAAATAAAAACACATGAACCTTGCATATATAAAATGCTTGTAATATGCTTCTAAAACGCTTGTAATATGCTTTCAAAATGCTTAAATAAAAACACCCTAAAATCACTCTGCTAAGGTTTGAATGGGGCTACAATTTGTTAGATGACAAATCTGCTTTCTAAAATACAATAATTAGGAGCGAGGAAGTATATAGGATATTCAGCTGAAACGATACAAGCGATTCAGCACTTCATTTAAATTAGAGAAAAAGTTGGCAGTGTGAAACAATGAACAACTTCACTCACAGCATTATGAATGAAGTGATTGATCATACTTTTATCACGGTGACAGCAAATAAAACGGGAGCTTTTAATGTTAAATAAAATGTTTTGACTTTGAGGTAAAAAGTAGATAAAAAGCTTAGACACTATTTAAAGATTGCTAAAATCTTGTCATTAACCAGAATTGTACCATGTGCTTGTTTGCTTATGTCTCCAAAATCCTCAGTGAATCAATATAACAGACAATAATTCATTTTTTTTCTTTAGTTGCGACTATAATCTCTTTAAAGTAAAACTGTGGCCAGGACGTTCAAATATTTACATATTCTTAACAATCAGTAAATGAGCATTAAAACAAGCCCTTAATGACCTCTGTAGTTGCACCCCTCCACCCCAAAGCACCTTGTCCTCATGTTAATGGGGACAAGGGCCTATTCCTGAAAACCCTGGCTGGTGGTTGTCGGGGTCTGCAGGCAGGGGGCTTATCGGAATCTGGAAGCCCCCTTTAAAAAGGGGCCCCCAGATCCAGGCTCCCCCCTATGTGAATGAGTATAGGGTACATTGTACCCCTACCCATTCACCCAAAAAAAAGTGTCAAGAATGAAAAGCTGCACAGGTTTTTAAAGTAATGTATTAAGGTAACTCCAGCATCTCTTTGGGTTTCTTCTCCTTCCGGCGAGGTCTTCATCCCCCTGGTTCTTCTTCCCTTCGGTTCTTCTCCTCTCTGCGACCCCATACTTATTCACATAAGGTGGGGGGCCGGGATCTGGGGTCTTGTTAAAGGGGGCTTCCAGATTCTGACAAGCCTTCCACCTGCAGACCCCGACAACCACCGGCCAGGGTTGTTGGGAAGAGGCCCTTGTCCCCCCGCCCTAAAGCACTCCCCCTCCCATGTTGAGGGCATGTGGACTGGTATGGTTCAGGAGAGGGGGTAGCGTTGCCTTGTCCCCCCCCCCCCTGACCTGCCAGGCAGCATGCTTGGATAAGGGTCTGGTATGGATCTTGGGGGGGAGGGGGGGTCGAACCTCACGCCAATCTTCTTTTTTTTTTTTTTTTTTTTTTTCATTTTGGCGAGGGATTCCCCTTCAAGATCTTCAGCACACAAGCCGTGCCGCAAGGTCAGATCATCATGATCTAACTTCTGTTGCGACTTCTATTCAAACCAATGGGCTCCCATAGGGAACCATTGATTTTGATGAGAAATGCTGCTAAAAGCCAGCGTAGCTAAACGTGCATTAACGCCAATGCAAAAAGCTACTAAAAGCACGTTTTTACAGTCGCTTTTTCCTGGCGTTGGTGCCCATGTGCATGAGGCCTTGTATTCATTCTTGCATGTGTTACGCCTACTGTCCTTTTTTTATCCCTCCATTCTGACCTGTTCCAGACTATTCCCTCTCTGGCTAACAACGTTATAATGTAGCTGCTGAATATGATTGCTGAATCCTACTTCCTTAAGCCTCATACACACGATCAGACCTTGTACCAACTTTCCTGTGGATTTTTGTACAAAGGGCGTTGGCCCCAAGTTGGTATTGCATACACACGATCTGACTTTTTAGCCAACAAACATGAACGTAGTGACGTTTCAACGTACTGACGACACTTCAAAAGAGGACGTTCGAATACTCCAGCGCCACCTTTGGTCAACTTCTATATTGTTGTCTGATCTTTTGCATTGGTTCTGAGCATGCGTGTTTGTACTTTGTACAAAGTCCGATGGTTTTGTGTACACACGGTCGGACTTTGCTCCTTCGGACTTTTGTTGGCAGAAAGTTGGTCCGTTCGCACAGCCAACAAAAGTCTGATGAAAACTGAAAAAGTTGGTTCGATGGAGCGTACACACGGTCGGATGTTGGTCCAAAACAGCTAATTTGCATGTTTGTTGTCAAAAAGTCAGATCATGTGTACGAGGGTCCAGAACAGCTCCTCTCATTCTCCTAGACACACTACGGCTTGCAGGGGCAACGGAGAGGTAAGTGTGTGCTTCTCCTAGAAAGCACAGTATACATTGTTGATGCTGTCACCATTGTAACCGTTCATACAAGTGGCTCTTTGTCACTTCCGGAAGCTGCATATTATCAGGCAAGGTACACACCTCTCAGTGTTGGCAAGTGTGGGGGAATTGCGATCATGTGACCATGTGGAAAATCATTTAAAAACAGGTAAAACGCAGCATTTTTTTTGTATTGTAACTATAGCAACAACTACAGATATTATTCTGCATACTGATAGAACATTTGAGGCAAGAAGGGTTTCCTACTACTTTAAAAACAAAAGGTTTTACTGTAAATTTGAGGATGAATTATACCACGATATCTGCAGCTACAGAGGTCGGTGGGAGCTTGTACATGAGACTTATGCAAGTATTTCAATATCCATAGTCTAACCATAGTTTTACTTTTATTATTGAATTTAAATGCATGCTTATTCTTTATTATTTTTCTCTTCAGCTCGAATTGACATTCAGCTATTTGGAAATACAAGGCATGATCTGCAACAAACCAGGTTATGTAAGTAGCTATCTATTGAAAATATATATATGTATATCTCTATAATATGATCTTTTAATTTAAAATAAAGTTCCAAGGAAATCACTAAATGGCTGCTCCATAATTCAGACACTATTTTTTAAATTTTTTTTTTTTTTTTTTTTACAATGCGTTCAATTAAATCTAATTGGAATGATAGTTGAAGATATTTTAATAACAGTGGGCAACTCTCACACCTGTATGGCCCATTAGTGTCCTCAGTGACAGAAGGTATGCCAAAGAACTAAGCACTTTCATAGAAAATGCCACATTCTCTTCTTCAACTGTCAAAGTTGAAGTGGTTTCCCGCTACAAAGCTTATTTCCATTTCCATTATTCGACTATTTTTGTATTCTGCATCTCTTGAATGTACCTTGTATAAAAATACACTGGAAAGGATGACAGTCTCTCATTAGTGGAGTGCAAAGACAAAAAAGACTAGAAACGTCGGAATTCGGATATTATATATATATATATATATATATATATATATGTGTGTGTGTGTGTGTGTGTGTGTGTGTGTGTGTGTGTGTGTGTGTGTGTATATATATATATATATATATATATATATATATATATATATATATATATATATATATATATATATATAATGTCACACAATATGCAGCAACAGTTTTAGCCTGTGATTCGCATCCACACCGCAAGTGCCGATCACATGCGATCTCTGAGCACTGCAATCTGTGAACAAAACTGAGCAGTTCGCTGAAGGCAGCGTGAACTGCCTGCGGGAAGGAGTGATGCGGGAACCAGCACTGGTTCCTAATGGCTGCGCAACCCCGATGCGCTTGTGTCACCCGGACACGGCGCATCTCCGATCGGCAGGCGGGCTCTGTGATTGGCCCTCCTGATCACATGACGAATGTGTCCAATCACAGCCATCATGTGATGTAAACAGTGAGCTGGATGCTAGACGATTGGCTCTCCTCTCCTCACACGGAAGTTGTCAGTGAGGAGAGGGGATCGCTGCAGCCAGCCAGGAGTATGAGCTGTTTTTTACAGCTTTTTACACATTGATCACCGGCCCAGTGTCCCCACACTGTGTACAATCTAATGCCGCGTACACACGATCGGAATTCTCGTCGGAAAAAACTCTGATGGTTTTTCCAACGGAATTCCGACGGAATTCCGCCCAAGCTGTGTTGCCTACACACGATCACACCAAATTCCGACGGTCAATAACACAGCGGCATAAAACACGTTCGCCTGCACTATAAAAGGGAAGTTTAATACTCCCGAGCATGCGTCGACTTGTTTCCGAGCATGCGTCGGAATTTTGCGTGTCGGAATTGCATACACACGATCGGAAAATCCGATAGAAAGGTTTTCCGTCGGAAAAATTGAGAACAGGTTCTCAATTCAAAGTCCGTCGGAAATTCCGACAGAAAAAGACCACTGGGCATACACACAAAATCAGATGAAAAGCTCCCATCGGACTGTTTCCATCGGAAATTCCGACCGTGTGTACGCCGCATAAATGTCCCGAAAACACTGTCCCCACACAAGTACCCACACACATGTCCCCACACAGTAAAAACACCTATCCCACATATGTAACAGTAAAATCATATGTCCCAATGATTATTTGCACACATGTCCGTGATCATCTGCCCACATCTGTACATGATCATCTGCGCACATATGTCTGTGATCAGACAAACCAATTATTATACACTTAACGCGTTTTTTTTTTTTACCAAAGACATATACAGAATACATTTTGGCTTAAATTTATGACATTTGATTTTTATTGGATTTCTTTTAAAACAAAAAGTAGAAAATATTGTTTTTTTTTTTTTTTTTAATTTCCGCTCTTTTTGTGAATAAATACCACCAAAATAAAGCTCTATTTGTGTGAACAAAATTATAAAAATTTCATTTGGGTACAGTGTTGCATGACCGCGCAATTCTTATGGAAAGTGCAAGAGTTCTCAAAACTGAAAATTGGCCTGGGAAGGATGGGGGTCGAAAGTGCCCAGTATTGAAGTGGATACAGGCTAAATATAAAAGTGCAAGCTGCCGGCAACAGCACAACAGGACCAATTGTGATAAACGTGAAACAATAAAAAATGTTGCCGTGCTAAACAAAGATATTGAATAAACAAGTGTCCATAAAGTGTTAACAACTGGTGCTGTTCTAAATAGTGCAGATGAATTTCTTGATGAACGTCCAGTAACAATGAGTATAATTGATGTGATCACCCAAGTGCACCTCCACCAATATTGTTATAAAATTAGTTATAAAGTTATCCAAATTATGTGTCTAGACAGGCGTGATATGCAAGTATAGAAGATCCAACCAGCTTCCTCTAGTATATTGCTGGTGGTGCTACTGTCATGGCTGATGGTAAAGTTTACTCCATAGTAGGGCCCATGAAGGAAAGATAAAACAGCCACATAGTGTAAAACTGCTTAACAGTTTATTAAAACAAATCAGTCACTTGCAGAAATCCGGTAAAAACAAGCATTAATAGATCCAAGAATCCTAGAAATCGATCGACCAGTATACAGGATTGGCATGACATGGACTCCATCCGACGCGTTTTGTTAGAATTAACGTCCTCTAGGGCATGCCGGTGGAGGTACGCTTGGGTGATCACATCAATTTATACTCATTGTTACTGGATGTTCATTAAGTAATTCATGTTTAGCACGGCAACATTTTTTTATTGTTTCATAGCAAATAATGATATATATATATTTTTTTTTTTCTTGTTAAAGTAAAAGTTTTCTTTTATTCTAGGATAAATGAGAGGTTTGGGGTCTTTTTTATCCCAGATCTGTCATCCTTATTTCTATTACAAGGGATGTTTACATTCCTTTGTAATAGGAATAAAAAAAAATTTAAAGGGACGGTGTAAAAATAAAAAGTAAAATAAATACGAACAAAATGTATACATTTTTTTTTTTTTTTTAAAGCGCCTCATTCAGCGCATAAACGAACGCATACATTAGTCGCTCAAGCATATGTAAATGATGTTCAAGCCACACATGTGAGGTATCGCCATGAACCTTAGATCGAGAGCAATAATTCTGGCACAAGATCTCCTCTGTAACTCTAAACAGATAATGTTTTAAACTTTCCCCTACGGAGATTAAGTACCGTAGTTTGTTGCCATTCCACGTGCACAATTTTAAATGACATATTGGGTATCTATTTACTCGGCATAATATCATCTTTTATATGTTACAAAAAAATTGGGGTTATCCGTGGTGTTTGTTCGCATAAAAATTCATTAAAGTGTATTATATCCAAACAAATAAATTGCGTTTGAAAGACCAAATGCTGTGTGACATAAAATATTCCAACGATCACCATTTTATTCTCCCTGCTAAAAAAGAAATGTGTGTGTGTGTGTGTGTGTGTGTGTGTGTGTGTGTGTGTGTGTGTGTGTGTGTGTGTGTGTGTATATGTATGTATATGTATATATATATATATATATATGTATATGTATATATATATATATATATATATATATATATATATATATATATATATATATATATATATATATATATATATATATATATATATATATATATATATATATATATATATATATATATATATATATATAGTGTGTAAAAAGCTGTAAAAAACAGCTCAGACTCCTGGCTGGCTGCAGCGATCCCCTCTCCTCACTGACAACTTCCGTGTGAGTAGAGGAAAGCCGATCGTCATGTGATCAGGAGGGCCAATGACAGAGCCCTCCTGCCGATCGGAGATGCGCCGTGTCCGGGTGACACAAGCGCATAGGGATTGCGCAGCCATAGGAACCAGTGCTGGTTCCCTCATCACTCCTTCCCGCAGGCAGTTCACGCTGCCTCAGCGAACTGCTCAGTTTTGTTCACAGATCGCAGTGCTCAGAGATCGCATGTGATCGGCACTTGCGGTGTGGATGCGAATCACAGGCTAAAACTGTTGCTGCATATTGTGACATTGGGGATTTATTTTTACATATTTGTAATATTTTTTATATATATACACACACTAATATTATATATATATATATATATATATATATATATTATATTATATTATATTATTATATATATATATATATACACATTTTTGGGGGTTCTTGGTAATTTTCGAGCAAAAAATACTGATTTAAACTTTTAAACATAAACTTTCAGAAAAGGCCTGGTCAGCAAGTGTATATACTGTGGCATTTTTAAATCCAGTTTAGAAAAATTTTAAGAATATGGCACAATCCTGGTTCTTCCTTGGGAAGGACACATCAAATATTTTTAAGTTTTTTTTTTTTTTTTTTGATTAGTTCAAAACTAAACTTTCTTGCTTGCTTTGGTGCAAAGTTCTTATATTTACTAGTAAGTCTCCATCATGTTGCGGGGATGCTTTTCATTGGAAACGATTTAGAAACCAGTGGGGATTGAGGGCAGAGTGAATGAGATCACTTTTAAGAATATTGTAATATTAGGACATACCTTAAACTATCAATTCAACACGTATCCAGCTGAGCATGTTTTTGCACTACAAGGCTTACGGTAGATCTTAAGGAGATTATTCAGATTGTAATGTGCGGTGAGCTTTAGGTTATTCCAGTTAAAGCCCAGACCTCAATCAAATTTAAAATGTGTGGCTAAACTTGAAAGCTGCTGTGCACAGGTAGTCCTCATTTAACCTGCCAGACCTAGAGCAACTGTGCCAAACAAATATACAAAAATTGCAAGAACCGATGTGCATAACTGGTAAAGATGGAACTATTATTCTCACACCCATAATTGTGGTCTTTGGTGATTCTACCAAGTATTGGCTCAAAGGGACAAACACGTACACATTCGATATAGTTTGTGCCATAGTTAAAAAAAATATTTTGCACATTCAGTATATTGAAGCCTAATTGAAGGCAATAACCCCCCCCCCCCCCCCAGAAAAATCAGCACAAGGGCCATAATTTAGTGAGTAGGATGTGTCCCTTGTGCGGATTCTCTTCTTTTAGGTGACATCTTCCTCCTCTGATGCTCCCTGACCCCCCCCCCCCGCTGTAATACTCTTGTGTGGCGGGGGTTAATAGAACTAAAGGGCTGTCACAGGCTGTCATTAAGAGAACCTGTCTATGCCCAGCCTTGCCGCTCAGTTCCACCATTCATAGAAGCCGTGCTATAACTTCTGTGAATAGAAAGTGATCTATGAATGGAGTGTGTGTATCTATCAATCATATGTCTTTACTCCATTTTTAGATCCTGTTGCATTCATAGAAGCTGTAGTCTGGCCTGAATGGAGCAGCTGGGAGAAAACTGTGGGCATAATCAGGCTTTCTTGATGAGAGCCTGTGATGGTCCCTTTAGTTGTATTAACCCTAGCCGCATCGAAAGACAATAATGGTGGGGGTGTGGAAAGGGGAAACGGAGGAGGACTTCACCTGAAAGAAGAGGCAACAGCACAAGAGCCACATCCTACTAACTGTAATGTATGTCCCTTATGCTGTTTTTGTGTTTTTTATTTTGGATGCACTTAGACTTGTGTGAATCAGATTCTAAATAATAACACTACAAAATGCAGCAAAGTCAATGGGAGTGATTACTTATGTAAACCACTGTAAAACTTAGAATAAAATATTTCCTAAAAAATAGTTTCTTTTGCAATAAGTGGCCTTTTCAACAACTGATGAACACCCTCTTTTCAGAGGGGGCATCTATTTAAGTGATATTTTAAACCAAGTGCAGAGATATCAATCTTGAAGAACCACTTTCAGGGTGATAAAGTGTCAGGTTCTACAGCAAGTACTTGATATGGATAAAATAGCTGCTGTCAACTGGTAACAGAATGGTTGCTATGGGCAATGACACTTTTTTCAAACACTATAAAAATGGGGATGCTCAGAACATGTACAGTCGTGCAGTACACTTTGCAAATAAAGAGCAGATTCCAAGAATTGTTTCATGATGCAAGAAAAGTGGTATCATGCCTTGTCCGTGCAAATATACCAAATAAAAATTTTGAATTACACCCACCATAGAAAATAAATGAAAATAAATTAAGTTGTATAATGCCACATTCATACATGCATAACAGATACTGAGAATTACACCCCGCATACATGACAAGGAAACATACTGCCGTGCAGAGTCAATACATATAATAGGAACAGTTTATTGAGAATTACATCCAGCATACAGAACAAGAGAAGAACTGCTGTGCAGCGTACATGCATACATACATGCATACATACATACATACATACAGAATGAGAACAGATGCCTTACATATGCAGCAGCAAAACTTAATACCCCATGTTATGTTAGGTGGGTATTTCTACTTCCAAATGCAGTCCATTAAAATGAATAAGGCCACTCCACAACCATGAGCCAAACCCAGCAGTAGCTATCCCAGAATGCCTGGTAACCACCGCTTTGCCGTTCTTTGATCACTTTTCAGAGGGGGTAGCCGAGCGTGACAAAGGGGTGCACAAGCCCATACTGAGAATTACATCTAGCATACAGGGCAAGAGAAGTGCCCATACATACAGATTAAGGATATACTGAGGAGATTTACTTAAACTGATGCACACGGAATCTGGTGCAGCAGTGCACAGTAACCAATCTGCTTCTAACTTCAGCTTGTTCAATAAAACTTTGACAGAAAACCTAGACAGTGATTGGTTACTATGTTTATGTGCACCAGTTTTAGTATATCTCCCCCACTAAGAATTCTATCCAACATACAGAGCAAGAGAAGTTTCACTGAGCACTCTCTATATGCACAGACTAAGAACGGATATTGAAAATGACACATGACATATAGCCATGAAAATGTTCTTTGTTGCGTTTATGTTCAAATGGCAGAAACAAAAATGTATACCTAGTGTGTGCAGCAAAGGAATTAGAAGCTCAAATGTAAATGCTATCAACCTTCTAGAAATGGAAACCAAAACTCCAAAATACATATTTCCTGAACTTTTACATGTTTTTTTTCTTCTTTTTTTTTTTTTTTTTTTACATATTTTTATTTTACATACACTATATAATCCCCATTTTACATAAGTAGACTGCTCTTTCTTGGTTCTCATCCTACTTAAGCACTCCTTTGGCTTCACCTACAACTGTTCTTCCTCATTCTGTAGGGGTTCCCAAGGGCTCTGTCCTCAGAACCCCTCTATTCTCCATCTACGCCTTCTCCGTTGATAACCTAGCATGGATTTCAATACCATCGCTATGGTGATGACCAGGGCAGCCATCAGAAATTTTGTAGCCACTTACACAGCTTTAAGATTGGGCCCCTAGGCCTGACCACAAACATTCCCAAGGGTCCGCCCACTGACCTTCCTACTTAATTCGCCCATTGGCCATCTCACCAAGTCCTTCAGTGCACCCTCATTTATTTTAACACTCTTACAAATTAGTACATGAAAATTAAAAGTGTATTTTAAGTCATCGGTGCTTTCAAGTTTTAACAGTAAGTAAAATATGAAGCCTACCACCATGACAAAGTACATGGGGGTCCCCGACTTACGAACGCCCGACCTACGAACATCCCCTACTAACGGGGCGCTGCGGGGACCCTCCGCCATTTTTCGCCGTCCTCCGGCCGTTCTGCGCGGCCATACGGAGCCTCGGAAAATGCCGGCAAACTTCGGAAATGTCCGTAATTTGCCACGCATGCGCAAAACGGCATTAGACGGCACATCGGAAATGTCCGTATTTGTCGGTCTGCGCATGCGCGGCCGACTTGCGAACATTTCCGACTTAAGTACAGGCGGGCAGTCCCTAACGAGTTCGTAACTCGGGGACCCCCTGTAGACTCTTTTGAGCAGGACCCTACACTAAAACGAACTGCACCCGCAAATAGCAAAGAGACGGCCTGTCCAGGAAAGAGAGAGCCACAGTACACCTCCTAGCCTCGCTCAGCCCTCACAGCTGTTCCCACTTCAGCAGTGCCTGCCTCACCTCTCCCTCTTGCATCGCTCTTCCAAGGCCCCCTATCTCCTGCATTAGGTCAGCACTCTGAGGCTCCCACTCACCAGAGTCCCAGTTCCATTCTTGGCAGCAGGATGGAAAGTGGGAGCTGGAGCACTGGAATGCGGTGACACAGGGAGGGAGTTGCAGCCTCCTCCTCTGCTGGGGCCTGTGAATGCACGTGAATGGCTGCTAGGATGCCCGGTGGTCTTGGCAACCAATAATTTTGACAGCGGCAGCCAGCCAAAGGCTGAGAGTCGGGAGCAAGTGCAGTGGGTGGCACCAGCGCGAGTCGGGACTAGTCAGTGTAGGGGATGAAAGGAACAAAGGGGAGGTGCCAACTTGGGGCCCTGGTGTCCCAAGGTACTTGGGCGCCCGGGCTCCCTACATCTGTATGGGCTGTACCCCCCTGATTGCAGCCCTGGTGATGACGCGCAAATCTAGCTCTCTACTCCTCAGCTCTCCCCTTCAGGCTCATGACTAATTTACTAATGAGCATATCATTATGGATGTTACAACGCTTCCTAAAACAATATTTCTTAAACTGAGATTGTAATATTCCCACCCCCTCCCCCTACTTTTCCATTAGGACTAATAGCATAACTATCAATCCTTCTTCTGCCCCACATCCAGTCCCTGTCCAAATCTTGCCACCTCAATCTCCTGTAACATATATCCACAATAATCTTTCCCTTCTTAAACAATGACCCCCACCAAGCTACTAATCCACTCACTTGTTTTCCCATGCCTACTGCAACTCCCTTCTCATTGGCCAATGACTACACAGGACATTCCCCCTTCAGTCTCTCATGAATAGTGCTGCCTGACTCATCTACCTTACCAACCACTCAATGTCTGCCCCCTATCTCCCTCCACTGCTTTCTAATCGTCCAACAAATACAATTCAGAAAACTAAAAATTACTTGCGAACCCATCATCACCAGCCTCATCCCCAAATATCAACCAATATCAATCCTCCCAAGACCTCTTGCTGTCTAGCTCCTTTGTCACATCCTCCCATCCTTGTCTCCATAACTTCTCCAGTCCTCTAGAATTCCATACCCCTACCTGTACAGTTATCTACGTTTGTTTGCCTTTAGGCGATCCCTGAAAAAGTCCTCTTTTTCAGGCAAGCCTATCGAACCTCTGCCTAACAAGCTAACGACTGTATTTTACTTTCTCTAACAACTCACAGTAAATAGTAAAGCCATAGCCCCTTCCCTCCCCCCAGTACTTTTGCTTCCATTTAGTTTGTAAGCCTTCACAAGCAGGGACCTCCCAATCCTCCTTTTTTTTTTTTTTAATGTATTGCAACCGTACTGTCTACCTATCTTTTTTTTGCAAAGTGCTACTCAAACTGTTGGCACTATATAAATTCTGTATAATTATTATAATAATAATAATAATATATCAGGTCAGCCTTGCAAAATACAGGTCACCTGGCTCAGTTACAGGGAAGAGGACTGGGTCAGGTCGTTGGTGAATGAACCCGCTGCAATTGGCATGAAAACATTCCAGAAACGCCCCAACAAGATGGTCACCAGGGGATGCTCAGAGGCTACTGTTACCACCTAGTGGAGAACAGGAGTGCACACAAACAAGCAGCCCAGTATTCAAACACATTATGTCAATTCATTTAAAATTTAACCTAACTCCAACACCACATACCAATTAAAGCAGAACTTTACCCATAACAACTTGATAAAAAATAATGTTCTTTAGCAAGGAACATACATTCCACATTTATAATTGTGCTACAAAAATTAGTGTTTGCTGTAAATTGCCTCCACCATTGTTCGTGTCTCGTCTTGCTGGAGGCAGCCATTTTGCTGAAGCACAGAGCCCTTGAGCTGCACTAAATCTATAGGCTGTCAGCAGATCGGCCTCTACATTTTCTGCACAGTGCCTAAAAATAGAGATGAACTGAGCATGTGCATAGCAGGGTGAGACAGTGTATTACTGGATTTTTAACAGTATAGGCACTTATTTTAATGTTTTACATGGCTATACCTACAAAAGGGGCCAGCCTGAAATGATCTAACAGGACTTTTTTTCTGACTAAAGTTACACTTTAAGGTATCTCAAAAAATTGCATAGTTAGATCATTTTGGTACAGTAATATCATTAAAGCGGAGCTCCGCCCTAAAGTGGAACTTCCGCTTATTGGATTCCTCCCCCCCCTCCGGTGCCACAATTGGCTCCTTTCAGGGGGGAGGGGGTGCAGATACCTGTATAATACAGGTATCTGCACCCACTTCCGGGACTAGCTAGCCGAAGCTGGCCCGCCCATATCCGAAGATGCCCCGTTGTGTCTTGGGAAACACAGTTCCCAGGACACAACGGGGACCAATAAAGACGCGCAGCGCGACTCGCGCATGCACAGTAGGGAACCGGGCAGTGAAGCCGCAAGTTTCACTTCCTGATTCCCTGACAGAGGATGGCGGGGGGGGGCAGCCGAGAGACGAGCGATCGCTCGTCATCTTCTGCCGACATCGCTGGAACCTGGAACAGGTAAGTGTCTATTTATTAAAAGTCAGAAGCTGCAGTATTTGTAGCTGCTGACTTTTAAAAAAAAAAATTCAGATGGACCTCCCCTTTAAAGTGGAACTTGGTCATCTTCTGCTCTTGTTGTTTTAACTTTGGATAGTAAAACTTTTTTTCTGCCAGTAAATGCCTTCTACAGCCCACTTTTTGTTTCTTGTCTGGTAAAAAGCCTAGGCTTATTACAGCATGCACAGCTCTCTCTCTCTCATGAGTTTGCCAGGAAGGGAGGGGGGATGGGTCATAAGAGGGCCAATGAGAGCTGCAGAGCTGGGGGTGTGGCTGTGGAAATTCATTAAGTGAACAGGCAGCAGCTTCAGCTGCTCAGTTAAAATGATTGCAGCCAGACTCAGTGGAGGGAGATTTCTTCAGCATATTTGGCAAGTACAGAGTCACAGTATAGATAAAATAATATGCAGAGTGGATGGAATAAATTTTCAGAATTTACCAAAGATGTTTTTATTACAAATTATGTTAGCAGACTGCAGTATCTCTTTACAGGTCAACACAAAGGGGCAGACTACAGTAATGAATTAAAAGGAATATCCCTGTACTACCCCTATGTGATTTAATGTGTATATATCAATGTCAATCAAAGCCAGTGAGCCAATGAGAAGAGATCGGGGGTGGGACCAGAGCCACGGTTTTGTATCTTATGGACGCATCGAGCCGGGCCTGGGAGCGAGCACGCATCAGTGCCCCCATAGCAAGTAGTTTGCTATAGGGGCACTGGTTAAGGCGGCGGAGCCAGGAACACCGGCGGGATACCCGAGAATAGGAGGATCAGGGCTGCTCTGTGCCAAACCATGGCATAGAGCAGGTAAGTATAACATGATTGGTATTTAAAAAATCTATCCGACCATTTTGATGTCGCCTAAATCTTTTACAATAACCGAAAATACAGATGGAATGAAAAAAAAGCTCTCCAAGTCTACACTAACTATTCTTTGGTTTGTTACATTGCCATTGTTTTTGGGTAGTCGCCTTAATGTTCCTGTTGAACCTATACATATTACCATAGCAACAAGTAATTTTCAGGATAATCTGCACAAACTCATTGATGACAGCAGTAATGGAGATAATTGTTCTCCATCGAAGCACAATCCAGGCTGTCAAAGGGGGGCTGGCAATTTAAATGGACAGAAAACATCTAAATTACCGTAAATGTTTTGCTACAAGTAAAGAAGTGAAAATCTGACACCATTAAAAGTTGTTCAACTCTCTAGTTCTGTTGTAGTTCTATTGTTTTTTTAATTACTGTAGTTTTAAAATTTTCAAAATATTTGTTTGCAAAATATTTTCAACAAGTCTTAAAAATTAAATGTCATTAAACAAGATAATACGAGTAAACAGAGGCTTCTTGTGGTTGCTTAGGTGCATCTGCATCTGGAAGCTCAGTAGTTGAGTTACACAGATATAGGCACCTTGGGACCCAGTATTCCCAGGTTAAGTTGGGGTAAAGGAAAGAAATAAATGAGGGGGGGGGGGGGGGGGTTGGTGTTGGGTCACAAAGGAGAAGGGCAGGAAAGTGGATGGGACAAGGGCATGGATTTGTGTACACCATTATTTAGCTTCTGGTCCCCTTACTGAAATATTTAAGGTGAATGAGGGAAAGAGCCGCAAGCTGTGCTGCCGCATCGCTGGACCGTTGAACAGGTAAGTGACTGACTGTTTCTTAACCACTTAAGGACCGGGCCTCTTTTTTAAATGTGTTTTTTCTAAGTTAAAAACAGTTTTTTTTTTTGTTGCTAGAAAATTACTTAGAACCCCCAAACATTATACATTTTTTTTTTCTTCCAACACCCTAGAGAATAAGATGGCGGTCGTTGCAATACTTTCTGTCACACCGTAATTGCGTAGCGGTCTTACAAACTTTTTTAAATTTAAAAATAAGACAACAGTAAAGTTAGTCCAATTTTTTTTAATATATTTTGAAAGATAATGTTACACCGAGTAAATTGATACCCAACATGTCATGCTTCAAAATTGCGCCTGCTCGTGGAATGGCGACAAACTTTTACCTTTTAAAAATCTCCATAGGTGGTCATTTAAAATTTTACAGATTGCATGTTTTGCGTTAGAGGAGATCTACGGCTAGAATTATTGCTCTCGCTCTACCGATCGTGTTGATACCTCGCATGTGTGGTTTGAACACCGTTTTTGTCTTTCATGAATAACAAAGGGCGCTTTCTTTGGCGGTTGGAGATCAGGTCCAAGAGGTGAAAAAAAAAGTAATGGTTGATGAGAATTGGGGGCATAATAATTACCTATGGTAACCTCAATGTCCAGTGTCGCTGATCCTGCACTGAAGTAGGCGAAATCTACCTGTTGTTGTTGTTGTTGTTGTTGTTGTTGTTTTTGCGATTTCTAATTTGCATGTGAGGGCAGTATGTTTATGAAAAACAATTTAGCATGCCTGTTTTTGTTTTCCACTCTAATATTAGCCTGATAGACCCATCTATAATTCCTATGAAAATATTTAGGGTGCAAAGGGAAGTAGAGAGTCTGCTTTCCTATAAACTAACTATATTGGTGTTTTGGGAGGAAAATTGTTAAAGGATGTTGTATGTTTTTGGTGCGAGTTGAAACCTTAGAAATTATGAGAAATAAAAGTGAACTTTGAAGTAGCCATCGTAGTATCTGCAGTGAGAGAGATGCTAATGAAATTGCACATGATAACCTCAGGAATTTCAGAGGGGAGGGGATAGTTCTAGTGTAGTTTTGACTCAATGTAGAGTCTGGAAAAAAAGATGTATATAGAACAGTAGTTTACAATAATACAAGCTGTCCAAACCCGAATCGGTTTGGATGTTGTTGTGTCCCCTATAGACTCACTTTTTTTTTCTCTTCTTCACTGATGGGAATTAGCAGGCTTAATGTCATGTGACTTGCTAACTTGTATATTTTAGAGCTAGCCAAATTAATAGATTCATATGCTTTAATCTCCACATGTTATCTTAGAAGATAGCTTTACACCATGCATCCCTAAATGGAGGCCCGTGGTCCAGGTCAGCCCGCGTTACTGTTCCATCTGGCTGGCCATGGTCCTGCCATTTAGGAGCCAGTTTTTCGCACTATGACTATCGCAGCAGAGAGGCAGGCTAGATCACCGGTAGGGAAACAGCTGCTTAGAATGGAGGGCAGGTGCAGGAGGTGCCAGAGTTAACTTTTGAAGTTAACTAGATGGTGATTGGATGTTTGGTTACTGGGACCGCCCTGCAGTCTATCACCTAGTGGTTAACTTGAAAACTCCAGCAACTGCGGATCCTGCCCCCCCCACCCCCCCCCCTCCAGAGCTGGCTTTACTCTTGCTCTCTACTCCGTGCCCAAGTAAGGTAGGAAAGTTAAGGGGCAGAGCTGCAGAGGCTGTAATATAAAAGGGGATGGGTGGGGGGACAGAGCTGCAGGGGCTGTAATGTGAATGGTGGGGTGGGGGGGGGGGGGGCGACAAACCTGCAAGGGCTATAATGTGAATGGGGTGGAGGAACAGAGCTGCAGGGGCTGTAATATAAAATGGGGTGGGTGGAGGAACAGAGCTGCAGGGGCTGTAATGTGAATTGGGGACGACAACGACAGAGCTGCAGGGGCTGTAATGTGAATGGGGGCGGGGACAGAGCTGCAGGGGCTGTAATGTGAATTGGGAACGACAACGACAGAGCTGCAGGGGCTGCAATGTGAATGGGGCGGGGGCAGAGCTGCAAGGGCTGCGATGTGAATGAGGGGGCAGAGCTGCAAGGGCTGCAATGTGAATGAGGGGGCAGAGCTGTGGGGAGCTGTGATGGGAAGGGGAGGACAGAGAACACTGCTGTGGGAAGGGGATGCTGTAAAGGAGAGCAGAGGGCACCACTGTGGGGGTGAGGTGAAGGGTGGCAGAGCATACGGACATAAGAAGAGATTTGTGATATAAGAAAAGGGCGGCTGTTATGTTAAGGACATGAGCCTTCACACAAACTTGCGATTCGGACCTCTGCTGGCTGAAAAATTTTCTGATCAGAGCTCCATGAATTTGAATTTAATACCCCTGCTTCACGCTATAACGCAGTGTGCTGCAATGTACACATTTTCATGTATTTCGTCACATTAATAATGAATAGCTGTCAATGTACATTTTTTTTAAACACAAGGCAACACACAGACCATATGCATCTGTAAATTACTGTGCACTATAACAGAAGTGCATTGCAACTCACGTTGCATCACACATCAATGCCTTGCTGTAATGTTTGTTATGATGTATGTTATGGTGTTAAACTGCAAAGGTAAACTATAATATATTTTCATTAAGTACATGTTTTTAGCTAAACTGCAAAAGTAAAACTAAAAGTATTTTTTATGCAACTTTTTGGTGTGCCTGATTATATAATGGCATTTTATGTACAGCGTAGAGCACATATTACTTGCCCATGGATTGAGAAGCATTTGGAAGCATGCACTGAGAAAACAGGGCTGTTGACGTGTGTAAATACTGTAAATTTAAATGGAAACAAGGCTGTTGCACACAAATATGTACAGTACCTATAGCTTATAATCTTTACATGTACTATATATCTAAAATATGATGTCAACCTAACTATCAGTTGCCAATTAAATAAAAAAAATCTATGAAAAAATACCCATTTGAAATTTACACAGATTGTACTTGTTTTGTAAACCTTCTTTAGTATTGCATAGTTTGCTCATTTTGAGATTACTAAACAGCAGCTAATGTATATTCCACATCCCAGTTTATAGATTATATCACTGTGTCCAGATGGGTGACTCGCCTCAAACCAAACTATTTGTTCCTGGCTTTATTGTATTGGCACTAAATCCAATCTCAATTCCAATCCGAGGGGCTAAGTGACAGAAAATCTGTCGATTTACCCTAGTCAGTTTCGAACATAATGGAGAAAAATCGAGTGAAAGATGGAAAATGTTTCTACTTTTTCTTATGTGAATGAACAAAATTCTAACTGTTTATGCAGTTCTCATTTGGGAAAAATTGTACTTGTACCTAATTGTAAAGCACATGTGATGGCAAAGTTTTCATTGATATTGAACACTCCTTTTTTTAATGATTATGATATGTATGAAAGGACAATACAGACAAAGGTTCCTGTATAGTGTATGCAAAATTGGACCTAGAAGTAGATTAAAGTAAGTCCATATACAGTATATGTACTGTATGTATGTGTATTGTGAGAGTAAGAGCCCCTATCTCTGTGAAAATGAGTGTAAAATGGACACAGGTGTCATGGTTATGCAGTAATATTTGTCTGTCAGCTTACTTCTCCTCGTGTGTTCACCTTTTAGAGGCCAGCCACTCTCACCTGACTGCTTATATAATCTTCCCTCAGCATAGCTCCACCTCAGCCTCTATTTAGGAACACAATATTAATCTGTGCATTGCAAGCCAACCTGGCTGATCAACCATTGTGTGTTAGCTTTCGTGTGTACTTGCTGTGTCTCCTACGTCTGATTCCAGTTAACGATCTTGGCCTGTTCTCGACTATCCCTGTTTGCTTGTGACCCTGACTCTAGTCGCCCTGACCTTTTGGCTTATCCCCTTACTATCCTTGTTGTTCCAGCCTGCTGCTTCCTTCCTCCTATCTCCTGTAGTCTACCGCGAGCGTGAGCTGTGAGACCCTGGGGGCCACGACCTGGCGCCAGACTGCAGCGCAGTCCATCCTCACCTTTAGAGGCTCTGGTGAACACCTGCTGGCTCTTAGACTCCGCGCCCTGGGGAATCTATGCTCTAGCTCCCAGTGGGATCTCTGTTGGTGCTCCAGCGGACCTGCTTCCTGAACCTCCCAGGGTTCAATCCACAGCATTCGGTCCTAGGGTCCACTACCTTAGCGGTGCACTCCTGACTCCTACTGAGTGCATCTGTCACCTGGACTCAGGTGACCTGTCAACAGGACTCTCAAAGAGGCAGTTTGAGAAGTTCCAGCAGAAGATTTGTGAGCAGAGAAAACTATGCTTTGAAGTTTTCTCTGGATTCTGTAAGTCTGGATTGGGGTTGGAAACTTGAATACTTCAAAGAGCATTGGGAGGGATGAAGTCTTCAGTCTTGTGTCCAGGTTTTTTAGAAGTTCTGCAGGTTGTGTGTGTGTGTGTGTGTGTGTGTGTGTCCAGGTGCACACACTAATTTTAAGGCAGATCTGAGCATAGCTTCATTTGGAGAGGAGTCAACAAAGCCTGTGATGAAAGGCACACCATTCCTACTGTGAAACACGGAGGTGGATCGCTGATGTTTTGGGGATGTGTGAGCTACAAAGGCATCAGAAATTTGGTCAAAATTGATGGCAAGATGAATGCGGTATGTTAAAAAAAATACTGGCGGTACATTTGCATTCATCAGCCAGGAAGCTGCGCATGGGACGTACTTTGACATTCCAACATGACAATGATCCAAAACGCAAGGCCAAGTCGACCTGTCATTGGCTACAGTAGAATAAAGTGAAGGTTCTGGAGTGGCCATCTCAGTCTCTGGACCTCAATATCATTGAGCCACTCTAGGGTGATCTCAAATGTGCAGTTCATGTAAGACAGCCCAAGAATTTACAGGAACTGGAGGCTTTTTTCCAAGAGGAATGGGCAGCTTTACCATCTGAGAAGATAAAGAGCCTCATCCACAAATACCACAAAAGACTTCAAGCTGTCATTGGTGTTAAAGGGGGCAATACACTGTATTAAGAACTGGGGTATGTAAACTTTTGATCAGGGTCATTTGGGTAGTTTCTGTTTTCATTTTGATTTAAAAAGAGTAAACACAGTTGATTGATAATAAATGGCTTCAGCCAAACACTAACCATGAGTGAAAGAAAAGTTTTTGTGTTATCATTCATATTCTCTGAAAAATGGCCAAGAAATCATAAATTCTGCCAGGATATGTAAACTTATGAGCACAACTGTATACAGTAAATATCTCCTAAACAGGACACGTTTAGGAGATATTTACAGTACCTATAGGTAAGCCTTATTATAGGCTTACCTATAGATACAATCAATGGACGTTTACTTCCACTTTAAGTAACACCCTTTTATAATCAACTGTCTGCTGGACACCTGTTTAACCACGTCCGGCCCGCCGGCCATCATATGACTTTGACTTTGAGTGGGGATATCTGAATGATGCCTGCAGCTACTACAGGCATCATTCAGATATCTTTTAGTGCCGGCGATTCCCTACACCATAAGAATGATCATAGTGGCTGTTTTCCGCCGTTTAATCGTTTTTACAGGCAGCGACCGGGGAACGTCCCACCGCCCTCCGGTGCTTCTACCGACTCACCGCGGAGGAGGGATCCGCTGGCCCTGGATGGTGACCCTAGAGACTGCCGGTGGACCATCTGGTCCTTCTTTATGATCGTTCGGAGGCCTGGCACGATGTTATGACATCACACCCAGCCTTTGCATTCAAAAAAATGGCGCCGCCTTGGGTGGGAAGCTGAAATCGTGTTGTTTTTTTTTATTTTTTTTTATTTCAGGCTTCCCAGCCTGGAGGTGAGATGTGGGGTCTTATTGACCCCACATATCACTGTAAAGAGGACCTGTCATGGTAATTCCTATTGCAAGGGATGCTTGTAATAGGAATAAAAGTGATCAAAAAAAATGTTTTTTAAAAAAAAGTATCAAAATAGAAAAAATGTAAGTAAAATTAACAATATTAAAATAAATAAAAAAAATGTAAATTGCCCCTGTCCCCGTGAGCTTGCATGCAGAAGCGAACGCATACCTAAGTCCCGGCCACATAGGAAAACTGTGTTCAAACCACACGTGAGGTATCGCCGCAAACGTAAGAGCGAGAGCAATAATTCTAGCCCTAGACCTCCTCTGTAACTCAGAACATGTAACCAGTAAAACATTTTAAAGCATCGCCTATGTGGATTTTTATGTACCGAAGTTTGGCGGTATTCCACGAGAGTGTGCAATTTTGAAGTGTGACACCATCTATTTACTCTGCGTAACAACATCTTTCACATTATGCAAAAAAATTGCGCTAACTTTATTTTTTTATCGGGACTGCGACATGGTGGACACATCAGACATTTTTGACACTATTTTGGGACCATTGTATTTATACAGCGATCAGTGTTATAAAAATGCATGGATTACTGTGTAAATGACACTGGCAGTGAAGGAGTTAACCACTAGGGGGCGATGAAGGGTTTAAGAGTGATTCTAACGGGGGGGGGGGGCTTTCAAGTCGCATGACAGCGATCACTGCTATCCCCGGCTCTTAAAGGTGATGTACATGTACACCCATTTGCCCACCACTTCCATTGTGGCGACGTATAGCGGCGATCGGCAACTGGTTAATTAAGCTTTGACAAAAAAAACATGGAAGCTGATTTCTATACAGAGCTGCACAAGATTTTGCACTCTTCAGTTTTCGTAAATTAACCCCCTAATGGTTATAAAAATATACTTCCAAATATGCAATAGACCTAAAAACATAAATAAACTTTGTTGAATGTCATTGGTTTCTTAAGCAATGAAATAAACTTGTTTAACATATCTGGGAATCAGTTTATGTAGCAGGTATGGATGACTTTTTTAAGAGCCTTTAAATTAATATAATTTACCTAAACTGTTAGCCGAACATATGTACAAAACTCAGAAAAATCTTTAGTCAATGGATTAAGGGCTCTTTCACACGGACGGACCGTATGTCCGTTTTCATCCTTCCGTTTTTGGATGAAAAACGGACATACAGGTATCCCTATAGGATAGCGGGTGTCAGCGGATGAGCATCCGCTGACACCCGCTCTCGTCCGTGCCCGCTATGCTCCGTTTCTGCAGACGGAGGAAAACCCCATTTTTTTCATCCGTCTGCAGATCGGATGACGACGGACTCTACGGTCCGTCGTCACCCGATCTCTCATAGGGGAGAGCGGTGCTGTGACAGGTCCGTCCCTGCACAGTGTGCAGAGACGGACCTGTCATCTTCCTGCTCAGCGGAGATCGCTCCGGCGATCCCCGCTGAGCAAGCGGCTATCCACGGGGCGGATCTGCACTGATCCGCCCCGTGTGAAAGAGCCCTTAATGATACCATCATTTAAGTGTAAATTTACAGAAAAAAATTAAAAGGTGAACTAACCCTGTATACCCTCCCCACCCTTGACTGGTCCCTGCTGCACTTACCTCTGTTTCTGATTAGAAATCAGTGCCCATGCAGCCAATGTAGCGGGTCTGGGATTTAAAAACCCTTTTCTTTCCCTTCTTTCTGTAGGGCTTTCAGGATGGATCCGGGTGATTTTGATTGGTCAAAGCCAACAAGTAACTGCTTTTACCAAATTTAATCTTTATGATCCATCTTTGAAGCCTACAGAAAGAAGGTGACTAAGAGAAGTGATTTCAGTTCCCTGGACCGCTACACCGGCTGTGTGGGCACTGCCAGCTAAACGCTCACAGAGGGCAATGTAAGTGCAGCAGGAACTGGGTATGAGGTTGTACTATGATAGTTCACCTTTTCATTTGAATAGTTGAACTTGCACTTTAATGATGGTATCATTGAATGCGATGACTAAAGATTTTTCTGAATTTCGTACAAATGTTCAGATGAAAATCTAGTCCTATAGGGCCAGCTCCGTTGTCAGCCAATAGCCTCTGTGACTGATTAACATAACAGGCTATAGACTTTGTGATTTGAAGTTGTGGAACACTAATCACACATCTTTCCAATGATCAGAAGCCCAATATATGAATATCTTTGTCTGTTTTACCATTGGCTGGCAGATCTTTTTCCTTTTCTAACATGCACTGGAACAATCAAACAGAAATCTGGGTGCTGCACTGCAGAAGACATTTCCAGATACCTTTATACACGAAAACGCAAAAAGGGACCTAAACACCAGTATACTACATGCAGTAGGGCTTGTTATTATTACTTGCATTTGCCATCCAAATCCTCATCTCTATAGTCAGATAAATATTAATCGCAGCTACACTCTGGTGTATCGCTGGGTTGTCATGGTTGTTTAATTATTTAGATGGTATTTAATTCCTTTGGATATAACAGCAAAATGATTCTTTAATCTGCATAAATATAAATTCGTTAGTGGAATCATTGGCTTTCTTAGCCAGGGGCATGCCATGTAGTAATATATCCAGAAATATTTGCATGCCTTCTTCAGTGCGGTTGTATTGCGTATTAAATGTCAAAGGTTATATTGGATGTTATGAAAATGTTGCTACTTCAAGAATTGTTTCAATGAAGGACTTAGATCAGCTTTCTGGCAAACGCAGTTGAAAGTTGTATGAAATATGAACATACTTTCGAAATTTGTCATATATACGACATTACATTTCTTTAGAAATGCCAAATGTGGTGATGGTAAATGCAGACCAAGGGAATATGTATCGTGGAAATAACTTCAAATAAATTGACACTCCTGACAGCATTAAAGCCCGTATTATAGTGTAAAGCAGGGCACATCCCCTATACATTATTCTTTAATTACCTCTCTAGGGATCTTCTGTGTGATATATGAACCAGCTGCGGAGCCCAAAGCACTCAAAGCTTTCCTTTGTCAGTGATCTATGTATTTGTAATATGGTTAAAAATCCTTTTCTATAGTGTTGGAGGTCCACACACAGAAAACAGTCAAGTTCCTAAAAATAAAAAAAATCACACTTTGTAGGGTAACGTGTTCTATCTGTAATATATTTGTTACAATTCATCCATTTTTAGTATTTGGCAATGCATAGTTATTTTTTTTTTCTTTTTTCTTTTTTGTTCAAACATTTAGATATATTCAGCGTTTGAAGAATTAGCACAATAGGAATCAAAAGACTTCTCTATTAGTAATACTTATGCAAATGTATCGTGCTGCTGGTGTCATTTTCTTGTGCGGCTAATAATTAGGCTGAAACCTGCAGGTGGTGATGATGATGATGATGATGATGATGATGATTATTTTATATGTAATGTATATCCATGCATACCGTAGCATGTTGAATCATAGAATATTCGATTGCTTTAGGGCAGGGGTGTCCAACTAAATTTAATTATGGGCCGCATCAGCATTATGGTTGCCTTTTAAAGGGCCAGTTGTATCTTTAAGACTATATAAATTTGTACATTTTATTATAAATTTATGAAAAAAAGCCCTTGGTGTGAGGGCCACATGAAATGGCCTGGCAGGCCTGTGCTTTAGGGGATTACCGTATATACTCGAGTATAAACCGACCCGAATATAAGCCGAAGCACCTAATTTTACCACAAAAAAACTGGGAAAACTTATTGACTCGAGTAGAAGCCTAGGGTGAGAAATGCGCAGGTACTGTAAGTGGAAAAGAGGGTCAGCAATGCCCATTTGCAGCCTCACTGTGCCCATTTGCATGCCTCACTGTGCCCGTTTGCAGCCATAGGTCCCCCAAACTTCAGACTTACTAGTTAAGGGTTCCTAGATACCCCCTAGCTGCAGCCAAAATTTGGGGTCATTGGACCCAAAGGGTCCCAAAATGACATTGCTGCAGATGGACACAGTTGACCGACTTTGGGGCCCTGTATCTCGGGGTCACTTGGTGCTAGGAACCCCAAATTGGATATTTTGTATTGATGGTTCCACTGGGTTAGCACACCAAATTTGGGGTTCCTAGCACCAAGTGGCCCTGAGATACGGTGCCCCAAAGTCGGGTCGGAAAATGTCAAGCATTTTTTATGCAGCAGAGAATGACATTTTCCGAACCGACTTTGGGGCCCTGTATCTCGGCGACACTTAGTGCTAGAAACCCCAAATTGGATATCTTGTAGTGCTGGTTCCACTGGGATTCCACACCAAATTTGAGGTTCCTAGCACTAAGTGGCCCGAGATACGGGGCCCCAAAGTCAGGAGAAAAAAATGTGCTGAAAAACTCGGCTTATACTCGAGTATATACGGTAGTAAGAAAGTGTTTTCCCTGTTGTAGCAAATTGGACAATGCTTTTATAAGGTGTTTTTTTTTTTTTTTTTGTCTTTCTCTGGATCAACTATGGGTTTAGGGTTCTGTGGGCGCAAGTTTTTAATTGTGTATTTGTGTTTTTTTTTTTATTAAATTTTTTTACCATATTGCTTGGTCTTCGTAGATGTGTTTTTTTTGTTTTGTTTTTTGGTAGCTGACTAAATATGTAACTATGTGATACCATACCCTCTCATCATCTTTATAACATGGCTACAGATGTTTTCTGTAGTCTTAACAGTTTTTTATGATAATAATACTGTTCGCACAGGACAGTAATGCATTTCTGTTAGGATCAGCAGGTAGATTTTAGACTTCTAGAACAGATACAACAAACATATCAATAGTTTATTGAACAGACCAAAAGATAGAAAATATGTTTTTTTATTGGGGTTTAAATACATTTTAATGTTTAGTGGCTTTAAGGGGTTAGGTGAAAGATTAAGAGGTTGATTTAGTGGAAGCTCTGCTGATTTCTATCAGCCAATCATGTACAAGTAAAAGTGTTGTTTATTTTCTTGCATGTGATTAGGTATTCTTTGCAAAGTGAAGCTTTACCTCATTTACTAAGCTCTGGAGCAAGTGCACTTGTAGTCCAACTAGCTGCCCCACACTCCCTGTCCACTCACCGTTAAGCAAAGGGCACCAGATGATGCCTGCAACAAGTTAAAGTGGGGTGCCCCCTAAAAAAAAAAAAATGTAAAATACAAATACTGCAGCTGCTGACTTTTAATAATCGGACACTTACCTGTCCCAGGGTCCAGCGATGCAGGGGAACGAAGCCCCCCCCCCGTTCCTTGCTCCCATCGCGGCGCCAGCATTCTTACTGTGGGCACCCGGCTGTGGCTTCACAGCCGGGCACCCACTGTGCATATGCGAGCGGCGCCACGTGCGGTGATACGCCGCGCAGTCATCTGGGACCTGTCACGTGTCCCAGATGACTGACTGCGCCGAGGGGAAGTGATGTCAGTGCCCGGGCACTGAAGGAGGCAGACTACGAGTGACCCCCTAGCAACAGGCATTTAGAGGCGAGTAAAAAAAAAACCTCTTCTCTTGGGAAGGAGATGGGCGGACAGTGAGAACAGGCACAGGAAACACCTTAGTGACTGCTTTTCACAGCCACCACAAGAGGGCGCCAGTTCCCCAATCTACACGTCTTGCTCCAGAAGGCCGCTGCCTTAATTACTCCCAGGCATTTTAGTCTGTGCACCTGTGCGGGGGGGGGGGCATACGGGGACAAGACACCTCCTGCAGTGCAGCCCAGGCGCCAGATCACTAATTCTAGTCGCCAATGTGACCTGGCGCCAGGGGTTTGTCGAGCCCTGCAATAATGTATAGTGTAAAAATGCAAACATTGTTAACAATACAGAACATATCGGGAAGTATGAAGGCTCTACTTAGAGGAGCTCCCATTCCCCTTTGTAAAAAAACACAATAAAACTTTGAAGTATCTGGTTTTTGGCCAACATATGTAATCCAGCTACCAGCACCAAGGGTTGTCCTGTCTTGCAAGTCTTGAAATTTTTGACTTTAATCAAAACACTGAGCAAAGTGGAAAAAAAAATGGATCCCGAAGTCTTGAAAGAATAGTTTTATGGAAGCTATAGTTGCTAGAATTTAATTGGTTGATAGTGGCAGCACATATGGTAGTCATACCAGGACTGTCTGAAAAATATATCTACGAATCTTTAGATCAAATCAAACGGCTGATCTATCAATTGTCATTCTTGCATTCTGTCCATATTGATTCAATATAAATGTAAGTCCTGACATATATGCCCTTGATGTATACTGTATACTGTATCCTGGTGAGAGGGACTTTCAGCACTCTTACAGGAGAACAATGACAAATATATTTGGTCTTCTCAGGGATGATGGAAGCACTTGTTTTAAAATGGCAATTGAAATGTCATGCAGGTTATAGTAACTCCACTCTGACATGCTTTGGCTGGTTTGGCAGAGGTCCTTTGTGATCAAAAAGGACAGGTAGTGACACCCAGTACCTAACTTGTGTCCAATATTTCACCATCGTTGTAACTATTTTTGCAGTAATATGTCCTTTTGCAGGCTATAGTGCTTCCCTTTTTCTACCCACATCCTGGTGATATTGCTGTTATCATTGAAAAATTATGGTTAGTTTGTGGTAATGTGGCATTTGAAGAAACTTGGTCATTAACATTCAGTATATGTTACTATATGTAGATCTACATACTCTTCTATTCACTCACTCAGAATTTTTCTTCCAGTTGGCAGTTGAAACAGAAAAGTACAACATAGCCATGAAAATGTCTTCTTCTGAAGATGTCAACGAAGTGATGGCACACATTGGCACGTGTCTTCGAAAGATATTCCCAGGATTATCACCCGTGTAGGTATCATTACATAAAACTGATCGATCACTAAAACTATGTTCAGACCTTTTGTGTTTTTTGGTCATTAATGCATATGTATATGGATGTATGTTTAAAGGGAAACCTATAATGTTTTTTGGTAATATTTAATACATTTTTTTTGTAATTATTTATATATATATATATATATATATATATATATATATATATATATATATATATATATATATATATATATATATATATATATTTTTTTTGTAATTTTTATATAATATTTTTTTTTTTATACAAAAGAAAGATTACACAACCGTAGTACGACCATGTTCAGATAGCAAATCCTAACAATGGATCACTCCAAGTAAATACAATACACACAGTTTTATATACCGGTATACAGTGGGGAAAATAATTATTTGATCCCCTACAGATTTTGTAATTTTGCCTTCTTACAAAGAAATGGAGGGTCTATAATTTTAATCATAAGTGTATTTTAAATGATGGAGACAGACCAAACCAAAAATCTAGAAAAAACACAATACAAATGTTTTAAATTAAGTTGCAGTTCAGTGAGTAAAATAAGTATTTGATCCCTAAGCAAAACATGACTTGGTACTTGGTGGAGAAACCCTTGTTTGTTACCAGGTTTGTACACCTCTCAGGAGGGATTTTGGTCCACTATTCTTTACAGATCTTTTTTAAATCCTTAAAGTGATTGTAAAGTCAATTATTTTTTAGTTCAAAATAATAAACATAATCTACTTACCTGCTCTGTGCAGTGGATTTGCACAGAGCAGTCCAGATCCTCCTCTTCTCGGGTCCCTCTTTGGCTCGCCTTGCCCCTCTCTCCTGACGAGTGCCCCCACAGCAAGCAGCTTGCTATGGGGGCACACAAGTGGAGCCGCAGGTCCCTTTTGTCCATTCAGACACTGAGCTGTGGCCTGCCCCAGCCCAGCCCGCTTTCTCACCTCATTGGCTGACTAACTTTAATTGACAGCAGCGGGAGCCAATGGCGCTGTGCTGCTATCTCACCCAATGAGGAGGGGTGTCCTGGGCAGTCGAGACACTCCTAAAACATCACAGGATCTAGATGAACCTCGGGTAAGTATTAAAGAGGCTGAGGGGGGCTGCTGCATACAAAAAGGCTTTTCATCTTAATGCATAGAATGCATTAAGATTAAAAAAAAAAAACTTCTGCCTTTACAATCACTTTAAGTTTTCTTGGCTGTTGCTTGGCGATTCAAAACTTCAGCTTCCTCCACAAGTTTTCTATAGAATTAAGGTCTGGGGACTGGCTAGGCCACTTCTTGACATTAATGTGTTTCTTTTTGAGACACTTCTTTGTTGCCTTGCGTTATGTTTTGGGTCATTGTCATGATGGAAGTCCCATTCACCCATATATGAAGGTTCTCATCCAAGATTTTACTATAAATAGCCCCATCCATTGGCCCCCTCAGTGTGGCAAAATGGGCCTGTACCTTTAGCAGAGAAATATCCCCACTTCTGGCCCACCTCCGTGCTTGACTGTAGGGATGGTGTTCTTAGGGTCATAGTCAGCATTTTTATTTTCTTGCTCTCTGTAATCTGGAGCAGTGATCAGTATCGTGTCACACATAGCCCCTCCCCCCACAGTTAGAATCACTCCCTAGGACACACTTAACCCCTACAGCGCCCCCTAGTGGTTAACCCCTTCACTGCCAGTCACATTTACACAGTAATCAATGCATTTTTAATCGCACTGATCGGTGTATAAATGTAAATGTTCCCAAAATAGCGCAAAAAGTGTCCGATCTGTCCGCCATAATGTTGCAGTCACGATAAAAATCGCTGATCGCCGCCATTACTAGTAAAAAAAAATTGATAAAAATGCCATAAAACTATCCCCTATTTTGTAGACGCTATAACTTTTGTGCATACCAATCAATAAACGCTTATTGCCATTTTTTTTTTTTTTTTTTTTTTTTTTTTAACAAAATATGTAAAAGAATACGTATTGGCCTAAACTGAGGAAAAAAATATATTTTTTTGGAGATATTTATTATAACAAAAAGTAAAAAAGAATGTGTTTTTTCAAAATTGTCACTATTTTTTTAATATAGCGCAAAAAATAAAAGCTGCAGAGGTGATGAAATACCACCAAAAGAAAGCTCTAACCTTAAAAAAAAAAAAAGTGTGGTGTATAATTTAGTTAATATATAAAGTTTAAAAAAAAAAAGGCAATTTATTCTTAAATATCTATATGCAGTGGTAAATATAAAAAAACAACTATATGGTTAGGGAGTAAAATATTTAAACCACTCTCAGAATAACAGACAGAAGAGCTATACTTTTTTTGTCCAATTAGTTGTTGGGCAGATTAAAAAACTGCTGCAAAAACGCATTACAAGCTTTTGTGCAGCTTCTTCATTGAAGTATATTGAACCAAAAAAGCACAGTTTTGCTTTAAAAAAAAAAGTCCCTGACTCTTTCCAAACAGCAGCGGCTGAAAAAAGCACAGATGTGAACGTGTCCCATAGGAAACCATGTAAATGAACTGTAGTTCGTTTCTACAAAAAGCACCAAAAAACACATAAGTGTGAACCAGGCCTGAGACGTTTAGTAACATAATGGGGGTTAAAAAAACAAAAATTAGCCCTTTATAGTACAAAAAAAAGCAGATAATCATCACTGTAAGGGGTACATTTTTTTTTACTGTAGAACTGTGAATGTAATATTTACAGTAGCAATTATTTGCTCATTTTATTTATTTATTTTTTTAACCCCCATTATGTTACTGGCCGATTAATCGATTATGAAAATAGTAATCGATTAATTTCATAATCGATTCGTCGTCGATTAATCGATTAGTTGTTTCAGCCCTAGTGTGTGTGTGTGTGTATGTATGTGTGTGTATATGTATATGTATATATATATATATATATATACATACATACATACATACATACATACATACATACATACATACACAGTATCTCACAAAAGTGAGTTCTCCCAGTCACATTTTTGTAAATATTTTATTATATCTTTTCATGTGACAACACTGTGGAAAATTTACACTTTGCTACTGTGATGGCCCCCCGTACTCCGGATGTCCGCCGTAAATGCTTCCTCTGTCCGGTACCACACAAACCAAGACCCCTTAGCTCACCCAGTCACCAGACAACAGCAATGTAGGGTAAAAACCAACAGACTACTTTATTCAAGCACATGTTATACAGATCCCTCTTCCAAACACTTCCCCCCAACCTTGGAACACAGGGCGGGTTAAACTGTCCAATGACAATGGACACACAGGTCAGGTGTGTTTAACTTCTCATCAGTAAACAGTCTTAGGGGGCTGCTGGAGGAATCCCCCCTCCCTCCATAGAGATAAACATCCCATAATATCTAAGGCAGACAGACACAATAGAACATTTGAATACAGCCACACCCCAAACGAATCACAGCAAATAGTCCAACAGCATGAGACGGCACACATTATATATACAGCATTGAATCTGACTAGCACAGATTATAGTGGGGTTCTCATTCACCCTGTGCCCTAGAGACACAGGGTGATTTAAACATAAGAGGGTCCAGGGAAGCTGGACAAGGAGCCTCCAAAACTCTCCAGGGCAAACTGAGTTCCACAAACCCCCCACCCAAAGTTACTCCTGTCACAGCTACCATGTAAAGTAGTCAGTGTACAGCTTGTATGACAGTGTAAATTTGCTGTCCCCTCAAAATAACTCAACACACAGCTATTAATGTCCAAACCGCTGGCAACAAATTGAGTACACCCTTACGTGAAAATGTCCTAATTGGGCCCAAAGTGTCAATATTTTCTGTGACCACCATTATTTTCCAGCACTGCGTTAACCCTCCTGGGCATGGAGTTCACCAGAGCTTCATAGTTTGCCACAGGAGTCCTCTTCTACTCCTCAATGACGACATCATGGAGCTGGTGGATGTTGCAGGCCTTGCGCTCCTCTATTTTCCATTTTGAGGATGCCCCACAGATTCTCAATAGGGTTTAGGTTTGGAGACATGCTTGGTCAGTCCATCACCTTTTACTTTACCCTCAGCTTCTTTAGCAAGGCAGTGGTCATCTTGGAGGTGTGTTTGGGGTCGTTATGTTGGAATACTGCCCTGCGGCCCAGTCTCCGAGGGGAGGGGGATCATGCTCTGCTTCAGTATGTCACAGTACTATGCTGCCGACACTGTAGCTCCCCAGTGTCGGCAGCACTCATGCAGCCCCAGACCATGACACTCCCACCACCATGCTTGACTGTAGGCGAGACACACTTGTCTTTGTACTCCTTACCTGGTTGCCGCCACACACGCTTGACATCATCTGCACCAAATAAGTTTATCTTGGTCTCGTCAGACCACAGGACATGGTTCCAGTAATCCATGTCCTTAGTCTGCTTGTCTTCAGCAAACTGTTTTCAGGCTTTCTTGTGCATCATCTTTAGAAGAGGCCTCCTTCTGGGACAACAGCCATGCAGACCAATTTGATGCAGTGTGCAGCGTATGGTCTGAGCACTGACAGGCTGACCCCCCCCCCCCCACCCCTTCAACCTCTGGCAGCACTATTTCCCAAAGACGACCTCTGGATATATTGCTGAGCACGTGCACTCAACTTATTTTGTCGACCATGGTGAGGCCTGTTCTGAGTGGAACCTGTCCTTTTAAACCGGTGTATGGTCTTGGCCACCATGCTGTAGCTCAGTTTAGGGTCTTGGCAATCTTCTTATAGCCTAGGCCATCTTTATGCTTTTTTACAGATCCTCAGAGAGTTCTTTGCCACAGGGTGTCATGTTGAATTTCCAGTGACCAGTATGTGAGAGTGAGAGTGATCACACCAAATCTAACACACCTGCTTCCCATTAACACCTGAGACCTTGTAACACTAACGAGTCACATGACACCGGGAAGGGAAAATGGCTAATTGGGCCCAATTTGGACATTTTCATTTAGGGGTGTGCTCACTTTTGTTGCCAGCGGTTTAGACATTAATGGCTGTGTGTTATTTTGAGGGGACAGCAAATTTACACTGTTATACAAACTGTACACTCACTACTTTACATTGTAGCAAAGTGTAATTTCTTCAGTGTTGTCACATGAAAAGATATTATAAAATATTTACAAAAATGTGAGGGGTGTAATCACTTTTGTGAGACACATGCGGGAACAACCCATGCAATCCATACATACAAAAAATAACAAAACAAACAAGTTCAGAAATTAAGTTATGTGTAATAAAATGGAATGACGCAGGCAAAAATGATTAAACACGCTAACTGAAATTTTATTAAATCCTTTGTTGGTAATGACAGCTCCAAGGCTCCTATATGGAGGAACTAGTCGCATGCATTACTCAGGTGTGATTTTGGCCCATTCTTTCACACAAAATCTTCAAATCTTGAAGGTTCCGTGGGCCTCTTCTATGAAATCAGATCTTTAGTTCTTTCTGTAGATTTTCTATTTAAGTCAGATGATTGGCTGGGCCATTCTAGCAGCTGTTATTGTCTTTGAAAATCCAGAGAGTGTCCTTGGCTTTGTGTTTGAGATCATTGTCTTGCTGAAATGTCCACCCTCGTTTCATCTTCATCATCCTGGTAGATGGCAGCAGATTCTTGTCGAGAATGTCTTGGTCCATTTTTCCATTCATCCTTTAGTAAAATGAAGTTTGCCTGTACAATAGGCTGAAAAAACAGCCCCATACCATGATGTTCCCACCTCCAAACCTCACTGTTGGTATGGTGTTTATGGTGCGTAATATGACATTCAAAGAGTTCAATTCTGGTCTCATTTGACCAGACTATATTCTCCCAGTATTTCAAAGGCTTGTCTAAATGTTGTGTAGCAAACTTTAAACGTGCTTCAACATGCTTTTTCTTCAGCAGAGCATGGTGCGCGTGCATACAGCCCATGGTAGTTGAGTGCATTACTTATTGTTTTCTTTGAAACAATTGTACCTGCCAAATCCAGGTCTTTCTGAAGCTCTTCACAAGTGGTCCTTGGCTCTTAGACAACTACTCTTCTGATAATTCTTTTCACTCCTCCTTTTGCGAGGAGCACCTGGTTGTGGCTGGGTTATGGTGAATATATGTTCTTTCCACTTCCAGATTATGGCCTCAACAGTGCTCGCTGGAACATTCAGAAATTTTGAAATCCTTCTGTAACTAATGCCATCAGTATGTTTTGCAACAATAAGTTTGCAAAGTTTTTAGGAAAGCTCTTTGCTTTTACCTATCATAAAATGTTTCGTGTGTGACACCTTGGTAATGAGACCTCTTTTTATAGGCCATCAGTTGAGACTGAACCAGCTGATATTAATTTGCACTGACAAGGGGCAGGATTGCTTTATAATTACTGATAGATTACAGCTGGTGTCTTGGCTTTCCATGCTTTTTTGCACTTCCATTTATTCATGTGTTCAATACTTTTTCCCTGTGCCATTCCATTTTATTACACATAACTTAATTTTCTAACCTTTTTGATTTGGTTTCTTTGTATGGATTGCATGGGTTGTTACTGACATGTAGTGAACCATTTCATGTCAATTTCACCTTTCAGAAATATATTTACCTAGAAAAATGGTGACGTGTTCAATACTTATTTTACACACTGTGTGTGTGTGTGCGTGTGATTAGCTCAGCAGGGAGCACTGTATGTAAATAACAGTTCTTGGTGAAACACACAGGAGCAAAATCAGTACCTGCCTCAGAGGCTGTGTCTTGCCAAACATAAGCTTTAGGCCCCTTTCAGACGAGGCGGACTCCGCTTGCACGGAGTCCGCCTCTGTCCGCCGGCTCAGCGGGAGATCTGTCCGTTGATCTCCGCTGAGCCGGCAGATGACAAGTCCCTCTCCGCTCACTGAGCGGGGAGGGGCTTGCGAGCGCCGCTGATCTCTATGGAGAGATCGGATGAAAACGGACAGTGTGTCCGTTTTCACCCGATCTCATCCGATCCGCCAGCGACGGGTCTGGACGTGGGGCCATCCGTCTGCTTTTGGCGGATTGGACCGGGTCGGATGTCAGCGGACATGTCTCCGCTGATCCGCCGTCAAAACTGACAGGCGGATCTGAACGGCCCGTCCGTGTGAAAGGGGCCTTATTTCCACACTGAGGTATTCAAGAGCTCCCAATCTGACAATTACAAAAACTGGTTCCAGGGTGAAGCAAATTACGTGAGCAGACGGGGAGTTTATATAGCTACCAAAACTAGCAGCCCTGCTTTAGCTGGGCTACCTAATCAGCCAGCAAAAACAGCCTCTGCTCTTTTACTTTATCAAAACAAACATATCTAGAAAACTGCCGGAAGCTAGGACATGCATACCTGTACATTCATACCTGGGGATATAAATAGAAGTTTTTTATTGGCTTGTAATCAAGAAAATATCTGTTGTAAACAGATGGTGTACAGAAAAATGCATCTCAACAGACATGGTGTGAAAAAGCCCCAAGTCCCCATTCACATTTTGCGTGAATTTTCAAGTGATTCTGCATGTTGCGCATAGGCAGCCCATTCACTTGAATGGACTGCCCTATGCACGTCTGTTAAAGCGAAGAAGCTCAAGAACCCAATTTTGGCCCTGAGTCGGGCACTTTTTTACATGTGCGATTTGCCATGCGACAATTGTAGCAAAATCACACAGCATCAGGGTGCCATTAAGGATGAATTGCACATTTTGCCACAATTTTAGCATGCGCTTTTTTTTTATTTGCCCAAGTGTGAAGGGGCCTTAGGGTCAAAAGGTATTTAATACTTCAATAAAATGAATGATCAGGCATGTAATTTGCTAAAGAGGATGGTGTCCCAGGAAGTATTTGTATATTGTTTTTTTCTTATGTGGTTCATTGTCGAATAGCTCACTTTTAGTATAAACATTCACTGCAGCTTTTACATTGACCACTTTACCTGTAGTCTTTTGTCAGTAATAACCATGCCTGTGCAGGCTGGGGCCAAAGATGGGCTCTCTTCTAAGGGTTGAGGCCGAGCAGACTGCGAGCCTCACCCCTCCATTTGGAAGGGTGAGTGGGTGAGTGGATTCATAACCCAGTTGCTCAAGTTCTGTTGCTATATTTGCTACTGCCTACCTTAAGCAACAGCATGTAACATCACTTCATAGTCACTTTTCTTTGGATAGGCATAAAAACTTTAGCTGTGTCGGCCTTTTTTACTGTGTAATTTTATGGCAAGCATATGCAAATGACTTTGCCTTAAAGTGCTTCTGACTACTGCTTCACAATCTAATTTGCATACATTTTACTTACACTGTATGGAAGATGTTTTCCAACTCTTGTCTTTAGGATGAATTAGGGACCGTCCTTTTTTTTTTTTTTTTTTTTCCCCTCATTTCACATTATACGATTAGGTGGCCTTGCAGCTAAAATTCAGTATAACAAAAGGAAGGAAAAACAATACAAAACATACACTCAGTTGTCTCTTGCAAGACTGACCAGGGAGAGGAAGCAGTGAGCACCGAAGTCAGCCCTGTATTGCTGTGCAAGGGAGAAGTGCTGCCTTTTGCACCAATGTGTCCATTGTATTAGGTCAACAAATGAGGTTGAGAAGTAGCCAGGGTGTTAACAAGAATAATGGGTTTTTCAGAGAGAAAGCAGGGTAGACTGGCAGAGATGTCCTCAAGACAGTGTGACACCAGTCCAGGGGGATGATGAAACGCCTCCTCAGAGAAACTGAAGAATAATATAAATACAGCGAAACTCAAAAAAGATAGGGAAAAAGAGGGAGGTGTAGGATTGAACTTGAAAAATGTTTTGCGGGGATAGGAGGATTCCAACTACACCTCACTTTTGTCCACAAAATCTGGGTGAGTGAGTCCAGTGGGAGATGGCAGCTGGAGAGGCAGAGTCAGATTACTGAAACCAGGTTTCAGTAATGGTAAAGAGGTTAAAAGAACTGAAAATATAAAAATGTTTATGGACAAAGGTGAACTTGTTACAGACGGAGTGAGCATTCCAGAGTGCGTGAATATGGGGGGTGATTCTTGGTAGCAGGGGAATAGAAACTAGACTGCATGGATGGTGTTGCTGCCAGAAGAAGTGTTCTGGTTGTGGAGTTGAAAGTTTGGTAGTAAAGAGCCAAGTTTAGGACGATTATCCACAGAAGTCAGGAGAAGCAGGAACGTGAGTGAAGCAAGATCTAGGGAAGATTTATGAGCGCACAAGTCCCACTGTCCTTGAGTTTGTCAGCAATATGGGTTCAATATTCGCACTAGGTGGTGAGTCTAGTAAAAGGAAGAGGGCATGAGTGAGGGTCATATAAAGTCATGTGATAAACTAAGTAGACCTCATGGAAATTGTTGACTTTTACAACATAATTAAACAGACAAATATAGATTTTCTAAATCTCCCAATGCACCACGTTAAAACACCCAAATGCAAAAAAAAACATACATTAAACATTTTTTAGTAAAGATGTTTTTGGTGAATTTTACGCCATTAGAATCTGAATGACTTTAAATGTGGACACTGTTTTTTTGTGTATGTATGTTTTAACGTGGCACGTTGGGTGATTTAATTTACAGAAGTTTTGTTATAACTTTGAGTGCTGCTGCTTTTCTTTGTAGTTTATTGGCGAGCGTGAAGATGATTGATTAATTTCTCAATATAAATCTTTTATTCAAATAGTTCCTACAGATAAAGGTGATATACTTGAATGGTAACACAATAAAAATGTGCCTTTTTAATTATTTAGTTGTCATTTATGTACTGTGGAAAAAGGAAGTACAAACTTGGCATCAGAAGAAGGTATTGCCCTGTAGCAAAAATTACTTCCTCTAGGCATTTTGTATAACTACCCACCAGTCTGTGACATCAATTTTGGGAAATTTTTTACTACTTTTCAATGCAAAATTCCTTCAATTGCAAGTCGATTGTGGGTTTCCTTTTCTTAACTGCTCATTTCAAAATCCCTCTACAAGGTTTCAATGGGAATCAAATCAGGGCTTTGACTAGGGTAGTACATAATATATATATATATATATATATATATATATATATATATATATATATATATATATATATATATATATATATATATATATATATATATATATATATATATATATATATATATATATATATATATATATTATAATAATAATATAATTTTTTTATTTATTTATTTTTTTAAGCCATTCCTTGGTGGATTTTTTTATTGTGCTTTAGATTGTTATCGTGTTTAAAGACTCATTACTGGTATAGCTTCAACTTTTGCACAGATGGCCTCGCACTCTTCTCAAGCTCACTCTGACATGATGTATAGTTGGCTAGATGACTGTGGGTTGTCCAGGCCCTGAAGTAGCAAAGCAAACCCAAACCATATCATTTTCACCATCATGCTTTACCATTGTTTGTTTTAAGCTGGGTTCACACTATTGTGAATTGGATGAAGGTCTCCCCGCACGCATCCAATTTACATGTGTGGAGATTGTGACCGGTTCACACATCTCTGGAGCGGCTCCGATGCGAATTGCACAGGAGTCCTGTGCGTCTTCTGGTCCGTTTTTAGGTCCAATTTCAGCCAAAAATTTGGACTTGAATCAGACCTGAAACAGTAAACAGGGATGCACTGGACCCCTGCTGTGAGCCACTCCGTGCAGCAGTATGAACCCAGCCCTAAGTTTTTCTCCTGAAATACTGTCTTTGGTTTGCAGCAACTAAAATGCTACATCTATGATTGAACTACACTGTTTCAAAAAGCCTGGCCCTTGCACATATGTTCAATGGCAAACTAATCTTGTTCTAATTGCTTTTTTTGGATAGCACTTTGACCCCAACTATTGCTCAACACCATGCAATTAAATGTATTTTTTTTTTTTTTTTTTTTTTTTGGAGACTTCTTTTACGGTCAGCTCCTGAGGTAAATTTGCTGGACTGGGCAAATTAGCTGTTGCTTGAAACTTATGGCATTGGTAGATAATTTTCTTTGCTGTGGAATGATTGACTTCAAATCATTTGGTGATAATTTTTAGACCCCCCCCCCCCCTCCAGAATCCACAACTTTTTTTGATAATGTTAGAGAGTTCTACTGATCTTGGCATGATTAACACCACTAATGTCAATGGCAAAGAGAACACCAGACCCTAGATGTCTGATATTTAATTGAGGCCCCACCTGCATAATCCCTAAGGAGGCTCTAACAATTGTTGCACCTAATTTGGAACACTGGATTCTAATTTCATGGCGTTGAAATAGTACTTGCATTTCCATTTGACAAATCTGCATTTTTGTTAATTTGTAATAAATACACCATACAATTGCATGCATAAATTATTCAAGTATTATACCGTTATCTGTAGACACTATTTGAATCAAGGTCTAATGTTTGCCTAAAGGAGCCCATAGAGCGTCTTGATCCCCTTATCCACACAATGTGGATGAGGAATCCTCCCTGCTAAACCTTTGTATTCTCACAGCAGGAAAACTTCCCCCACCGTCAGAAAGCACTGTTCAGCTCTGCCAGTTAGAGCCCACAGCATTGACTGAGCGGGGAAAACCAGACAGGGTGGTGGTCCAGAAGTTGATCGGTAGAAAGACTTCTGTGTAACCAAAGGCCCCGGATACACGGATCGAAATTCATCTGGTCCTTTTATGAACTGGTCTAATTTCGATCCATGTAAGGTCAGCTTTAGATGAATTGCCATGATGAACTGCATTACACTTATGCACAAATTACACTTTTCCAGAAATTCTGCTGACCCCCTGACAGAGTGACTTCCCTTAATTGTTCTTAATTTATAGAGGGTGAAGGTGGGGATGAATTTGTCAATTAATCAGTTAAGAACTGAGAATTAACATGGCAGGATATATCATTTTTATGGGCACTTAACAGTAACAATTCATCTATTGTGTAACTAAAAAAATCTGAGACTGAAATGGCTCTTCATTTAACTAGAACTCAATTTCTACTATTGCTCTATATTGCCCTCTCACCTATTCGCTCACTGTGTCTCCTTTGTTTTCTCTCTTACTATCTGCCCTACAATTTCTCACAAGCTTTTCACTATTACTTTTTTTAAGAAAATTACAGTTTTATTGTATTCTCTTGTATCATGACCTGTGATAGTTACTTGTTGAAGAGCTGATGTCAGTTAGGCTGAACTCTAGACAAGCATTTTGTGAAGCTACTTTATGATCAAGGTATCCCTGGTATTAAGCATAGTGGAATCATCGTCCCCTTTTACTGAAGTGTCACAGTGAGGTCAAAAACAGACCCCAGCCTACGGCTTGGACATTCAAGGAGCAGCAGCACAGTGAGATGGTCACACCTTTCTACTTATGCTTTGCTGTCTGCTCTCCCAGCATGTTTCCTGTAAACATGTGCACTGCGGCAGGATTGAAATGGCTTCTAGTGCTCACCCAGCCTGGGTGTTGATGTATAGGGGATTGCAATAGTTTTATAACAAGGTGAAATCAAAAATGTGCATTACTTGCATTTAAAGAATGTTACCCTAACATTTCATATTATGGATATGTGTCTGTTGTACCATGTACGGGTGTGGAAAAGTATCCTGTTCTGTATGCATTGTATAATTAATTCATTGGTGCCTGAAGTTCAACTTTGTTTCAGAGTTCATATATTTTACATTCTGAAATGTAATTAGTGTATTTCCGTTATTCTTTATTCAGAAAAATTATGAAGAAAGTTACCATGGAACCACCAGACAGACTGGCAAATCTGCAAGCTCTGTGGGATAGCCAGACAGTGACAGAAGTCGGCCCATGTGGTATGCAACAAACAAAGCAACTACTGAACAAATTAATTAACAAAGATTTAAAATGCAAGAGAGACAAACAGTACCACATAGCTGCAAGTCAGGCGGCACTATGAAGAACCTTAGCAGCGATATGTATTAATATATTTTTATATTTATATAATCTCCTTTTATATTTTTCACTAGGTGGTTTTTCTCAAATGTATGCTTGCGTCTGTGATTGGCTTGGTATGCCCTACAGAGAAGAAGTACAGTGGGTATGTGCCTGATTTGTACTTTTCAAAGTCAGTTTAATAAAATTGTTGTAACTTCAGACTTCATCTAGTAGTTTTAAATGCTAGTATTTTATTTTTTTTTTTTAATCTTTGTACATAGTAGCTGTTCTATTTAATGTCATAATTGCTGTACCTGTGTGCTGCAGTTGCCCGTGAACAGTAATTTCACTTGTTTTTCACAGAGACCCTCCCTGTCACATTGATTATGCCTGTCTGTACTGCATTGAACATGTGGTAAAAGAGCATACCTATGGTGACAGAGCGAGTACCGTATATACTCGAGTATAAGCCGACCCACCTAATTTTACCACAAAAAACTGGGAAACTTATTGACTCGAGTATAAGCCTAGGGTGAGAAATGCGCGGGTACTGTAAGTGGAAAAGAGGGTCAACAATGCCCATTTGCAGCCTCACTGTGCCCATTTGCAGCCATAGGTCCCCCAAACTTAAAACTTGGTAGTTAAGGGTTCCTAGATGCCCCCTAGCTGCAGCAATTTGGGGTCTCTGGACCCAAAGGGTCCTGAAATGACATTGCTGCAGATGGACACAGTTGACCGACTTTGGGTGCTAGGAACCCCAAATTAGATGTACAAACACAGTGGAACTAGCACTACCCCATATCCAATGGGGTTCCTATCACCAAGTGGCCCCGAGATATGGGGACCCAAAGTCGGTTCGGAAAATGTCAAGCACTTTTCTGCAGCAAAGAATGACATTTTCCAACCTGACTTTGGGGCCCCGTATCTCGGGGCCACTTGGTGCTAGGAACCACATTTGGATATGTTGTAGTGCTGGTTTCACTTGGTTTGCACGCCAAATTTGGGGTTCCTAGCACCAAGTGGCCCAGAGATACGAGGGGGGCATTTTCAGCACAAAAAAATGTGCTGAAAAACTCTGCTTATACTCGAGTCTATGTGGTATATCCTTTTTTGCTAGGGTGAGGATATCCAGGTGTCACATTGATACGTGTGTGCCATAATAATTATAAATCAGTGCTTTTGAAGGCATACTGATCGATGTCCTGATTTTCCCCATCTATCCCTCCTAGCCAGTGAATTCCTGTAGGTGCTGTTTTCTTCTTCCGTTACTGTCTTCTGTCACGGATTCTCAAGGAACGGTGGGGGCCACTGCACACTGTTGAAATATTGGCAAGCACATAAGTGTTAAACCATAGACACAGCATGTATATCTTTCAGTTACATGAACCTGTTAAGATAATAAGTGCACTTGATATAGCTTTTTAAAAATAATTCTTAATGTGTCTTGTAAATCAGTGCAGCAATGAAAATACAATTTTTCCATTCTTCTGCACAGGATGTTGATACTATATACTTAACACAAGATACACGGGAGCTGAACCTGCAAGATTTTAGTCACCTGGATCATAGGTAATGAGATGTATTATGCTGTCCTACAACTATTGTTGTACTGCATCTGGTATTGTTTTTTCATATTTTGCCTGTATACAGGGGTACGACTGCAGATCAGGGGCCCAATAGCAACATTTTGGTGGGGCACCCACAGCGACCTCTCTAGTTGGCACCTAGGGCCAACTGTGACAATTCCATCAGTGATCCGGACATTAATTATGTCTAAAGCAAGAATAGGAATCCAGAGAAATTCAGCAGTAGTACGTTACTAGGGGTCAGTACTGTGAACAGAAGTTGCAAGGGAAGAGATGTTCTAAATCCGCTGAATATATTACATGTGAATCAACAAAAAAAAGTATTCAGTGTCTTGCTTTTTTTTTTTTTTTTAAAACAACCACAGCCTGAGTAGAATGCCTGTCCCCTGCTGGCAACTACATTGTTGTATCCATGGTCCAATTGAGGAGGTCTGGCACGTCCCCTGCTGAGTCAGACCTATACAGTAGCTTTGCAATCAGCAAAGTTCATGCACCGTGCTTGCTAATGTGGAAAAAGCTCACTGCTGCTGTCCTCAAAAGCCTTCATTGTACAGCTTGATTCGCCTCCATCTCACAATGGCCATTTGGGTACAAAGAAACCTGAAAAACCCTCAAAGAAATTCCTGATAGAATGTGTAATCTATGACAAGTGGATTACTCCAGAATGGATCTTTACTCCTCTCAATATCGTTGTTGAACTTGATCCAGTGAAAAAAGAGGTCCCTAAACAGTAATCTATTCATGAAATTGATTCTGCTGTCTCAGTCTTGAACATCTCACTGTACCTATTGAGGTTTCTTCTTTCAAACAAAAAGAAGTTTGAGATGCTCTTAAAGGCTGCAACCAGCTCTCCATGCAACGTCAGTATGTCAGACTTCAAGTAAAGGAACAACCAACACAACCCTTTATTCCAGGATTGTCCTTTAACAGATCAGCTACTACTTTCTGCTTAGCTTTTTTGTGTGGATACCCTAGAACATGTTATAAGACAAATTTCCACAATGACTCTAATCTTCATTTATGTGCAGAACCTTCTGGCTAAAAGCCTAACCATTTATGTGCCACTTGTAAATTACAGCCACTTGTAAATTACACCTCACATGTATGCCTTTGCAGTAAGTTCTCTGGCACTTGGCCAATTCATAAAAGATGTCAGTCACTTAAAAAAAACGCTGTAACTTAAAGAGGAAGTAAAGCCTTAATAAAAATAAAAATAGACCCTGCAAGGCAAAGGCAAAGGCATAATGAGCTCAGTATGCATAGCATACTAGCTCATTATGAATAACTTGCCTGAGATGGAAGCCCCCGAAGCAACCCTCATTGTCCTTCTCCGATGCCGCCATGATACCCGGAGTGATTTCTGGGTATCGCGGCACCGACGCTGTGACTGTCCGGAGCCGCGATGACGTCACCCATGCGCATGCACCGCCACTAACGGCATGATTGCCGATAGCAGCGGCATGCTTGGTGTGCCTGCACACTTCTGTCTACAGCGCATGCGCCATAGACAGTGGTGCCTGTCATTTGCAAATATGTTTCTTGAACCTATAGGTAAGCCTTAATCTAGGCTTACCTGTAGGTCAAAGTGGTCTGTAAGGGTTTACAACCACTTTAAGAAAGCTATCAGAAATAGAAGTGTTAATAGTTTTTATTTTTATCAATTAACAAAATGGAAAGTAAAAGAACAGAAGTGAAATCCAAATCAAAGCAATATTTGCAATTCTTCTAGTTACACTTGCACATAGTTATTCCAAACATCTTGGAGAACTAACCACTGATCTTCTGTGGATGTAGGTTTCCTCAAATCCTTCTGTCTCTTCATGTAATCAGATAGACTCGATAATGTTGAGATCAGGGCTCTTGTTCTTCTATACACGTGGTGCACCACGATTGGCGAGTGTGTAGGGGATGGCTGGCTGTAGTGTACTGGTGGTACATATAGAGTTTTATAAAGTAGTGGTGATTAAATGCAATATTGTCTGGCAGGTGATTTATAATTGGACTCGGACTTACTTTTTATGGTGGCTTCTATCCCCCCCCTCCTTATGGGACCAACACCTACTATAAAAGGAGGTAATTGGTTTGGTTGAGTTGTGGATTGCAATGTGGAACTGTGCTGGAACTGAGTGCATCCCTGAACCTGTTGATGGTAGATCTATATTAGATATATGGGAGTCATTGTATGGCCATTTGAATATTGCTTGTTTGTAGGTGGCCTGATATTCCGCATGGTTGGATCTGTTACATACATTTTGGCAGTGAGCAGTTGAAGTGATCCTTGGTTTTTAGGAATACTTATTGGCCTGATTGGAATGACTGAAACTGCTACAATTTCAGGTAAATTCCTTCTATAACTAGGTTGCGGCTCTCACTGTATCCTTGCTTTGTGGGATCTCTAAGTATAGACTGCCATTGTGGGTACACACCAGTATATGGTTCTGATTGTGGACTGTTTCTTCAAGGTAATATACAATATCTCTCCCTGTCTTATGGATTGGGTTTTATTGTTGGTCTGTTTTCAAGTCGATTTTCTTTCAGGGGTAATGGATGGTTTTCATGTGCAATTAATTATAGCCTAATGGGCTGTTTATGCAGCCTATTTATTATTTGTAATTTTATGCTATCTTTATGTAGGTCTGGGAATTATTTTTATCACTCAATATCACTATCACAGTCTCCCTTCTACTGACCTGTGTGGCTATTCAAGTGCCCCATTTGTACTAAGCATTTCTCCACCATCTCCGGTTATAACCCTTAAGCGATGTGTAAGTTGACACAGAGAACACTCTGTAGTGATGTTGATATATACTGATTTTTGTATGCCTTTCTTCAGGTAGGTTATTTCTTTGCTGCCCAGTTAAAAAGGTCCTAGGGAAACCTGTAGATGTGAAACGCATCAACCTCTTTGATGTTATAGCAAAATCCTAACCATATTGGCATCCATCACATATTAGGGATTGGTTTTCTATGTTTTTAGATGTTTTTTTTTTTAATGATTTGCAATAAAATGTAACCTTTTTACAATTTTTGGTGTGGTTGGTGGTTGTCCCTCCCTGGTACCAGTAAAGTCCAAGCAAGGTGTTTTTTTTTTTTTGGTATTTAGTAGTTAACATGGATGTGATATCTCCCTAATAGCCAATGCACTTCCAATTTGCTATTTGTGAAAGCATTCTTAATTACAGCATTTTTTTTTCCACACCTGCCTAAAACGTTTGCACAGCAGTATATTTTAAATGTTAATATAAAAAAAATGTATGTATGTGTGTGTGTGTGTGTGTATATATGTGTATATGTGTGTGTGTGTGTGTGTGTGTGTGTATGTGTGTATATGTATATATGTGTATATATATATATATATATATATATATATATATATATATATATATATATATATATATATATATATATATATATATATATATATATATATATATATATATATATATATATAGCAAAATCTCATTCATTTCAATTGCACCTGTTCACATCTGAGTGTTTTGTCACTTGAAGCAAAACGCCTGAAAAACGCCCTAAGCTCAAAAAAGAACATGAGTTTCTTTGGGGCAGATTATGCTCAGTACACACGGTCGGAAATTCCGACCACAAAATCCGTCGGATATTTTCTGACGGATTTTGTCCGACATTGGTGTTGCATACACACGGTCGGACAAAGTTGTCGGAAAATCCGATCATTCTAAACGTGGTGACGTTCGTTGCATACGACGGAACTACGTAGAGGCTATTAGCCAATAGGTTTGGTCTCCTAATTTGATCTGAGCATGCGTGGCACTTTGTCTGTCGGAATTCTCTACACCCGATCGGAAAAAGTCCGATCGGATTTTGTTGTCGGAAAATTTGAGAGCAGGATCTCAAATTTTTTCCGTTGGAAATTCCGACGGAAAAAGTCCGATGGAGCCCACACAAGGTCGGATTTTCCGACAACATGGTCCGATCGGACATTTTCCGTCGGAATTTCGTGTGTACGGGGCATTACAGGCATTTCTCTGCCTTTTACATTGGTGAACTGAACAAAATCACGGCTAAAAATGCTCTACTTTGAAACGCTCAGGTGTGAATGCAGCCTGAGACCCTGAAGCTCAAAAAATGCTAATGGCCTAATGTAGTGTGCATAGACACCTAGGATAACACTATTTAGCTTCTAGGAGCAGAGAAAAAATGCTGCTAACCGCTTCTAGGAGCCTAAAAAAATGCTAGTATGCATGGAGCCTAAATCTATGGATAAAAAAAATTTCTTCAAGCTGTTTCACTTGACAATTTTGTTTTTTTACTGTTTACCTTTATTGTTTTGACTTGACCTGATTGACCGTATATGAAGTAAGAAATTGCGCATCGATGCTGATCTTGTGTTTTTGGCACTGAATACTGTGTTGGCCGATCACCAATTTCAAACCAACCATTGTGCTTAGTTTCTGTATAGTGGGTTTCTGGCCAATCTAATCCTAGTGTGTTATGCCAGCTAGCAGCCTGCTTTATTAGTTTCAATTGAATCCACACTGTGCTTGCCCATAAATCTTGTCCTTTCAGCATGTTTACAGAGATCTTCTAAATTATTTTTCTTCCTCAAGAAAGCAGTTCCTGTGCTCCTTATTATGCTGAATATCAGGATATGATGCATTGCAGAGCAGATGTAGTTTGTGTTATTGGACTTTAAGCAGAGGTACCTTCTAGTGGACAATGCAGATTTTACCTGGTTTGCCAAAGTGAAAACAAAGCAAAACAGGCTTGCCGTTCAATAAATTAAGAACTAGAAAGCGTGTCAGAATAATTGTTGTTTGCATTATTTTAGCCATTAGAAAGTATTGTGACTTAAAATGAGCAACTTTTGAAGTCACTGTACTTGATATAATTTATTGACCAATGCAACAGGTGGCTGTTCAGGTATTGAGCACTGCATTATGGGCAGCAGGAAGGGGGTAATCGTGTGTGTTTTATACCTGGAAGTAATAGGCTTTGTCAAGGTTCCAACAGTGGATGTGGGATCACAGTGAAGGTAGAAGCATGCACCATTTTGTGCCTACTATGCTACTCTTGTGTTCGTTGGCCTAGTGTGAAAGAGTTCAGATTTCTGAGCTAAAGCCATTTATTATTTATTTTTGTGATTTTGGTTAGTGTAAGGAAGAGCTAGCAATACTGGTTTGTGAGATTCACATTCTCTGTTTTGATCTGGTGACCATTGTCATGTGGACAGAAAGTTACAGTATGAGTAATCCACAATTGCACCCAGTCAACCCCTAGTTACTTTCTAGGTCCTCAAGAACAAATGGGAAAAATAAATGTGTAGTGCTTACAAAAATAAGACCATATAAATGACATATGAAGTGAAAATCCTAATATATGTAAATGTATAACAATATTCAAATAAGTCTGCAACCTCTCCAGACGTTCGTCCGTCTGTGGATCTATCCATCCATTATTACTGCATCTCTCCTGTCGGAAACATTCCCTGGCTGTGTGTCCACGTCCCTATGGTGTGCCACTTGGATTAAAGACTCATCTTGCCACTTCAGGCGTTACCAACAGGAGAACCACAAGCGTGTTTGACCCACTGCCACATGGTATGTGTGTCCACCACCGCTGGTAAGCGTACCCTATTGTGTGTCCTTAGTGTCTTTGGATTAAAATAATACACCTCTGTACATATAGCACCCTGGATTCCAGAGGTATTTCTTTATTTGCACCCGAGTTCAGGAAGAGAGACTTTTTTATGAACCACCTCTAACCACGCCAATCACTTTTCACTGTTCATCGGACTTATTTGAATATTGTTATACATTTTTATATATATATATATATATATATATATATATATAATTTTCACTACATATGTCACTTATATGGTCTTATTTTTATAAGCGCTACACATTTATTTTTTCCCATGCTTGTTTGACTTTGAGTGCTAGCAGCTTTCATTTATATATTTTGCACTGTTTCACTGTTTTAGGTTTAGCGAAAGTGATATTCCCCCTTTTCTTCCTCAAGAACAAATAACTTGCCCATTCAGCCATTTTAGTCCTCCAGACATGGCTAATGTCACTAGTTTCTTACATGTTCACAGTACTGCAAGCATGCATTCCTTTGACTGGTTTGCTAAGCAGTTTTGACATCCTAAAATTCTACAATTTATCTTCCAATCTTGGTCTGGAAGATTAATTTTAGCCAACGGTTTCATACATATGTCCACTTTTTTGGTGAAGGCTGAAGAGGCTACTTTCTTTTTTATTTATTTATATATATATATATATATATATATATATATATATATATATATATATATATATATATATATATATATATATATATATATATATATATATATATATATTCTAATATACACATACACACGTTCAAGTAAAACTGGGACTTTTACAGGTATAAAAAGCAATGCTAGCATGGCGGTACTACACACAGTAGTAAGTGGCAAGTGTGTCCTATTATTGATTTGGTGGATAGATATATATAATTATAGAGAGAAAGATCTATCTTGGATAGATGGATAGATATATGTGTGTATGTGTTTTTAGTTAGACATCATCAAGTTTTTATTACTAACATCATTATTACATCATTGCATTCAAGGTCAGGAGAAATGCCTTGTTTATGTAATCCTGTCGTAGACCTTGGTAGGGCACGTGCCAACGTAATTTATACTAATTAGCTCTTATGACATCCTAATTATATGTCTTGTTGCTAGTATAACAAGTCGACTGATGTCAAAAAGAATAGCATTCCCTGAAGCGTTCCCTTTTCAGGAAGGGACATTTGAAAAGACATGTCTTTACTATTGAAAAGGAACACGTTTACATTTTCATATTGGCAAGGTCAAAGATTATTCACATTGCTTTGGTAGGCAATGATCAGGAGATGACAAGCTGTAGTGGCAATAAAAAAAAAAGACCTGTGTAACAATCTTTAATAAGTGATTTTAGTTTGTTTAACCTGTGCTTCAAAAACCTAGCTAATGTCTGGGTAGCTGATGTTGACAGTTGTTGCAACTTCCTCTTTCATTCAGTAAAACACAGTTTATTTCCATTGCTGTTAATAAATGTTAGTGTTTTTTTTGTGTTGCAACAAGTTACATTACTCATGCTGACCTTAGTACTTACTACTGCAACTTTGAAATAAGGCTAGAAATACAAATAGAAATTCACTAAATGTTGCAGATTAGACTAGTTAATTTGTTAGATGAAGAAGTTTGAACAAATGGCGATACCAAAATCCCAATTTGAATGAAAAAAGAAAACCTTCTAAGAAGGGGAGGGGGAAATATGAGGCCACATACCTCTGGGATTTTTTGTTAATGGTATCTAGGTAGGTTGATGTATAGGAACAAAAATAGAGGAGATGTATATATAAAAGTATAGAATTTTATTTTCCCATAAGGGTAGAAGACAACAAGGACACAGGTAATACATCCATACTTTACAGACATATATGTTACATCAGATGAAAATGTGGAGCTTCGCCATACTCGACATGTTTCACTCTATGGAGTTTCTTCAGGAGTTTGATAGGTTAAGCTCAAAGATATGCTGAAATAACAGAATCGCATGAAAAACGCATCCTTTTCTCAAGAATGTACAAATCAAGTGTACATATTCAAACAATGTATAGAGCAATTGGCTCAAGCAAAATATACATCTAGGTGAGTGAGCAGTTAGTAGGTAGTTGCAAATTGGATATAAATATGACAAGGGGCATAGAAAGCAGAGGGAGGGCTTAGAAAGTGAAACCAGGCAGAACTAACCACAGATACTTGGCTTCGTCTGAAGTATATCTGCATACGTTGATTATAAATTTTACCACCCTGAACCACACTATTATTATTATTTGATTAACAGTCCCACTTATTCTTTTAAATTTTGTAGCGTGACTCTCTGCAAGCGACACAGTGCTGTTTTGTGGCATTTTGGAAGCGATTTCATCTCTCTTTGAAATCCATTTGTTTTTATACCAAAAAATTTATAATCAACGTATGCAGATATAATTCAGACGAAGCCAAGTATCTGTGGTAAGTTCTGCCTGGTTTCACTTTCTAAGCCCTCCCTCTGCTTTCTATGCCCCTTGTCATTATTTATATCGAATTTGCAACTACCTACTAACTGCTCACTCACCTAGATGTATATTTTGCTTGAGCCAATTGCTCTATACATTGTTTGAATATGTACACTTGATTTGTACATTCTTGAGAAAAGGATGCGTTTTTCATGCGATTCTGTTATTTCAGCATATCTTTGAGCTTAACCTATCAAACTCCTGAAGAAACTCCATAGAGTGAAACATGTCGAGTATGGCGAAGCTCCACATTTTCATCTGATGTAACATATATGTCTGTAAAGTATGGATGTATTACCTGTGTCCTTGTTGTCTTCTACCCTTATGGGAAAATAAAATTCTATACTTTTATATATACATCTCCTCTATTTTTGTTCCTATACATCAACCTACCTAGATACCATTAACAAAAAATCCCAGAGGTATGTGGCCTCATATTTCCCCCTCCCCTTCTTAGAAGGTTTTCTTTTTTCAGATTAGACTAGTTGTGGTTGCTGCTGACTACCATATCTACAGTGTTAAAATTCACTATGCAATGCACAACCTGCACATCTAAACAATAGGGTTCATTTACTAAAGTTAAATAATCTGTGCACTGCAAATACAGTTGCTGTAGATCTGAGGGGAACATGCAAGGAGAATAAAAAACTGCATTTTTGCTTTCACATGATTGAATGATAGAAATCATCAGAGCTTCCCCTCATTTCAGAGCTTCCCCTTAGATCTAGAGCAACTTCTAGTGCACAGTGTATTTGCCTTTAGTAAATCAAAAAATATGAATGCAATCTATACACTGGGGGAGAACCTCTGGGAGAATCTAGGATGGAAAATGACCTGGGGTCCTAGTAGATGATAGGCTCAGCAATGGCATGCAATGCTAAGCTGCTGCTAAGAAAGCAAACAGAATATTGGCAAGCATTAACCACTTCAGCCCCGGAGGATTTTACCCCCTTCCTTACCAGAGCACTTTTTTTTTTTTTTTTTATTATTTTATTATTTTATTTACTAGTAATGGCGGCGATCTGCGTTTTTTTTTTTATTTTTTTTATTTTTTTTAATTTTTTCGTGACTGGGACATTGCGGCAGACACTTCGGACACATTTTTGGCACCATTCACATTTACACAGCGATCGTTGCTATAAAATTGCACTGATTACTGTGTAAATGTGACTGGCAGTGAAGGGGTTAACACTAGGCGGCGCTGCAGGGGTTAATGTATTTTCCCTGCGAGTGATTCTAACTGTGGGGGGAGGGGACTCACAAGGGGAGGAGACTGATCTGTGTTTTTCTGTACTGAGAACGCACCATCGGTCTCCTCTCCACTGACAGGATGTGGATCTGTGTGTTTACACACACAGATCCACGGTCCTGCTGTGTTCCCGGGCAATCGCGGGTGCCCGGCGCAAATCCCGGCCGCCGGGCACGCGCACCGGGTCCCGAGCGACGCTGCAGGCGGCACGCGCGCCCCCTAGACGGCCGGAAATGGGAGGACGTCATATGACGTTCACCCAGGATGGGAGATCCACCTTGTGGACGTCATATGACGGTGGCCGGTATTGAAGTGGTTAAAAAGGGATCAACTCCAGAGATAAAACAATAATTCTCCCGCTCTACAAGACTCTGGTCCGGCCGCACCTAGAGTATGCGGTCTAGTTCTGGGCACCAGTCCTCAGGAAGGATGTACTGGAAATGGCACGAGTACAAAGAAGGGCCACAAAGCTAATAAAGGGTCTGGAGGATATTAGTTTTGAGGAAAGGTTGCGAGCACTGAACTTATTCTCTCTGGAGAAGAGACGCTTGATAGGGGATATGATTTAAATTTATATATACCATACTGGTGACCCCACAATGGGGATAAAACTTTTTCGTGGGAAGGGAGTTTAACAAGACACGTGGCCACTCATTAAAATTAGAAGAAAAGACGTTTAACCTTAAACTACATAGAGGGTTCTTTACTGTAATGCCCTGTACACACGATAGGAAATGTTGGATGTGAGCTTGTTGTCGGAAAGTCCGACCGTGTGTATGCACATTTGTTGTTGGAATTTCCGCCAACAAAAGTTTGAGAGCAGGTTCTCAAATTTTCCGACAACAAAACGTATTGAACTTCACTTTTCTCGGCTCGCGTACGTCTTGTACGTCACCGCATTCTTTACGTTCGGAATTTCTGACAACATTTGTGTGACCGTGCGCGTATGCAAGACAAGTTTGAGCCACCATCCTTCGGAAAAAAATCCACAGTTTTGTTGTCGGAAAATCCTATCATGTGTGTACAGGGTATAAGAGCGGCAAGGATGTGGAATTCCCTTTCCACAGGCAGTGGTCTCAGCGGGGGGCATCGATAGTTTCAAAAAACTATTAGATAAGCACCTGAACGACCACAACATACAGGGATATACAATGTAATAGTGATATATAATCACACTCATAGGTTGGACTTGTGTCTTTTTTTAACCTCTCCTACTATGTAACCTCCATCTCTTACAATAATCTGGGTAGAGATCACAGCTTAGTGGAAAGGGAAGTTGCTTGGTATTCACTGAGATGCTGTTTTGTTTGCTGTATCATGACAATGCCTTCAACTGCAGAAATTATGATTTAAAACTATACTGGTTAATTCGAGCTGCATTCATGTCTGGCAGTTGAGAAAGGTATTATGTCTTTCCTAACGGCTAACTTTACAAAGGACCAGTAAACCTTTCCACCTGTGGTTATTGCTTAAAGCACAAAATTAAAAGTCAGCAGCTATATACTGTAGCTGCTGACTTTTAATATTAGGACACTTACCTGTCCTTGAATCTAGCGATGTTGGCACCCCAGCCGATTTCCATTGGCTCTCGGGGGCTGCCAACGCCATTGCCTGTATGGGAAATGCGTTGTGGGCTTTCTAAATGGCCTGGTGGCTGGTGAAGGAGGAGGGGGGCTGAACTTCTGATTGAACTTGCCACGGCAAGATCTCTCAGAAGTGGGGACGGGTACCTGTCAAAAACAGGTACCCCCAAAAGGTATGTGGCACCGGAGGGGGGGGGGTGCGGTGAGGCAGATAAGCAGAGCATCCATTTTTGGGTGGAACTCCGCTTTAATATTATATACAGTACTTGCCAAAGCTACATTAAAAAAAAAAAAAATAAAAAAGTCACACTGAGCAAGAAATAAAAGTGATACTAATGCCTAGTAAGGGTTTTATACTCTATTTCAACATCTATTGGGCAATAAACTCAGTATTTATTGAGCTGTTCCGTGCTGATTTGGTGTTCTTACAAGGATTAGTGCTGCAAAAATCATTTCAATTTTTTTCTTATATTTTTACTTTGAAAAATAAAACCTTGCTTTTCACTAGAATTGCTACTAATCCTTGGCGGCTGCATGGATTTCAGTGCTGTGTTTTTATCAGCCTACATCAGCTCCAGGCCAATATTTAAAAAGGGAAGGGCCGCCATAAACCCTGACCTCCCCACCATCACATTGATGACCATAAAAACTGTAGCTTAGTGCTGAAGGAACCTGCGCCCTTCCTGTAATTCTGCTGCCTCCAAAGAGGAGGCATGTGGCTGGGTAAAATTGTTTCTTCAAAGATCTTGAACTGACTGAAAAAATAGACTCTGACGATTAAGGCCCCTTTCACACGGGCACCATCAGTTTAGCCATGTTAAAAACGTATCAGTTTTTATCCGTTGCTTCATCCGTCTTCCGTTAATATCCGTTTTCATCTGTTAAATGTACACGTTTACATCCTTCTTTTTTTTTTTTTTTTTTTATTCGTTTTTGTATCCGTTTTAATCTGCAGTTTCTGTGCCTTTAAGGAAATTACCCAGAAAGCATTGCTCCTCCCATACAGATAAACAAAAAAAAATTATTATTCCTTCAAAACTGATCGGACGTTGACAGACATTGTCCGTTAATATCCGTTTTGACGGATCTGGACTTAGCCTTGTACGTTAAAAAAAAAAAAAAAAAAAAAAAAACGGATAAAAACGGATGCGGAGGTTAACGGATGGTAACGGATGGTCATCCGTTTGCCCATAGGAATGCATTGTCATCCATTGACGGATGGAAAAAAAACGGATAGACAGTCCGTCCGGGTGAAAGGGTCTAAAGCTGCAATCTCTTCAGCTCTCTGGCTTATCCCTACTTTTTTAGGAATATGTATGACGCCAGTAAACTCAACAGTATTTAAAGCATCAGGGTGTGTGCACTTTGGATATTTGATTTTAAAATTGGTAAACATTTTTAGTCAATCACTGGAAGCATTTGTAACAATCCTTGTTGGGCAGATGTTGGGAAACTTTGCTCAAACCTACCCCTGTCCAGGTTTTAAATGGAAGAGACTTGAAATAGTATTAGTATTATTATAGTATTTTGTTCACATGTACCAATCAGTATTTTTTGCTAGAAAATTACTTGGAACCCCCAAACACATTTCAAATTTTAAAATGCACTCTTTCCAATATTAATGCAAAAAAAATAAAAAACACAATACATTACCCAAATTTTTTGTAAAATATAAACGTTATGAGTAAATGGATACCAAACATGCCACGCCTTAAAATTGTGTAAGCCCGTGCAACAGCAACAAACTACTTCAATTTTATGATCTATAGGCAAAGCCTGTACAGATTACCACTTTAGAGTTACAGAGGGGGCACTGATGCTAAAATTACTGTCCATGATCTGGCGTTCGCGGTGATGCCCCACATGTGTGGGATGATAACTGTTTGCATACCAAAGACCAAAGCACGTGTTCACCTTTGTGTGCAAGCACCGGAGGACGGGGACACTTTAATTTTACTTTTTTTTTTCCCCCAATATAAACCACTTCAGTCCCAGAAGGATTTACCCCTTTAATGACCAGGCCATTTTTTTTTTTTTGCAATATGGCACTGCATTACTTTAATTGACAATTGCGCGGCGCTGTACCCAAATTAAATTGAGGTCCTTTTTTCCCCACAAATAAAGCTTTCTTTTGGTGGTATTTGATCACCTCTGGTTTTTATTTTTAGCGGTATAAACAAAAGACAATTTTGTAAAAAAAAAAAAAAAAAAAAAAAATTTTTTTACTTTTTGCTATAATGCATATTCAAATAATAAAAAAAAAAAAACGAATTTCTTCATCAGTTTAGGCCAATATGTATTCTGATACATATTTTTGGTAAAAAAAAATCCCAATAAGTGTATATTGATTGGTTTGCGCAAAAGTTATAGTGTCTACAAATTATGGGATAGATTTTTAGCGGGACTGCGACCTTGCAGCGGACAAATCTGATCCTAAGTGACACTTTTTGGGACCAGTTAAACCAATACAGTGATCAGTGCTAAAAAAAAAAAATGCTCTGATCGCTGTATAAATGGCACTGGCAGTGAAAGGGTTAACATCAGGGGCGATCAAAGGGTTAAATGTGTTACCTCAGTGTGTTTCTTTACTGTGTGGGCGAAGTGTTGACAGGAACAACACAGAGATCGCTGTTCCTGATTACTAGGAACAGACTATCTCCATGTTTACCCCTGTCAGAACGGGGATCTGCCTTTTTTACATAGGCAGATCCCTGTTCTGCCTCTCTCTGAAGCGATCGCGGATGGCTGGTGGACATCGGCTCCGCAGGACAAGCACATCAGCTCCTCCCCCGTGCAGCGGGCACACATGCGCCCACACTATTGTGCGAAACATACAGGTACAGTATATCTGCGGTGGGCGGTCCTTAAATGGTTAATTTATTGAATTTTTTACACTGTTGCTTTAATTTTTTTATCACTTTTATTGCTGTCACAAGGAATGTAGACATCCTTGTGACAGCAATAGGCATATGAGAAGTCCTCTTTATGGAGTTTTCTGGAGTCTGGAATACCCCAAACCCCTCCTTCTGCACTTAAAAGCACTCAAAACACCAAGATCAGTGTTTTTGAATGCTTCTGATTTTAAAAAAAATGGCGCCAATAGTTTCTGAGTAAACAGGAAGTGATGTCATCGCTTCTGGGTTACTATTGCGAACGGCCGATCAAAGCCGACCTCTGCTGGTCGCTCGTCCTGGTGGGATGGGTGAGCTTGAGAGAGCGCCAGAAGGAAGATGTCCCCTCCTGCTGCTTGTGATGGCAATCCTGCAGCTGCAGGCATCATCCTGGTATAACAACCAGAAGTTGGGTATGTCGCTGGATGGGAAGTGGTTTAACGCTCTGCCTTTTTTTTTTTTTTTTTCCTTGTAGTTTATCACTTTAAGCACAATAAAATTTGTTAACAATTTGTTAAACTTCAAGTATTTAAGTAGAGTTTTAACTTTCAATGCTACTGGCTCCTGCTCTGTCATTGCTGCGTCCCTGAACTTCTGATCTACGCAGAAAAGAGCTAACAGTGGACAGGCTCCTGTCAGTCTGTTGAGGAAGGAAGAGGAGTGGCTTGCCATTGTAGGCTGTGGGGCTGTGTTTCTATTGATGCACACAGTGTAGGTAGATAGAACTGTAGTCTCTGTATTTAAGGGTGGCTCCATAGCACAGTGCATTAGAAAGAAGCCACACTGAAACTGGCAATCTGGGACAGTAATCATGGCTCCTGCTTAAACTGGAAGATAGGCAGGGATGAAGATGCATACTCGGTAAGCGATTATATCGGCTGCTGAAAAATAAACTTTTGAGGTTTTAATAATGCTTTAGTAAAAAAATTATTAAGATTTTGAGAAAATAAAACGCTCATGATGGATTATTGTAGTTTTTTGGAGTTTGTTTTATGAATGTGTTGAACTAAAATGAGTTGTTTGAGTTAAGAGGTACTGGTTTATAAAGGCCCAGGGAGTATGTAACTGATTTTCCAGTTTTTGGTTGATGCTGGAGAGGGAAATCATGTGATAAATTATTATATCCTATTGAAAGTTCTGGGGTCAACCCACTTGCCTTGACCATAAAAAAGCATTCCAATCTCCCCGTTTTTTTTTTTTTTTTGCATCTCATATGCAACAGGAGATGAAATATCAGTATGAGGGCAGAAACACATAAAACTCCTGGGAGGACATGAACAGAGTCTGGAATTGAAGTATATCTAAATCCAAGAGCAAAACGTAGTGTACTGCTGTTTACTAGTCCTTTTAATGTGGTGGCCACATTAGTTTTATTTTTCCAGGCTTTTTTACCCTTTAGGCCCTTACTGGTGAACCTGCCAGTAACACACTTCCTGTCTTAAGGTGACAGTGCTCATTCGTTGTACTGCGTCTTTGAAGCAGCAGAACTGCCAACCTCGAGCAGGAAGTGTGTTAGGACTACAGACCCTAATACAGGAGATCTTCTGTAGTTCACAGATGGGAACTGGGCGGAGATTACAACACTGAAAAAAAAAAAAAAAAAAAAACACTGCAGAGTGTACAGGAACTTGCAAACTTACTGAATTTTTGATAGGAATAATGGGTATTTTTTTTTTCAATTATCAAACAGATTTAACAAAAGCTTTCTATGATATAAAAGGGAGTAAAGGGAAGTTTATAATTGGGGTTTACATACACTTTAATGCAGAGTGTTCTCCATCTTGGAGCCTTCAAGGCACATAAGCACTTGTTCACCAGCCCACTAACTAACAAAATGTGTAAGACGACAGTAGTAATATTGGAGACAATTCGGAAAAACTCTTTAGTACGTTGTGGTGAAAAGGTAGCTACTTACATCTAATTATTATTGGGCCTCGTTTATAAGGGAGGGTTTTAATCCCTCCAATCTTTATTCAGGACCAGGTTTACCGACACAGGTGCATACCTGTCAATTAGGATGCAGCAGCTGAAAGCATACAGCTACAGCTCCCAATGTTCCATCCACGTGGGTGCACAGCCTCAATTGTACCCTGTGTACATTCAAGGCCGTGCACCCACATGGATGTCATATTGGGTGCAGCGTCTGTGCCCCTGCTGTCACTGATTTCCAAATGACAGCAATGTGACTGCTGGTACAGAGATTCACACAACACCTGTGCATCCCCATGCCGGTGAAAGACCACCCTGCATGGGGCATGAAATAAAATGCCCCATAAGTTTGAGGTCTTACTTTTCAAAGCAAACCAATCCTCAATAATGAGTTACTAACTTTGCAAGAAAAATGTTCAGACTTTGGTATTATAAAGGCAATGAACATATTTTATTATTAAAAGTGGTATTGTCACTTATAGATGCAAGTGATAATTATGTTTAATTTGATATTTGACTTATGTTTTGACATGTTGCATCTCTTTAGTAAATGCTAGGTTGGTAAAGGGATTTATAATCGTATAGGAAAGTAGATGATTCCTTTTAAGATTTCACATTATTATTTATTATTATATTATTATTATTATACACGATTTATATAGCGCCAACAGTTTACGCAGGGCTTTACAATGTATAGGGGGGACAACACAATTACAGTACAGTTCAATACAGAAGGGACAGGAGGGCCCTGCTCGTAGAGCTTACATTCTAAAGGGACGGGGTGGTGGTACAAAAGGTAATAGCTGCATGAAAATGATTCAAACAAATGGCAACTGCCCCAACCTCTAACTGTCCTTAACAGCAAGGAGCAAATGAAAGGCCGACGCATGAAAAACAACAACAAAGAAATTCCCAGCTCAACTTACCAGCCAGCTTGCAACAAACGGAATATTGCTGTCTGCCAGTTCACGTTAAAAACAGGGGTTTAGTTTGCACATGGACATTTTATTTGGTTGATTTTTACCTTTTTGAACATCTTGAAACCACTTTTCCTAAAATTACAAATGTGTTATCTGCTTGCAGTCATTCTATAAATATGTATAGTTGTATTATTGTATTTTTTATCCTTTTTTCAATTTACTGCAGTAGTATACCCAATTTTTTTTGTATATTCCTCTACAGAGATTTGATACCTATTGTAGCAGCTTTAGAGTACAATCAATGGTTTACAAAGCTATCATCGAAAGATCTGAAACTGGTAAGAAACATTTTCTTGCTTGAAAGACCTCTTGCACCAATGTTTCATACATATTGTAGATTTAGTGTTTTTATTGTTATGTGAGCTGATCTGTCATAATTCAACTTACTTTCCAGTCTAATGACGTTTGTGATCAGATTCTGCGTGTGGCGAGCAGGTCTAGTCGGTTGGAAGAGCTGGTTTTAGAAAATGCTGGACTTCGATTGTAAGTGTGTTTAAAGCCTCTTTAATTTGTTTGAGAACCTTTTGAAGTTGTTACGAATGATTATAAAACAAATAAGTGGTAGTCAGATCTAGTTAAAGTGGTTCTAAAGGCAGAAGGTTTTTTTTTTTATCTTCATGCATTCTATGCATGAAGATAAACCACCTGTGTGCAGCAGCCCCCCTAAGCCACCCTAATATTTACCTGAGCTCCATCTCGATACAGCATTGTTGCACAAGAGAGTCGGCTGTCTGGAACCCTCGCTCCTCATTGGCTAAGTCACACAGCGAATGCCATTGGCTCCTGCTGCTGGCAATCAAAGTCGGAGAGTCAATGGGGAAAACTAGGGGGTGGGGCCAAGCTGCAGCTCCGTGTTTGAATGTACACACAAAGCAGCAGCTTGGCTCGGGTGCCCCCACAGCAAGCTGCTTGCTGTGGGGGCACTCGGCCGGAGGGAGGGGCCAGGAGCGCTGGCGAGGGACCCGAGTAAAGAAGAATCTGGGCAGCTCTGTGCAAAACCATTACACAGAGTGGGTAAGTATAACATGTTTGTTATTTTTAAGCAAAAAACAAGACTTTAGTATCACTAAATTAAGATGAATGAACATTGCCTTAGCTGGTTTTACAAACTTGAAGCCCAAGATGTTACAGCGATCTATTCTTCTAAGATTTAACTAAAAGTGATTTTGTTATAATACACTTGCTGTTCTATATTTCCATAAAGGCCAGATATATGTATATCAGGCTGTAAGGTTAGTGTCTTTGCTGGACAGTTGGTAAAATGACACAAACTAGACTCTCAGAGGTTCTGTTTGCAATAAGTCTGTGCATGTTGACTGTATTTAAATAAGAGGATGGATCAATAATGCAAAATCACTGTGCAGCACTTCTAAACAGGAAGCACAGCTTTTATCTGTGATGAGCAAATATGTCTTCCCAAATTATTAAAAACCACAAATAAAAACAAACATTTTGGCACATTGACACGATTTTATTTATTCTAAAGTGGAGTTCCATCCGTGTTTACAAAAAGTGTATCTGCTGACTTTTAACCACTTCCCACCCGGCCAATGTACATATACGGCCGGGTGGGAGCTGTCTACTTCTGAATGGACGTTCCAGAACGTCCTTCAGAAGTAGAGGGATCGCGCGCGGGTGCCCCCACAGCGGCGCGATCCCGATGCGGCCGTGTCTCCCGGACACGGCGCATCTCGGATCGGCAGGAGGGCTCGGTGATTGGCCCTCCTGATCACATGACGGCCGTGTCGAATCACAGCCGTCATGTGATGTAAACAAACAGCCGGTTGCTAGGCAATCGGCCCTCCTCTCCTCACACGGAAGTCGTCGGTGAGGAGAGGAGAGCGGATCGCTGCAGCCGGCTGGTGATCAGTGAGTATTAGCTGTTTTTTTTACAGTTTTTTACTCACTGATCACCAGTGTAGTGTCCCCACAGTAAAACACACATGTCCCCACAGTAAAACACACATGTCCCCAAAACAATAAAAACACATGTCCCTCACATATGTCCCAGTAAAATAACATGTGCCAATGATTATCTGCACACATATGTCCGTGATCACCTGCACACCCCTTTTACATGATCATTTGCGTACATATGTCCGCGAACCAATTATTATACACTTAACGGATTTTTTTTTTTACAAAAAACATGTAGCAGAATACATTTTGGTTTAAATTTATGACAAAATTTGATTTTATTGGATTTCTTTTAAAAAAGAAAGGAGAAAATATAGTTTTTTTTTTCAAAATTTCCGCTATGTTTTCGCTTATATCGCAAAAAATAAAAAAAAATTAAAAACGGAGTCGCGAATAAATACCACCAAACTAAAGCTCTATTTGTGCGAACAAAATGATAAAAAATTCATTTGGTTACAGCATTGCATGACTGCGCAATTGTCACTGAAAGTGCGAGAGCGCTGAAAGCTGAAAATTGTTCTGGGCAGGAAGGGTGTTTAAGTGCACAGTAAGCAAGTGGTTAAAAAACACGCACTCACCTGTCCCATGATCCAGCGATGTGGCTGCCCAAAGCCTCAGTTCTCTCCCCTGCCTCTGCACGTCCTGAATGGCCAAGCAATCTTCTGGGACCGCTAACGTGTCCCAGAAGATTGCAGGGAGAGAGAGGAGGACTTCTGCTTGCATCGCCTAGGTGGCACAAGTAGAAGTGGGAGCTGGGTACCTGTCAACTAGGTACCCACTCCCCCCCCCCCCCCCCCAAAAAAAAAACTACTTGCCAAATGTGGGGGGTTAGGAGTCCTTAAAGCGGAACTCCGCTTTAAGCCTGTAACATTTCAAGTGATACTGTTTTTTTTTTGTTAAAAATAATAAACATGTTATACTTACCTGCTCTGTGAAGTGGTTTTGCACAGAGCATTTGTGAGCCTCCTCTTCTCGGGTCCCTCTTCAGCGCTTCTGGTCCCTTCCTTCTGTTGGGTGCCCCCCGACAGCAAACTGCTTGCTATGGGGGCACCCGAGCCAAGCCACAGCTCCCTGTGTCCATTCAGACAGGCAGTGGCGGCCCACCCTCTTTTCTTTCCTCATTGGCTGACTGACTTTGATTAATAGCAATGGCGCCACGCTGCTTTCTCAGCCAATGAGGAGGGGAGTGCTGGGCAGCCAAGACGCTCCTGCAACGTCGCTCGTTCTAGACGAACCTCAGGTAAGTATTAGGGGGGCTGAGGGGGGCTACTGCACACAGAAGGCTTTTTATCTTAATGCATAGAATGTATTAAGAAAAAAAACTTCTGCCTTTACAACCACTTTAAATACACCTATGCTCCAAATGAAACCTCTTCCAATATAGTGGCTCATCGTTTTTATTTATTTTTTGCTTTTTTATTAACCTGGGTGCATTTACCAAAAAATGTAATCGCAGTCCACATGCATATTGCTGCATTCATAATATGGTGCAGTTGCTGACATTGGTCAAAGACTTTCTGTTCATCTCCCCATGTAAAGAGGAATCTGGGAGGTAAGTATAAAGTACTTGGGGTGGGTTTTACAAACCCACCGTCACTTTGCCCTGACTAGCAAAGTTGACCAGGTCTTTTTAAGGCCCAGTTTACAGATATCAATTTTCCTGCATGAATGTGCATTTCTCAACTAGAAATTGCATTGATTACCAAGGCTAGTTCACATCATTGTGCTGAAACCTAGCTCATAACAGGTCTATAGTAATGAACACACACTGTTGAAATTAAATTATCCCTTCTTGTTCTGTATATGGATAATGGCACTAATTATTTTAATTAAAATAAACATCCAAGTACCTTTTTTCCTAATCGATATACAGCTGTCACATGACCCAGCTCTTTCCCAGCCTATCTGTAGGGAAACATAAGCAGAAAGAGCTTCTAGTAATTTGGGAAGACCTATTTGCTCATTATGTTCAAAATAAAAAAAACACAAAAAACAAAACCACCTTTGAAACACAGAGTAAAAATAAAATATCAATCAACTGTTTTAAATTGTCATACAAATATATAGATAGATAGATAGATAGATAGATAGATAGATATATATATATATATATATATATATATATATATATATATATATATATATATATATATATATATATATATATATATATATATATATATATATATATATATATATATATATATATATATATATATATATATTTGAAATAAAATCATTATTTTTTGGTAATAACATGGTGTGGGAGTTTTTCTGCCAGGTACAGGCTGTGTTACGCCCCTCCAGCCTGTGTCTTAGAATAGGAGGTGAAGCCTCCATCAATCAAGATATAATATCCCGCCCCCATTGTGTTTAGCTGGTTAGTGTCCATGGCGGATGAGGGAGGGAGTGGGCTGTCATTAACAGAGTGTATACGCCCACATGTGTGACCCTATAGACACATGGGCTGCTCAGATGTGATTGGGAGGAAATGCTCAGCATAGAAATTCACTGAAAACTATGCAGGTGCACTAGCTGCCAACTCTGCTCTGAAAAATCTCCCACTGCAGTGGGGACATAAACTGAAAAGACAGAGAACAGCAGGATCAACCAAGTTTTTTTTCAGAATACAGAAAAATAATCCCATAGTGACTGAGCATGAACAGCATGTATTACAGCATTTATTATGTGGGTTTACTAACACTTTAAAATATGTGTACTATACACTGATATTCCTCTTTGATGCATTTGCACCCCTGGAAAACCACTATTGTCTGTTTTTCACTTTCATAAGGAATGAACAAACAAATTGCCGGTATAAAAAGCAAAAGAAAACCAATAAAAGTTCATATGTACAGCATAAAATTGTAGATTACTGCATATACTAAAATAATAATTGAAAAGTACATACAGTGCCTTGAAAAAGTATTCATACCCCTTGACATTTTCCACATTTTGTCATGTTACAAACAAAAATGTAAATGTATTTTATTGGGATTTTATGTGATGGACCAACACAAAGTGACACATAATTGTGAAAAGGAAGGAAAATGATAAATGGTTTTCAATTTCTTTTACAAATATGTGAAAAATGTGGTGTGCAATTTGTATTCAGCCCCCCCTGAGTCAATACTTTGTAAAACCACCTTTCGCTGCAATTTCAGCTGCAAGTCTTTTTGGGGCTATCTCTACCAGCTTTGCACATCTAGAGTGAGATGTGTGCCTTTTCTTCTGCGCGAAATAGCTTAAGCTCTGTCTGATTGGATGAACAGCGTCCGTCAACAGTAATTTTCAAGTCTTGCCACAGATTCTCAATTGGACTTGGGTCTGGACTTTGACTGGGCCAATCTAACGCATAAATATGCTTTGATCTAAACTATTCCATTGTAGCTTTGGCTGTATGTTTTGGGGTCATTGTCCTGCCTGGAAGCTGAAACTGCCCCAGCCTCAAGTCTTTTGCAGACTCTTACAGGTTTTCTTCTAAGATTGCCCTGTATTTGGATCCATCCATCTTCCCATCAACTCTGACCAGCTTCCCTGTCCCTGCTGAAGAAAAGCTTCCCCACAACGTAATGCTGCCACCACCATGTTTCACTGTGGGGATGGTGTGTTCAGGGTGATGTGCAGTGTTAGTTTTCCGCCACACATAGCATTTCGCTTTTAGGCAACAAAGTTAAATTTTGGTCTCATCTGACCAGAGCACCTTCTTCCACATGTTTGCTGTGTCCCCCACATGGCTTCTCGTAAACTGCAATCGGGACTTCTTTCAACAATGCGTTTCTTCTTGCCACTTTTCCATAAAGGCCAGATTTGTGGAGTGCATGACTAATAGTTGTCCTGTGGACAGGTTCCTCCACCTGAACTGTGGATCTCTGAAGCTCCACCAGAGTTACCACGGGCCTCTTGGCTGCTGCTCTGATTAATGCTCTCCTTGCCCGGCCTGTCTGTTTTAGGTGGACGGACAATTCTTGGTAAATTTGCAGTTGTGCCATACTCTTTCCATTTTTGGACAATGGATTGAACAGTGCTCCATGAGATGTTCATAGCTTGGGATGTTTTTTTTTTATAACCTAACCCTGCTTTAAATGTTATCCCTGACCTGTCTGGTGTTCCTTAGCCTTTATGCTGCTGTCTGTTCACTAAGGCAGTGTTTCTCAACTCCAGTCCTCAAGGCGCCCCAACAGGTCATGTTTTCAGGATTTCCCTCAGATGAAACGACTGTGGTAATTACTAAGGCAGTGAAACTGATCAAAACACCTGTGTAAAATAATGAAAAGCCTGAAAACATGACCTTTTGGGGCGCCTTGAGGACTGGAGTTGAGAAACACTGCACTAAGGTTCTCTCTGAGGGCTTCACAGAGCAGCTGTATTTATATTGAGATTAAATTGCACACGGGTGGACTCTATTTACTAATTAGGTGACTTTTGACAGCAATTGGTTCCACTAGATTTCAGTTAGGGGTATCAGAGTAAAGGGGTATGAATACAAATGCACGCCACACTTTCCAGATATTTATTTGTAAAAAAAAATTCAAACCATTTATCATTTTCCTTCCACTTCACAATTTAAAGGGTTTGTTAACCCATATAAGAAAAACTCTGCGAGACCCTCTATTAGAGCCTGGCAGAGCACACTGCATAAGTATTTAGTAAAAACATGCGATGTAAACGCCTATTTTGAGCTGTCTGCAGGCCGGTCACATGACTTGCGGCCGCTGTACAGCTCTGATGGATGGATACTGCAGGAGGGGGCTGTGATCAACCCCATAGCCAGGGGGAGATCACATGGCGCTCAGCCTCTCCTGCAGTAACCCTGGAAACTGGCCGAGAGTCATGTGACTGGCCTGAAGACGGCACTATTTACACTAGTTTTTATGAAAAATTAATGCAGTGTGCTAAGGCAGGATTTAATAAAGCGGCTGGCAGTGGGCATTTACAATTTTTTTATTTTGCTAATAGCGGGGGGGGGGGGGGCGGACATGGAGACACACAGACACTAGCTGTCAGGCAGGAAGGAGGGGGGAGAAAGGAGAGCAGGGCAGCGTATGACGGAAAGACGCACTTTGACCACGGTGGTCATGATTTTTGTGGTCAGTTTAGAGCGGGGGATACAGGAAGTGGAGGGTTCAGGTTTTTTTTTTTTTACAGTTTAGAGGGGGGCAGATTACACGGCACAAGCACTGTGCTGTCTAACCTGCTTTAAGGGACCAGGGTTGACAAACGCTTTAAGTGCCACTTTGTTTTGGTCTATCACATAAAATCCCAATAAAATACATGTACATGTTTTTGATGTTTTTGGTTGTAGCGTGACAAAACAAGGGGTACGAAAACTTTTTCACTCTAAAAGTTCACAATGCACAAAAACATTACTGCATATTATTTTTTTGAAATATACAGTGAGTATACAGTTTAAAAAGTCTATGGTTATTTTCCAGAGCAAGTCACGAATGAATATATTTTTATAAAAGTATATTCCATCCAATCACCAGAAAGCTGTTGAGTGGGCATGACAGATTACCCAGACAGATTACCCCCCAACCTCTTTCATCATGCAGATTGTTTTCATACTTTTGACCTGTTTTATTTCTACACAGAGATTTTGCACAGAAGTTGTCCAGTGCCCTTGCAAACAATCCAAACTCAGGACTTCATACTATAAACCTTGCAAATAACCCTCTAGAGGATAGAGGTACAGTAATTGAGTTTTTCTATATATGATAAGAGGATTTGTGCTCATTCTCTTGGCTTTGCCTCTGTAATATGAGTATCTCGCTTCATTTAATTGTACTGTATATATGTTGTTCATGCATGAGTGATAATTCTTTCTTGTACCCTCTTAAAGTTTGCCTTATAGGTTTCTTAAATGCAGCCGCTTAGGATTAGGTTTCACTGAGACTGTTGGTCTGTCTTTTTATAACAGAAATAGAGCTTTCTTTTGGTGGTATTTAATCACTGCTGGGTTTTTTATTTTTTTACCAAAAAAAGAATAAAGACCCAGGCCATTTTTCAGCTTCAGCGCTGTTGCACTTTGAATTGCGAAGTTTTTCTTCAGTAAATTCTGTAAATAAGTAATTTTTCTCCCTCACTGATGGGTACTGATTAGGTGGCATGGATGAGGCACTATTATGCTGCACTGATAGGTGGCACTGGTGGGCACTGATAGGTGGCACTGGTGGGTGTTAAATCAGAACTCCAGGCAAACCACTAAATACACAGTTGAAATACATGTATGTGAATTTCGGATGTTTGCAATTCAGTTTAGCCAGTTGTGTGATCCAGGCATCCTGCCAGACAGCATGGCAATGTCGCGGACCTCTCTCAAAACTGCACTGCATTTAAGCAATAAGTCTAGTCCAAAACCCACCCTAGCGTGTGACCAGATGGTGAAGCAGCAGCACATTGTTGGTTTCATCCTTGAGCATTTCCCTCCTGTAAGCATGTACTAAGCAAAAGAGCCTTGATTTTCCTTAAAAATGCTGTTTCTTTCTCTTACAGAAAACGAATATAGAGACATACAGTGCCTTGAAAAAGTATTCATACCCCCTGACGTTTTCCACATTTTGTTATGTTACAACCAGCAAATGTAAATGTATTTTATTGGGATTTTATGTGATAGCCCAACACAAAGTGGCACATAATTGTAAAGTGGAAGGAAAATGATGGTTTTCCAAATTTTTACAAGTAAATATCTGAAAAGTGTGTCATGCATTTTCATTCAACTCCCTTTACTCTGATACCCCTTACTAAAATCTAGTGGAACCAATTGCCTTCAGAAGTCCCCTAATTAGTAAATAGAGTCCACTTGTGTGTAATTTAATTTAAGTATAAATATAGCTGTTCTGTGAAGCCCTTAGAGCAGGGGTCCCAAACTGGCGGCCATCCAGCTGTTGCAGAACTACAAGTTTTATGAGGCTTTGCTAGGCTGACGGTTACAAGCAAGACTCCCACAGGCAGAGGCATGATGGGACTTGTAGTTTCGCAACAGCTGGAGGGCCGCCAGTTTAAGACCCCTGCCTTAGAGGTTTGTTGGAGAACCTTAGTGAACAAACATGAAGGCTAAGAAACACACCAAACAGGGCAGAGATAGTTGTGGAGAAGTTTAAAGTAGGGTTAGGTTATAAAAAATATCCCAAGCTGTGAACATCTCACTGAGCACTGTTCAATCCATCATCCGAAAATGGAAAGAGTATGGCAAAACTGCAAACCTACCTCAAGACATGGCCGTCCACCTAAACTGACAGACCAGGCAACGAGAGAATTAATGAGAGACGCATACATGAGGGCCATAGTAACTCTGAAGGTGCTGGAGAGATCCACAGCTCAGGTTGGAGAATCTGTCCACAGGACAACTATTAGTCATGCACGCCACAAATCTGGCCTTTATGAAAGAGCGACAAGAAAAAAGCCATTGTTGAAAGAAAGCCATAAGAAGTCCCGTTTGCAGTTTGCGAGAAGCTATGTGGGGGACACAGCAGACCTGTGGTAGAAGGTGCTCTGGTCAAGAAATACAGTGCTCCAGGTAACAAAATCCCTCTACTCCACTACCTCTGCACGTGGAATAGGTGCTAACCCTGCATGCATCAGAAAGCATATAGTAAAAGATCTGGATGGCCTCACTCCCATAAAATCACCTTTATCGATCCATAATATAAAAACGACAATCCATACAGCAGTGGGGGTACAAATACAGCACACCTTCCGTGGTGCTTAGTCAGATGAGACCAAACTTGAACTTTTTGGCCTAAAAGAAAAACGCTATGTGTGTTGGAAAGCTTAACACTGCACATCACCCTGAACACGCTGTCCCCACCGTGAAACATTGTGGGGACAGCATCATGTTGTGGGGATGCTTTTCTTCAGCAGGGACAGGGCAGCTGATCAGAGTTGATGGGAAGATGGATGGAGCCTAATACAGGGCAATATTAGAAAAAAAACTGTTAAGCCTCAAACACACGATCCAATTGTTGGCCAACCGAGCGTCAGACTAGTGTCAAAAGGGCGTGTGCCTGGATTTTGTCTTGCATACTAACGGCACACAATTGTCGGCCAACAAACATGAGCGTAGTAACGTACTAGACATACTACGAGACTACAAAGAGGAAGTTCATTTCTCAAGCGCCACCCTTTGGGCTCCTTCTGCTAATTTCGTATTAGTAGAAGTTTGGTGAGTGTTGATTTGCGCTTTTCAGTTTGTGCTTTTCAGTTCGTTTCTGAACGACCGTTCGTAAACCAGCCATGTTGCGGAATCGGAGGAGAGAACGTGCCATTATTGGGCTTGGAGTTATTGCTTTGACCCAAGTCCAGTCCAGGAACAGGAGGAGGAGGCGTTCTTGGACCAAAAATTGGTTGCTTAATCATGACCAATTATGTCGTATGCCATTGCTGCAGGAGCTCCAGGAGAATTATCCGGATGATTTTCGGAATTATCTACAAATGACGGACCCCTGCTTTCACCAACTCTTGGCATTGGTGACCCCCTATATTAAGAAGTAGGACACATGCATGAGGCTTGCCTTCACTCCAGAGCAAAGGCTCATAGCCACCTTGCAGTACTTGGCGATAGGAGAAGTCTCCAGGACCTCAAGTTTACCACTGGGATCTCCCCCCAGGCTCTGGGACTCATTATTCCAGAGACCTGCTCAGCCATTATTCAAGTACTGCAGAAGGACTATATTGGGGTAAGTTTTTACCTTTAAGATCACATTCTATCTATTAATGTTTGCTAATGTATTGTATTAATTTGTTTATTACATAATTATCAATATTGTAATATGCTGTGAATGTCCTTTTGTCCTCATGCATGCTGTAAGCTTTCCCTGCTCCTTTTTTGGCCTACATGCATATCATGTGTCCATACACACCTAGCCTAGTAATGTATCAATGTTTTTTGTCAGCTACATTTTGGGACTTACCCTAATAAACAACCCCTAAAATGTGTACAAATGTTATTGTTGCCCTTAAATTCAGGCAGAGTGCATGAGACCATTTTTTGGGGCTCAAACTCATTTGGATGCTAAGTCAACAGATACAAATACTCTATCTGCTGACTTTCTGTATAAATTCTCCAAAACAAATTGTTTAGTGCGAGGGCCTGCCTGATTACCTACAAATTGTAACATAGAAAGTTTTTGTCTCCTTTTTATATTGATCAATATTTTCAGAATGTCAAAATGTGCTGCAATTTGGACACTGTGTATCCAGATTTTTAGATTATGACACTTCTTACCTGTCCACTGGTCTGCCAATAGTGTAAGTAAGAAGGGGCTGGCTAAAGTATCACAGATTATTTATGCAAACAGCTCTCATGGAAGTGGAGAGGGTTACCTGTCCAAAACATCTACCCATTACCTCCTCCCCACCCTAAAATTTTGCTAATGGGCCACCAAAGGGGGAGATGAATGACATAAGTTGACCTTGCACTTTTGTCTTTAAATACTCATTTAAGTTTTATCCTTATGTTGGGTAAGCATGTTTGTGTCAAATCTGCTTGCAATGTTATGTGCAGAAGTAGTAATTATTTTTTTATTTTTTTAATTAACAGTTTCCTTCCAACCCAGAGCAATGACAGAACGTTGCAGCCCAGTTCCACTATCAGTGGGATTTTCCCAACTGTGGTTGTGCTATTAATGGCAAGCATGTCCGGATTGTCCCACCACCCAACTCTGGCTCATATTATTTTAATTAGGGCTTTTGAAGCATAGTCATTGTAGCTGTAGTGTCTGCCAGCTATGAGTTTTTGTATCTGGATGTTGGGAAGAACGGCTGCAATTCTGATGGAGGAGTGATTATGCAGACAGAGTTCTACATGCGGCTCCAGAATGGCACCTTTTAAACTTGCCACCTGCTGAAGAGAATATTGAGGGACTCAATTTTGTTTTTGTTGCAGATGAGGCCTTTGCTCTGGGGGAAACATCTGATGAAGCTGTTTCCCATGAGGAACCTCACCCAGAGCAGAGAATATTCAATTACAGGATCTCTCCTGCCAGAAGGGTGGTCAAAAACACTTTGGCATCCTATCGAGTCTTCGTTTCAGGTTGTTTTTGACTCCAATTAACCTGGCACTCTACAAGATCAACCATGTGGTCCTGTGCCGTTGTATTTTACATCATTTTTTAAGGTGGAATGCTACCAACTACCTTGCCTCACTGCCAATCTGTGGGCATGCTGACTCCTATTGAAAATGCCTGTGCTGGATTGCCCTCACAAATTGACAGAGATTTATGTCAGAAATACCTTCATTATTTTGTGGGTAGAGGGGCAGTGGCTTGGCAGCAAATTGTAGCTGATTATGCCCAATATAATTTCAAGATCATAAACTCATATTTCATTTGAACAACTGTTTGTGTTTATCTGTCTAAAATGTTCACAAATGGGCTTAATTTTGCCACTTGCTCCAATAGTGCAAATGTACCTTATTTTCTACATGAGGTGACAATATCTTCTTCAGCTGCTACACACACACACACACAATGTTTTTGTTCTTAATGGATCTAATACATGAAGTTCAAAAACATTATGCCTTTTCAAGTCTTATAATTTTTTTGAGGACTAAAAATTGCAGGAGTTGGCCACATTTAAGAGCACATTGTCACTGTAACTACAACAACTTAACAAATACACTGGTATTGAGCATTGAAATAAGCCACACATTGTTTAGTAAAAAACGTTTTACTCCAAGCACATTCACATGTGCGTTTTTTAAGGGTTTAAAACAAACCAACATCTTGGTGTATGACATGTATGTTTTGCATTATTTCACCTTTTTTGGGGCTAAACAGGCATGTTCAAAAACATTAGATACACATCCCAAACACAGGAACTTGCAAAGTTCGATTTTGGTAAAGTGAAGGCCAAATGAGACATTAGTATCCCAAGACTGTGTGGCTGTTGCCTTCCTCATATGGGGTGATCTCACCCCTCTAAAAGACAAAATTTGAAGCCGCGTACACGTAGAGGCATAACAATTACATTTCCATGCCGCAAATGTGTGTAGTTACAAACATCTTTTTTTCTAAATCCACAAAACGCACAGTGTGTCAACGTGTGCTATCTCCCATCATGGGTTATCAATGGACGTCAAGAAAAAAGAAGTAGTGGCGCGCAAACTAAACTAGATATTAATAAAACAGACAGTAACAGGTCATAGACATAAAACACCAGCAGGCAGGCTCTGGGTCAGTAAAATGGCATAAAACAAACAATATGTACATAAACTGACGTGATAAAATCATGTGATAAAAGCAATCCAGATTTAGAGGTGTTTCAAATAAAATCGCATGGTGTAGTTAATAATATAAAATCCAGTGATAATAAGGTGAAAAGAGCGTGATGGAAATATAAAACGCATAAAAGTGCATCCAAAAAAACTATATGTGAAGGGGTGTTCCAAACGGTTTAAAAACCACAATATCTTAAAAGTGATATGGAAAATATAGTGCAAAAGAGCAGGGGAGACTAGAAGAGTCTCATACCAAAAGGAAATGGTAGCGAATCCTTGTGAATGAGATAAAACAAGAAATGAGCTGGAGTGAAAGAAATAGTGCGCAGCGATAAATAAATCGCAAAATCTAAAAGTCCAGAAAAAAGTCCATATGTGGCGTTATATGCCGAGTGATGGTGGAGTCTTCTATCCGGCAGATAGCAGGCTAACAGTGCTGGGGTTTCCGGTGGTTAACGTGAATACACTATAGATCCTGTGTAGTGTGTTGTAATATTTCTCTCATGGAATCCTACAGGGAATGCGGGTGGCCCCTTACCTTACAGCTGTAAGGTTACAGCAATGTAATCTGGTTCTTTATGTGGTAGAAGGAAGCAGTCCTCTCTGGGATGTTTATCCTGTTGCCTCACTGGAAGATCCCTTTCAGTTATCCTCCTTGGTCCAAGCGGGGGCGGGTGGGGGGGTTTGTTGTATAGGGGGCTTTTCACCTCAACGTGTATATAAGATAAATAGCCTCATAGTGTAGTAAGTTTGGTAACAAGATATTTATTTAACAGTAAAACGTAAAAGCAATATAGGAGAAATGGGTACTCACATAACAAGTGAATAAACCAGCAGAGTATAAACGAGCCTCGAGCTCGTCGGCGTCACTTCCGGTAAGGTCACGTGTCCCGACGCGTGTTCGTCACTTGTCACGTGACTTCATCAGGGGTGTCTAGTGTCCTTACCAAGGTCTTTAAATAGGCCGTGTAATAGGCAATTGGCGGCCATTTTGCCGTAGCACCGATCACCGGAAGTGGTCAGATACGTCGCCGGAAGTGGAACGGCGGCCATTTTAATGGTAGTTTTAGCCGTCCCACAGCGATGGAATGTAGTGTCAGCAGAGTATGTAACAGGGAAAAACGGGAAATGTTCACCATAAACTCTGACTTGTAAATAGATGACTGGCAACTGGGATAAGTCACAAATGGACCAGGAAAAATGGAGAAAAGACGTCTAGGTCCATAGTAATATAAAAATAAAAACGATATGTATAAATAATACTCGGAGAGTTTATCTTGATAAAATAAATATAAAAAATCTATATATATAAAAAATGTATATATATATAAAATAGAATATAGTAAAATCCAAAGGAAGTATATCTTTATAAAATGAATAAGAGGGCATGATAGAATACGTGTATATATATATATATAAAAAAATATATATATAAAAGGGGATCTAATAATATAAAATACCGGAAATGACGTCAACAGAGGTACATAAATTGTATAATACAGCAGTTCATATTAATATAACTTGCAGATGATGCAGCATGATAATAGGGTGTGGATAGGGAGGAGTAAGAGAGATCCAGGGTGCAGACATATTCCAGGGTATAATGATATAAAAGCGGTAGTTTGGCAATAGGGAGACCAGATATATGTGGGCTGAATAATCGACTCAGTAAACGTGGTCTTTGTATAAAATGTAATAGGGTGTCCAAAATATTAAAAAGTATATAAAAAAATATATGTATATATGCATATATATCCTTAAAAGTCACTGAGGAAGCAGTTGAGGTCAAATTCTACATTTAGGCCATGTGGCGTGAGAGTATTGAGGGTGAAGATCCATTTCGATTCAAGTTGGCTTAGGGTCCTCACCTTATGCCCTCCCCTCCAATGTTTGATGTAGGGCTCAATGCCCCAGAATTTTAAATGTGAGGGATCTTTGTTGTGGTATATGGCAAAGTGTTTTGACACATTATGTTTGTCAAATCCCTTTTTGATGTTTCGCACATGTTCTTTTATTCTCACTCTCAGCAGCCTCTTCGTGCGACCTACGTACTGGAGTCCGCAACTACATTCGAGTACGTATACCGCACCCACTGTGTTGCAGCAAACGAAGTTTTTGATCTTATAGTTGGTGCCAGTACTGTATGATACAAATTCTTTCCGTTTTTCTACTGGTCTTTTGGTTGTTGTGCACGCGTAGCATCGTTTACACGGGTAAAACCCCTCTCCTGTGAAGAAGGTGAAACCTTTACTTGGGGGGTCTGGGATATTTTTTACCACCTTGTCTCTGATTGTTGGGGCTCTCCTGTAAACAAATTTTGGATGGTTTGGAAGGATCTCTTTTAAGCGTGTATCTGCCTGTAAGATATTCCAGTTGCGTTTTATAATTTTCTCTATTTGTGTTGTGCACTGTAGTCTAGGATAATGGGCACAGTATCTTGCCAGGTCTTTTCTTTGGGTTTGTCCATAATGAGATCTTTCCTCTCCATTGTTTCTATTTCGGCTATGTTTCTGTCTAACATTTTATTGCAGTAACCTTTTTCGATGAACCTCATTTTCATATTGCTTGCTTGGTTTAGGAAGGTGTTGTTCTCTGTACAATTCCGTCTTAGGCGCATGAGTTGGCCCTTAGGGATATTAAATATCCAATTTTTATGGTGGCACGTGTCGACCGGTAAATAACTATTCCGGTCCACATCTTTAAAGTGCGTTTTTGACACTAGTTTTCCATTTTGCAATCCTATTTCTAAGTCGAGGAATGTGATCTGTTTGTCACTGATGTCCCATGACAGAATTATATTTCGATCATTTTTGTTTAAATTAGTCAGAAAGTTGGTCAAATTATCAATGGACGTGTTTCGGCGGTGCAACCCCTTCCTCTGAGCTTCTTTAGTTATGAAGAAGGGGTTGCACCCCCAAAACACGTCTATTTATACCCAGTGATGGTAGATAGCACATGTTGACACACTGTGTGTTCTGGGGCTTTTTGCAAACTAGATGTATGGAAATGCACACATTTTAGGCATGGGATCATGAGGGAAATAAGAATGTTAAGGAGCAATTTGGGAGCACCTTCAAATTTTGTGTTTTTATATTCTTAAAAACACGGAAACATTACAATTCACATTAGTTAGGGCAGTGTTTCCCAACTCTCTCTTCCTCAAGATGCAAACCCAGGTCATGTTTTCTATACTTGTAGAATTTGGCACAAGTAATGTTCACTGTTAGGATTTCGCACAGTCGTTTTTAGACTGAGGAAAATACAGAAAACATGACCTGGTGGTGCACCTAGAAGAGTGGAGTGGAGAAACACTGAGCTCTGTCCCTAAACTTTCACATTTCAAAGTCCAAAAAAAACATGGTAAATATTAAAAGGGCCAACAGGAGCCAACAAGTGGAACAAAAAACTTCAGAACAGGCAAGAGAAAAATTTAAATTTGGCAAGCATGTCCACAAAATCTCTGATTCTTCACTGTAAAGCAGTGGCAGCCTCCTTGATTTGCTCCAGATCCTTCACACAATGCAACATATCTGCACTCATTCTGTCAATAGTGCATCATGGAAGAGCATGACCTAGTAAGGTCAAAAAAGTATTAAGGGAACGATGGTCATGTGGCTGAGGCCCTACATAGTGAGTTATGTTCAAGTTACTAGTCAAATTCAGGAAATGCTTACCTACCCAGTCTATTGTTGCTTTCAGTGTGATAACAAAAAACTTGCCACCACCCTCATCTATAGCTGGCTATCGCAGTAAGCGGCATTGGAGGGCTAAAACGGGTAACAACAAAAGCCTGGGGAATGCCCAGGAAAAAAACAAAGCCTACTTACCACCAGCTTGCAGACAACCGAATAAACCTGTCTAGCAGTATGCGTTAAAAACAGGGGTTTAGTCCGCACGCATTTGCAAACGCATTCGTGAGCCACAGAGCCACGTCACGGCACCCTGGTATGTGTGGTCCCAACACTAAAATATGAGTGTCCCCACAGTGGAGGCACATGCATTCTGATGGATAGATGAGGGCAGGTGGACTGAAGGGGAGCCACCCCTTCTTAAAAGTACAGGAGCACACCAAACACCCAGCAAATAGCACTATGGCTGCAAAGGTGCTGGTGCCACCACCCTCATCTATAGCTGGCTATCGCAGTAAGTGGCATTGGAGGGCTAAAACAGGTAACAAAAGCCTAGGGAATACCCAGGAAAAAACTAAAGCCTACTTACCACCAGCTCTGCTTGCCCTTCAGACACCTACACTACTAGGAATGTACACACTGCAACTACTCTGTAATCTTGGCCCTGGTGCTTGGGTCTCTAAAACTCGGGTACCTAGCAACAATTCCAGCTCCTTCCACCTCTGCCTTCTCCATGCTAATGTTAATGCACTACATACTTTGCTAATGTGTGGAGTGGGTGTTTTGTTTGGACCTCTAAACACTCAACATGTATACACACTTGAAGCCAGATTCCAACAATACTTGCACAAACAAAAACAAGAGGCTCCCGAATACTTTCTTCCTCTTCTGGGTCGCTTTGGCCCTTAGTGTGACTCGAATCAGGGGATTTGACATCCACAATGGCAAGGTCTGTGGTGGGTCCAGGAGTCAGATCCCATGCCTCCAAACAAACATCCTGGGTGAGCTCACCACACACACAAACAATACACCATTCATGAAACCACCCCAAGTACCATCTGTTTCTAGCATCCATTTTGATACATTAGTTGACCAACTTTGCACTTGATCTTATGTCAATGTTTGCTCCTGACTTGTCGACTCCACCATGCCGTACTCTGGTTGTTTTTCTATGAAAAATGCATAGAAAAGGGAGGGTGATGTAATTATACAGAGGGCAAACACTGGACAACTGCCAACAAAGTCCAGCAGTTGCCCCCCACCCCTCTTGTCTCCTATGGGAAAGGGGATATATGATGATCATCCTAGCAGGCGTGACTCTGTGTGACTGTGATCCCCGGGGCCTTTCCTCTACCCATGTCTACACTGGCAAGGCTGCATTAATGGGCACTGATGAGGCAGGCAGCAACCAGAAAGTGTTCTTTGCCCCTTAAGTTCTGACCTAAGCACATGGCCTTTGGCCCACCTAAAAACACCACTGTTGGTGGCTAAATTAAGTTGTTACTTACATTTTTTGGGCCTTGTTGCCTCCCCTGTTGGGGCCCGAGCGAGGGTAGCCTCCCTTCGTTCCTTGTGGTGGCTTGGCTGGAGCCTCCTTTCAACAGGGAGGCACCAAAAAGAAGATTAAAAAATTTGTTCCAAAAATAAAGAAATGTCCAAAAACTTGACCAAATAAGAATATTTATATCTGCTTTATAATTACCTTCATCTTTAGAATACCAAGTCATACAAAGATTTTAGAAAACCTTATATATAATTCTCTAGAGCTACTTGGAGAAGGAACATATACAGACACACATATACATATTGGTTAGATCCAAATATTGCTTACTTTTTTATGATCTCATGTATGTACTCCATCTGGTCTTGTTCACGGTATTTGAGATGAGACCATCATATTCTGTTTTGGTCCTTTGATCGTTCCACCATCTCACCCTTGCTCATAGGGGTTGCTTTGTGTCACCTATGAGCTCCACCACTGCAGGGTTTGCCTGTAAACCACCGAATCTACCATGTTGTCCTTTCCGAATGTTCTGCCATGTGTGTCACATGCAGAAGAAAGATGGTCACGCCCCAGTGTCATGACGCACTGAGAGTGTAGTTTCACATATGCGCAGTGTATATAAAGCCAGAACGCACGGTCGATGGAACAGCCGTAGGAACGATCTAGTGGAGGATGAACGATTGCCAACGCAAGAAAGGAGCCATAAAACAAAGGTACAATTGGAAATTGGGGCATAGGTGGTTAGTGGCCTATACTGCTTAGATTGAGGCCTATATTGGGACCAGCTTATGGGTTAAGCCAGACATTATGGTTTGTCTTGTGTTCTGTCTTGAAGGCATCATATTGGTTATCATGACGTATACATTTACTGCGCCAGATTTTTATTTTTTCACCCCAATTCATTGACCTGTACCACGAGTTGGTGAAATCAGTGTACCCCCCATCAACTATGTTAAGACAAAAATATCAGACCTGAGGAGTACTTTTAAAAGGGAACTTAACAAGGTCATGGACTCAGAGATCTGGAGCAGATGACATGTATGTCCCCAGGCTGTGGTATTACCACAGCCTGCGGTTTTTGACTGACCAGACAGAAACCAGGCCATCCCTGTCTACTCTCCCTTAGACATCTGCTGAGGCCACAGCTCTTGAGGTCCACCCAGGTCCTGCTGCACAGGAAGAAGATGTGGAGGAGCTCAGCTTGACCCAGGTTATAGCATTGTTGAACATATTTGTATCCAAAAATACAATAATAACTAGACGTTATTGATAACGTATTTCTGCCTTAACAAAGTGGTTTCCATATCAATAGACAGTAGTGACCAAAAATGATTGGAACAAGAATTTAAAAATGCTGGTGTCAGAATGATAGTCTTTTCTATTTGTCCACATTCGATTTGCAATAGTGAGGAGATCAAAATTGTGTGTGATTTGATGACCAAACCCTAAAAAAGATTCTAATTATGTCCCATTTTCATACACAGGAAAGTGTCATTCAGGAGGAGCCAGCGGTCAGCAGCCATACTGAGTCCCAGATCCTTCCCCTACGCCCTCCTGCTAAAAGGGACAGGAAGAGCTGGACTAGGCCACAGCTGTCTTCCTCAGCCCCAGATGAGGCAGAGGGATTTTCCGGGGTGACGGCCAATAAATTATGGTAGATGGACGGTGAGCAAAGGAGTAGGTGTGAGGAACTCATCCTGCAGCTCCTCAACAAGGGGGTGAGGGGCCAAATTTCACAAAACACACACCTATGTAATTTTGTGGCCCCACATCCACCACCTCCACAGCCACCCAGCCTACCACAGCAGCATGGCTGGCAGTGGCAATACCAGCCACAAGACCCCCAACAAGGCCGCTGGACTGGGGATTTTCACCCCTTCACCAATTACTAATTTCCTTTTTTTGTTGTTTTGGAATAATTTATTCGTTATATTTTCTATACTTTTGTATGCATAAAATGCACTTTTTAGTTCTTTGTATTTGGATGACCGATGGCATCTCTAATTTAATTAGATTTATTTTTTTGATGCACAATAAAAAAAAATTGTGTAGAATAATACTTTGCTATGTATTTTACTTCAAATGGCAGTTTGGGAGTAAGCAGTTACGTTTTAAAAAATACAATGTAAAATTAACAAGGGACACCAACATAGTTGTATCTTTGATCTTAAAAACTTTGGGATGATTGTGTTGTAACGTGCCCAAAAAATAAAACAACAAGCATAATAAGATTATTCCTGATATCACTAGAAAAAAAATGCCTTTGAAAATACGTTTGCCATAACTCCATCAGTATCCCCAGCAAAGCAGCTTCATTATTATCCCATTAAAGAAGAAGAGAATGTGCGCTGCATTTCAACATTTCATAAATTGCTGCGTCACGAATGTTCATTCTCCATTACGAACGCTAGTTAACAAGACCGACCGCTTCCGGCTCGTTCCTTGCTTACGATCATACGTGTTTGTGTGACGGACTTTTGTACAGCCATTACGAAAATCTTACAACAGACCATTGTCCGCCAAAAATTTACTAGCCTGCCATCCAAAATTTGTTGGCCAAAAGTTGGACAACAATTGTCTGAAGGTGCATACTAACGGTCGGATTTTAGGCCAACAGTCTGTCATCACACAATCCCCTGCCAACAATTGGATCGTGTGTAAAAAGGCTTTAGAGTCTGTAAAAGACTTGAGACTGGGGCGGAGGTTCACCTTCCAACAGGACAACGACCCTAAACATACAGCCAGAGCTACATCAGAATGGTTTAGATCAAAGAATATTCATGTGTTAGAATGGTCCAGTCAAAGTCGAGACCTAAATCCAATTGAGAATCTGTAGAAAGACTTGAAAATTGCTGTTCAGACGCTCTCCATCCAATCAGACAGAGCTTGAGCTATTTTTCAAAAAAGAATGGCCAAAAATTTCACTCTCCTAGATGTGCAAAGCTGGTAGAGACCTACCTAAAAAGACTTGCAGCTGTAATTACCGCGTAAGGTGGTTTTACAAAGTATTGACTCAGGGGGGCTCAATACAAATGCACGCCACACTTTTCACATATTTATTTGTAAAAAATGTTGGAAACCATTTATCATTTTATCGTTCCACTTCACAAGTGTGCGCCACTTTGTGTTGGTCTATCACATAAAAATCCCAATAAAATACATTTACGTTTTTGGTTGTAACATGACAAAATGTGGAAAATTTCAAAGGGTATGAATACTTTTTCAAGGGACTGTATTTGGGTACTATTGCTAGTTCTTGTAAAAATACATTTCACTGTGTTTTCTATATCTGCCTTAAATTCTAGTATAATGTCCTTGATTGGTTTAACAAACACAGAAAATGATGTATAGAGTTGACACAAAAAGCAGTGATTTACACTAAACACTGAATCATTTACATGATTCCTTCTGTCCTTATTTTAATGAAGACTGCAGTATGTAACTACAGCCAAATTTGTTATGTATTTATTAAAGGTATTTATATAGCACTGATCATTTACACAGCTTATTGTACACTCACATCAGTCCCAAGGAGCTTAAAAATATAAGGTCTCTAACATACATACACGCACACACTCACACACACGTGCATATTTGGGCAAGAGTCAGTTGAGAGGTAGTAAAGTCTCTTCTCTTCACTTGTACCAAGTAAGCTTACAATCAGACTTAACTATAGGCAAAATGAATATCACCTAAATGTGCAGATATTTACATCGGCAATAGCCGATGATGTCACGTGCATATGCGCACTGATGCTCTGCATTCAGGGCACACAGTATGCCACTGAAAGGAGAGTGCCAAGCCATCATCAAAACCCCAGGTATTCAGACGGACAAAGCCTGCGAACCCAGAATGAATACGGGGTGAAGATGGAAGCGCTGTGGGATCTGCAACAGCTCTGCGCTGAATGCAGGTAATTGTGTCATGCAGTGCATACAAGCACATTATGGCTTAGACCTGCAGGGGACCTTTTTTTTTTTTTTAAACTTTGGCAAGTTTACTACCGCTTTAACCTACTGGTAAGTATTAGGAGCGCGGCGAGGAAACCTGAGCACCCAGAGAATACTATCACAAGCACAGGGAGAATGAGCAAACGCCTTGCAGGAGATCCCAGTGCTGCAAGGCAGAAGTGCTAACCACTAAGCCATCGTGCCCCAGTGGATATCTGATGCTTGCAAAAACATTGAAAATCTGTGAACATCAAATAATGTTCTGGACAGGAACAAGCCAGGCGCCTTAAAATAAAGCTTACCATGAACTCGACTTTAAAGCTGTGTTCCATTCAAAAAGCGATTGAAATACATACAGCATATGTGAATTGTTCAACCTGCCGATTTTTAATACTCAGGTCCTTCTCTTTCTGTCGTTAAGCCGTATAGCTTGGTTAAGGCTCTATTCCCTGCTTGCCTATTGTTGAAGAAGCAAAAACGAAAGGATGAAGTCATCACTCTTCTCTCTTTTAGTAAGCTCCAGCTGACGACACTGGACAATGCAATAGAAGCTGCGTGGTTCACAAAGCTTGACCCTTTCTCTTCCAGTCTGAGTCCAGCTGTACCAGCCATTAAATTAAGCAAATGTCAAGACCGAATTAGGGTATTTATAGGCAGCTTTATTTAAAATTTATTTCAAGAAATGGTTTAACTTTAAAGCTGTACTCCCTGGCAGATATACCAGACCCCAATTAATGGAGTTATGTAGTCATTAAAAATCTTTAGAAATATTTTAAATTGAAGTAGTGTAAGTATCTGAATATAACTTGATACCAGTGCAAATTATTCCCTGTAGAGCATAACTTGGGCTGTGAGACGTGCTAAAAAACATGTAGACAGAGAGGTGGGTGAGCAGAGGATTGAGCTGCTGCCCAATAGTGACAAGCAGGTGACCAAGCTGTATTGTTGCTCTTCAAATATGGATCATAAGGACCACTTGCCAAACTATGTTGTCAGGCAGGGCTGTGTATTTCAAAGGACTGGATGGACACACATTCAAATCATTTGGCATGCAAAATTACCCTAATTGTGTTTTATAACTACGTAGTTTAGATTGTTACCTTGAATTCTGCTTTAACCACTTGCCCTCCAGAAGATTTACCCCCCTTCATTACCAAGGCCACTTTACAGTACTGTTACTCTAACTGACAATTGTGTGGTCACGCAACGCTGTACACATAGCGAATGTAGATTAGTTTGTGCAAAAGCTATAGCATTTACAAACTATGGTGTATATATTCAAATTTTATTTTTTTTATACTAGTATTGGCGCCGATCAAATGTTAAATATTAGTAGCTATAAACATGGAAATAAATGACTACAGTGTATTTGCACAGTAGGTATTCAGAATATTGTCTTTACTTTATATAGACTGCCGAAATTGAAGACAAAGGTACACTTACAGTCCCCACTTGCGTGTTTCAGCACAGTATTAACTGATGTTTTGAAGACAGGCTTTTGAATTTTACTTTTATCATTTTGGATTCTTCTGGAGCTTTATTCTACTGATGAATTCCTCCTCCTCCTTAAATTTCAAGCCACCTCTCCCATAGAATGCATGAATGGAAATTAAACCGAACATAATTAACTTGACAATGAACAAAACAGCTTGGAGGTTGATAAAGGAGGTATTGATATTAGTTATTATCTAATAAGTGGATCTAAGAAAAGATTGCACGTCATTTTATCTTCATAAATTTGTATAGGAGTGGGAGTTCTCCTTGCTGAATGTCAGAGGAAAATATATCCTTTCACAAAAGGTTGAGATCTTCAGCATGTAATAGTTTTTTTTTTTTCTGGTATTACCTATGTAATTTTTTTTTCTAATCGTTGGAAAGTTATTTTTCTTCCATTCAAATTCATCTGTATTTTTCGGAAGACAAATGTCTTACATGTGGGTGTAATCCTCCTGCATGAAGGCAGGAGAACCAGCTAACAATGGTTTTGGGAGATCAGGATTTGTGTGTCATACTTTGCAATAATGGGGATAGATGTGTTTTTTTTATGCAGTGCATGTTTGGAGTGCAGATCTTCAAAGGAATACAACTACCATCAGGCAATTTCATCACATGTCTGATAGGGCAACCAGCAGCTGAAAAAGGACCTATACACAAAAACCCTTTGGCTATATACTTGCACATGTTTACCAAAATAGGGACACCTATATAACAGAACATTAAAGTGATACTAAAGTCTGTTTTATTTTTCGTAAAAATAACAAACTTGTCATACTTACCTGCTTTGTGTAATGGTTTTGCACAGAGCAGCCCAGATCCTCCTCTTCTCTGGTCCCTCTTCGGTGCCCCTGGCCCCTCCCTCCTGTTGAGTGTCCCCACAGCAAGCAGCTTGCTATGGAGGCACCTGAGCCGAGCCGCAGCTCCCGGTGTCAAATCAGACACGGAGCTGCAGTCTGGCCCCACCCCCGCCCCCTTTCTCTCCTCATTGGCTGACTGACTTTGATTAACAGCAGAGTTGCTGTCTCAGCCAATGAGGAGGGGAGTCCTGGGCAGCCGAGACACTCTTCAACATCGCTGGATCTAGATGGACCTCAGGTAAGTTTTAATTATTATTATCTGTGTCAGTGGACACAGGCAGTGAGGCTCAGGATTGGGTTTGCCACCTCATCCCTTTAAACCCGAAACACATTTGAATTACACAGGTTCTGGGGCTGATTTAATACAAATATGGCACCAAGCGAGTTTAATTCAGGTTTCCTCCCACACTCCAAAGACATGCTGGTAGGTTAATTGGCTTCTGTCTAAATTGGCCCTAATATATGAATGTGAGTTAGGGACCTTAGATTGTAAGCTCCTTGAGGGTGGGGACCGATGTGAATGTACAATGTATATGTAAAGCACTGCGTAAATTGACAGCGCTATATAAGTACCTTTTAAATAATAATAATAATTACCACCTTAATCAGCCACAGAACCCGTGTAATTTAATATGTGTTCGTTTTAAAGGGCTGATGTGGCAACCCTACTCAGGATAGAGCCCACAGGTGTGCCACGATAAAATGTGGCTTCCTATGGTGGCCCACCAGGAAGAGGCGGAGCCAGGAGTGCTAGTGGGGGACCCGAGAATAGGAGGTTTGGGGATGCTCTGTGCAACTCCTATTGCACAGAGCATGCAAGTATAAACCTATTTGTTATTTGAAAAAAAAAAAATGAATTTACAATCACTTTAAACTAAAATATATTGAAATAAACTTGTTCAAGTTTCCCTTCTAAAATATGTGAAAACTGTATTTTTAATATAACTTCAAAATGTAATATGCTTGTTTTTTTCCTGATGTGAAATGCATATACTGCTGAAATGAATTATTCCAATATGTGTTATTCCAATTATGTAAAAAATATATATTTTTCTAACTCACTGTAATGCAACTAAATGTGTTAATTGTAGGTGAAATATTTGTCACTGCTGATCTGTATTAGTGTTGTTATCCACGTGTATACAGAAGCTCTAAAAAAAAAAAAAAAAAAAAAAAAATTTAAACCCTCACCAAAATCTAGATGTGCTTGCATTGTTAAATCTAGCTACAAAACAAGATGTGCCCTTTTTAATGCTTAGACCAGATACAGTTAGCATTTGCTGCTGGATTTGCTTCACATACGTTTAATCAGTACCCTTTTTGCACTTGTTGGCGAGTACTGCCTGGAACTTTCAAATTCCATATAAATTAAAATAATTTTCTAGTAAAGATGAGTTGATCGACTCCTATATATTTTTTACATTTTCTAGAATAACATGATTTATTAATTTAATGGATTTAGGACTCAATTGTGTGATTCTTTACAGATTGGACAATTAATTTGTTCATCTCTATTCGTGCTTCATTATACTTGGTGCAAACAAAGTGACATATTTGTCCTGTATCCACAGAATGTTACCATACTTTCCTGTTAATTATAATGTCATTCTATCATTACAAAACATAGCATTGGCTATATATAATTTACCTGCATGTACAGTAATGCATATGTATATCAATGTTTTTCCTTTGTGTTCTCTTTTGCAGGTGTATCTTTTTTAAGTATACATTTTGCCAAACTCCCCAAGGGACTGATGCACTTAAATTTATCAAAAACCTCAATATCAGCCAAAGGTATCATTATTTATCTTTTATTTTTAATTTTGTGAAAATTTCAAAAGACATAGGTTGATTATGAGTCTTTTTTCTGCAACTATTTTGCCTTTTTACCTCATGAGCTATATATCACATCTTTTTTAATAGCTGACACATAATACGAATTAGCAATCATACTAACATGGCTCATCTTCATAGCTGCGTGTGTAATTATGAATTTGTTAAATTTCTTTATCGTGTAGTGTTTCTGTTTTGCAAACTATTCAAAAAAAAAATATATTGTGTTACCTCTTTACCTACCTCATTTAATTGTGTTTGTTTCTATCCCTAGGAGTAAATAGCCTGTCCCAGTCACTAAGTGCAAACCAGCTGATTTCCAGCACCCTTACCCACCTTGACCTCTCAGGGAATGTACTCCGTGGAGATGACCTTCCTGTATGTACATCAATTTCTGATTCTGTCTTAGCTTTATGGGACAAATCTGACACATTTTTATTACTTTATATCTATGTGACATTAAGGTCCAACTCGTAACAAATTCTTGTTTTAGTTTCTGATGGCGCCAATAGCATATTTTTTTAGTAGAGTAGAGAAGGGTTAGTCCCAGTTCTATTGTTGATGTCCTTCCTGGTGGTGAGCAGGACCGGGAGTGAGTGGAAATCTCTGCAACAGGGACACACAACAATGGAAACCTCACAGTGACTTGGCCATCGTCTTCATTATCCAAAATGTAGAAAAAATAGTTAATAAATATTTTTAAATCAGTATGGCAAAATTGGGCACTACCAGTGGTGATAATAAAACTGGAAAAAAAATCTCACTTCCCATAATTTTGAAAAACACACTGCTCCTGAGCTTCCACACGTGACTTAAAAATCTAGTTTACATATTCTACACTACAGCTACCAGGAGCATAGCACATTTTTCACATTATTAGAGACTGCAGAACATCTATTGTTTTCAGTCTCACCTGAAAGCCCAATTAAGTGAGGGTTTCATCCATCCTCAACATTTTATTACAGTCTGCTTCCCTGTTGATGAGATTTCTCCCCACCTCCTTATGGCCACCAAGATAAGTGTTCTGAATCGTTCCAACAGAAGTACAAAAAGCAAAAAGGCACTTTTTAAGCCATTTGTGTCCCAGTTTGAGAGATTTATCTTCACTTCCTGTGCTGTTTCAGGGACAGGAATATGTCTCCTTTGAAGACACAGACAAAGGTTCTAACCCTTTCCCACTCTATCCAGAAAAGTGTTTACGTGATAAGTGGCAAAAGTAAGCCCATACTTCTGTTGCTTAAAAGCCCTTTGTTGGTGCACCTTGGGAGCCCCTCAGTCTTGGCCTTCAGCATTTAGGTTTGCTAAAAGCTAGTGTCCGAGACACTTATCCCCTGAGGATAGACAACTGCATGAGTGTTTCTAAGTGGCATATTCATTGCATTGTGGGAAGCAGTGGGCTTTGTTCCAAAAAGTGGAAATGTGCATATGAATACAGGGGCTTTTGGGGAGCAGTGAGAATTTCAGGATGATAGAGGTACCAGCATAAAGTGCCAAATTTTACGACCAGCTGTTTGTTTCATGTGACAAATGTACTGTAATTTTGGGAATAACATTCAAAATAATTTAAAGTAGGGTATTTTAGAAAAAAGTTGTCTTATGTAATTCTCTGTGCACAAACAGCCATAAGAAGCCCATGTAGCTCTCAGGTTCTTTTGATGTTGGTCCCAGAAGCTTCTTAGCAGTTGCTTTGTAGCAGTCTCTGAATGCCTGAATATTATAGTTTGCCATATGCATTTTGCAAGAAGAGTTTATATAAATGATTAGTATTCTGTTTAACATTAATACTAATAAAGGCACATGACTACTGTTTATTTTATTTTTTTCACACCAATTTTCTGTGATAATTCTTTTGAAGGACTAGTTGTCAGCGGTAGGGTTCCACACTGTTCTTCCTGGTGTATATAGTGCAAAAGTTACTACTGATGGGTATTTTTGGGGTTAAAACTGAACTCTGGGCAAGTTATTAATCTTTACCCATACTTCCTGTCCATAAAAACATTGCAGACATATTTCAATGATCTAATTTCTTAGTAAAGTACCTTGTAAAATTCAGTGACATCGCTGTGTACTGGGAACCACAGCTATTCTCAGGCTATGGGAGGAGGTATTAGCGAATCCCCTATGTCACTTCCTATAACAGTGCAGGGCAAAAAAATACAATTCCTATGTAATGGGATTTGTTGCCATCAGAGGCAGTGAATGTGGGCAAGTTTGTTGACACTGCTCTGCCAGTCACAGCTTATTGGGCAGGATAGAGCCTGAGGCTGAAATGCCAACATCCTCCCTCTACAGTCTGCATCGCCGCTGGTAAAGGAAAACTACTGTGGGGATGTTTTAAGACAGCTGCCCTGGGCACTGTGGTATTATGTGAGGTGGGGGGGGGCAACACAAGGAGATGGGGAGAGGATTTGTGTTGGGAATTTGGGGGGTAAGAACTGTTCTAGGAGGACAAATTTGGGGAGGTGTGCTAGGAGTGGTGATTTGTGTTGGGAGGGGAAGATGATTTGTGCTAGAAGGGGGGGGGGGGGATTTGGGGGGATTGTGCTATAAAAGTAATATGGTAGCGGGGAAATATTTTTTGGGTGGAGGGATTTGTGCTAGTAGGGATGATTGGGGGGGGGGGGGTATTTGTGCTAAGAGGGGAAATTTATAGGGGGAGGGGAATTTGTGCTGGAGGGAGGCACAATTTGGCTCAATTTTGCCCTGGGCTCTACATAACCTTGTCCCGGCACTGACCCAGAGACAGAGTGGCACAATGGCCTCCAGTCTTACAAAGAAGAAATGAGGTGATGGCAATTTCACAGTGGCTGCAGCAGTGGAGTAAAGAAGACCATATTTGTTTATGGTCAGGCGTGTGACTTCTAAAGATGCTTTAAAGATTTTGCCCAGAGTTCAGCTTTAATGTCACCCTCCGCTACATAAAAGATCTATTGTAAATCTGTCTAAGTCTTGCTTTTATTTTGTCTGAAAAACATACATTATACAATGTAATCTTGTTCTCTTTTTTTCCCTAGTATTTGTACAGCTTTTTGGCTCAGCCGAATGCTATTAAGTATTTGGATTTATCGAACACCGAGTGTTCTGTTGACATGGTAATCTTATATATTACTTGAATGTTCACCTAATTTTTGAAAAAATTATATTCTTAATGCATAGCTAATATAGGGTTATATTTGCACATTTCTGCAACATATTTGCCTATGCAAAGGTTCCATATATGAAGTTGCTTCTCACATACTAACTGTAGGAGTGGAAATACTGTACATTGAGGCAAGGGACTACTTAAAGTGTGTCTAAACCCTCACAAAAGATGTTTTCATATCATTGTATTAGGCCTGCAGTATCTTGGAAAAAATAAATAAAAACATCCCAGTCCTGCCACTTTCTATATGAGGGTGGTTATGTTGCCCTGCATACAGTGGCAGCATTGTCACCCTATGATTGCTCCTGCTGTAGCTGCTTCTTCCATTTGTGGCCTTGTTCCAGCCTCCATAATGCCTACCCACTGCTATGATGTGGTTGAACATCAAGGAAGCAAAATGGGAGAACTGCTAAGCCTGACATTGGGGCACAGGGTGATGGGCAAGGATGACAATGCACTGCATACAGTGGCAGCATTTTCACCCTTTGATGTGCTGCAGCTGCTTTATCCTTTTTTGTAGCCCTGCTCCAGCCTCCACCCTGCCCACCTCTGTGATTGGCTGTAGAAGAATCATGTACGTGATGCTCTTTTATGGGTGCACAAAAAGGGTGCGACACAGAGAAACTGCTAAACCTGGCGTGGGGTACAGAATTTAAAACGAAAATAATAAATGCTACTTTAGCCACTTCAGCTTTCACACCTATATACCCCATAAAGACCAGAGCATGTTTTTAAATGTCTGCTCTGGGCTTGTTTGTGGCGCAAGGTATAATCCACCTGGATGCACAAAGTAGTTATGATATGTACGGTTTTACTAACAAAACAGAGAAAACACAGCAGCGCTAGCTGAGTGTAGTAGATTAGTAATAAAACATAATTTATTAAAGTAAACCTTCAGTAATTTTTTTTAACTTTGCATCTATTAAATCTTCTGCCCTTGTTGTTTTAACTTTGGATAGTAGAAAAAAAATTCTGCCAGTAAATACCTTATACAGCCCACTTCCTGTTTGTCTGGTCATTAGCCTAGGCTTATGACATCATACCCCGCTCTCTCTCTTTCTCTCCTGAGAGTTTTCCAGGAAGGGGCGGGGGGTGAGCCATAAGAGGGCTAATGAGAGTTGCAGATCTGGGGGTGTGCCTCTGTGTGTCTGTAAATCCAGGAACTGAACAGGCAGCAGCTTCAGCTGCCCGCAGTTAAAATGGGTGCAGACAGCCTTAGTGGAGGGAGATTTCTGCAGCATATTTGGCAACTACAGCATCACAGTATATATTAAATAATATGCAAAGTGGTTGGAGGGAAGCTTCAGAATGGCAAATATGTTTTTATCACAAATTGTGCAAGCAGATTGCAGTTTCTCTTTAAAAGACAAATGAGCAACTCACAAAAGTTGTATAAGAGTAGGCATATCATATATAGGGTCTCTCTCTGTCCACCCCGATCCGGATAGCCGTCATAGGCAGATGCCGCCGGCCACCCTGGTGGGTTCCAAGTCCGTGTATCGGTTCCGCCTCTGTCAGTGGACGTGTGGAAGGCCTGTTGGTCTCCCTTTCCCACGTTCACTGACAGTTGCTAATTTGTCTTTTGACCCATTGTAGATTTACAACTTTTATTTTATATCTAGTCTTCCTTGCCTGCTCTCTAAGCTCCACTGAATACTGCTTTTTTTTTTTTTTCCTACAGTTTTACTTACACATCTCAAATTTGCAAAACTGTGCTTAGGCAGGCATTAATATTAATTTTAAAGGGGTTAAAGGCATTGTTCAAAGGTTTTTGTTGTTTTAACTATGCAAGTGTAGTTTTATTCCCTGTGTCGATTTTGCCTTACTTTGTAATGTTGGACTCGCATGTTGTGGCTGCAGTTTGTAGTGTCATAGCTGATTGATCCCCTCTGTCCATATATTCATTCACCTAGCTTGTTCCTATTTGCTAAAGAGAGAAACATCTTTGTCTTCTCAGTTACGCAGTGTCCAATCCATGCCTTCCCATTTTCTTCTGTGTGGCACACTAATGTTGGTGTGCTAATGTGATGAAAACCCATTTATTCCAGCATGGTGATCTCTGTTAATTGCTCTGCCTCCTTTGTCTGTGTCAGATCTAATTACTATTTGGCTCTGACCTACACTAGTGCTAGACTGCGAGACCCAGGAAGTGTCGGTTCTTGACAGAGGTAATGCGGCTTATATTTTCTCATATCTTTAAGGTGGATGTAAACCTGATTCATGAAATTTGAGCTGGGCACATATATCTGTAAGTGTTTTGTTATCTCTCTTCAAAGCACTATGCCCCACAGCTGTCTCCTGCTCTGTTTCTCTGTTATCAGCCTGCTAACGCCTGACAATACTTTGTTACGCATGATAAAAGCAGCCTGAGTTTTTTTGTGTTGGGGAGGATGCTATAAATAGATTAGCAGAGCCCTGAACTATTCAACAATCAGCTCTGAAAGTCTCTCCCTATGAGGAGAGGGGGTGTGTGCCTTTCCTCCAATCTGGTGGCTTGGCAGTACTAACCAGGAAGAGAAAATCTAACACGATCTGAACTTTCTAAACCGTATATAAAGCTGAAGACGGCAGATATACTGTACATATAAAACTTATGTAGGGAGATTTGTCTCTTCCCTGTGTTTCATCATCTGAGGCTGTTCACTTCACTGGGTATATGTGAGGGTTTACATCCACTTCAAAGGAGAGGGGAGACGGGATATAGTAGGTGGCACCAAGATCGCATATGTATAAGAGGAGCTATGGTTTTGGGCATCCAGTTATTTGTTCTACAATCCTTAAACAATTTATCAGTGATAGGAATGCTAGTATTCCATATGTAGGATAATATGTTATCAACTTTTATACAGTTTTTTCTGATAAAAGTACTTGCTGTTAGGCCCCTTTCACACTACCGTGACTTCAAAATCATGCAATTTTGCCGCGATCTTACTGCAATTTCGCAGCCGCAATTTTGACACGATTTCAGGGGGACTTGAGGTCTATGAAACTGAACTTGCATCAGTCGACCAAAGTAGTACTAATATGAATGGTTGTCATTGGAAATCATGGGGAACGACTTGTCATGCGAATGTGCAGTCCCAGACAAGTCATACAGGTGTGAAAGGGGCCTAAGTGTGGATTATAAGCAGCAGAATCACATTTCTTCAAAAAGATATACTACTCAGTAGAACTAAAGACTCTGAAGCACTATAGAGCACGGCAGGTATAACAGGGTTGCATTTTTTGTAATAAAAAAAAAAGTTTTCCCCTTACGTTTTCGTATTTTGTGTTCACATCCTCTAGGTCCTCTGTGTTCACACTCAGTGGCTGAGCATCACTTTAGTGTGGTGGCTAGGGTACAATGTGCTAGTGGTGTGACAATGCTGCAATTAAGTGGTCACCCTAGGAATGCAAGTGTCTCCAGCTAACACTTTTTAAGTAATAACAGCAACAGTTTGGGATAAAGGTTTTATGTAAATGAATATAAGCTGACCATCATAAGCACCCACTTCAGTGTTAAATGGTTTGTCTCAAACCTTTAACTGCTATTTCTGCTGTAAAGCATGGTCTAATGAAGGAATTTGAAAAATAACTTGACTTACTGGCCAGAGCAACAGGTGAAAATGAAGGGAAAAAATTATATTAATGCCACCACCTAGGGCTGGGGAAAAAAATTGATTTAAATCTTGAATCGCGTTGAGAGGTCAAATCGATTCAAAATTTCAGCAAATCGTTTTTCACCAGGAACGGCGCTGACATCGCGCCGTCCTGAGGAAATGCGGGCAGGAGTTTTTCTGCGAGGCTGCGGCTTCGGCCTAGTCTCAAAACTCCTGCCCGCCGGTCCTAGGGCGCTGCAGGCAGGAGTTTTTAGGCGAGGCCTCAGCCTAGTCCGCAGCGTCCGGCCTTAGCGGACTAGGCCGAAGCCAAGGCCTCGCCTAAAAACTCCTGCCCGCAACTCCTCAGGACCGGCGCGGTGTCCATAAAAAAAAAAAATTGATTTGAATTGAGTTTCTTTTAAAAAAAATCACTGATTTTTTATTTTTTTGGAGAAAATCTCCCAGCTCTACCACCACCACATCTAAGAATTGATAAGCTGCAATATAATATATTTTTGTTTAGGATACTACTCTTATTGCTGTCGTGGAGTGCAACATGTGCATGCATCTTTTGGTAGTTGCCTGATATATTAACATTGTGATTGTTTCTGTTCAGGTATGTAGTGCACTCTTTCGTGGTGGCTTGCAGCACCTTGCTACCCTCAGTCTGTCCCGGACCATCTTTTCCCACAGGTAAGTTACATGCACCATGTACAGTTAATGGCTATGCTGCCTTTGCATATTTGTTATCTATGCAATTCTGCTTTTCAATACAACTTTAAAATATGTGTATATACCTATTGTATGTTAAAGTACCATACATTTTTTGCATATATGACCAGTCCTTAGTTTAAATGACTGATTGTCATCAGTTTTTATCAGATTATAATAATGTAGTCAGCTGCTGACCTCTGTCATTTTGAGCTCCAGCTTTTTTAATATGTCCTATTCAGTTTCTTTTGCATTTCAAAAACATATGTGATGTTGTCATAGCTGTTAGGTAAATTAATATTAATCATTAACATTATCATACTAATGTAAACCTTTAATCAACAGGAAAGGGAAAGAAATTCACCCATCTTTTAAACAGTTCTTCAGCAGTTCTCTTGCTTTATCGCACATCTGTCTTTCTGGAACCAAGCTTTCTTCTGAGCCTCTAAAGTAAGTAATTTGTTCTCAGTTATTCGGATAACCTTAGGGGTCCATCTACTTTGTTGAATTTTAACGTATGTGTTGTAATGCACTAAAACTCATGTATCAAACTACCCATAATAAAAATTGTGTTCCCATCTCTGTGCTGCAGTATACTGCATTTTAAATAATTTGAGCTGTCCATTATTTTTTTCCACTTTAATATATTGGTAGACCAGAAACAGTCAATGGCAGTACACCAAAACTCGCATTACATGCTATTAGATGTGTTGGCAATGTGTATTACTATCTCTGGTCCATTAGCGCTAAGATATAATCTAAACGTGCATAATTGAAAAATAAATAACAATCATGAAAAAACTAAAACACATCCAACCTCGTGATAAGTGAACGTGATACAAACATAGTGTACAGTGAGATATATAAATATATAAAATTATATAGAACGTGAAACAAAATGTGCAAAAGGATGTTCCAGTAGAGGTAAGAAAAAAATGTTCCAAATATTGCATAAAGTGAGCAGTCCTTTTGAAGTGACTCTTCTTAAATCAATATATAATCTTCTTGTCATCCACCACACCAGTGCTCAAAGTGCCACTCCCATAGGAGACTCACTCACCAGAATTTTTGCCCCCACTTTCGTGTCGGGCAAATCAGCATAAAAGATCTCAAAACAGCCAGTGGGTAGCCTTCCTGTGTACTTCACTCAGTATTAATAATAGCTCCACATGTAAGAATAAAAAAGTGCTCCAATAGTGTGATAACGTAAAAGAAATTTAATAGCACACTAATAAAAAAGCTTCAATCGATTCACTCACATTTTGAACAAGTATTAAAAGCAAGGAATAGTATACATCACAGCAGGAATCACTCCAATCACTATAACCTGGCAAATCCACTTCACAGCAAAAGGTATACACAGTGGTCACGGCGGACCCGAGGTGTGTGTGATATTATTTTCAAGATCTCACCATCTCCCCTCCATCAAGCGTCCACAAAGTGAAGGAGAAAGACCAGCACCGAAAACTGTTTAGAGGTAAAGTTCAGATGTAATATCACTGAACGTCGCTTAGGCCACGCCCCGACATGTTTCGTCATAAGACTTAATCATGGGGTTGGCCTGGCGATGTGTCAATCTTGTATATATGTCCCTCCCCTCCCTCCCATTGGTGGGATACTAATTGTGATATTGGAGCCGGCATGTGTGACAAATAACAGCGCGGTAACCCACGCTGTGTCTCTCCCCCAGCCGTTAGTGTGTCCAATCACCACAAAGAATGCAGAGCTACGCCCATCCAGCGAGCCCGTCAATAGATGCCTGTGTGCGTCAGCCGTCATTGCCCTATGAGAGGACCGTGCCGAGACGAGCCTCCCGAACGCACGTCCGGCCAATCCCCGCACAGAGCGTCATGACTGCTCCGGCTACCTAGCGCGCTTGCGCACGAATGACTCGTGCGTGTACGCGCATGCGCACGAGTACACGAGGACTCGTACATATGATGGCCGTTCCGCATCAATACCATGCCCGCGCACAAGCTGCCTCACTCGTGCGCGTGCGTATCATGCGGGAACGCCATTGGTGAATACCAGAAGGGATACCGGTCACGTGACTATCGTGTAGTGACGTGTTGGGAGTAGCATTCGGTTCATTGGGATCCTATATCAGTGCCTCTGTCATACCTGAGATACAACACATGGGTATCTGTGGTCCCCATCAATTTATGGACTCAAATTCACACACACACCTCGCGTCCCCGTTTACATAGGGAGGGCAAGAATATGTAGTGTTGAAATATCCATAAATCAAAAATTACTAAAAAACATTTTACTAAAACCAGGTGAGTGATAATTAGCATATTAAAAAAGGATATAAGAAGTATAACACTAATTATCTCAGTCTGTATTTCATCCCCTTAAGGGAAAAGACTGTGTAGCATTATATATAAAAATTGTTTTTTTTTTAAAATAAACATAAAATTAGAGATAAAATAACATAGAGTGGCTGGTATTCCCTCAAATATCAATTGCTATTAAAAATCTCGCATTAGATTTAGAGGGAAGTAAACAGTGAACTGTTGGTGATATTAACAGTAAACAGTAAATTAACAGTAAACAGTGAACTGTTGGTGATATTACAAACTAGAGTGTCTTGGGCATATTAAATATGTGCAATAGGCAGATATCGGAGGAGATCGACCATGAAATATACCCCCATCTCTGCACTAATGATTAGTGATCAGATAAAGCGATCTGTACATTAACAGTAATTCCCCATGATGAGAGTTTATATGGTAAGAGCTCAAACTAGAAATCATTCAGAAAACAATTCAGGTCTAGTTCAATGTTAAGGCCCCTAGGCGCAAGGCACTTGAACAAGAAGATCCATCGGGTTTCCCGTTGTGACAGGTCCCTTACCCGATTAGACCCTCTCCATGATGGATGTATTGTGTCTATGCCTACAAACTGGAGTAGGCTAGCGTCCTGATGGTGCTCCAATTTAAAGTGTAGTGATACACTGTGAAATTGGTAGCCTCTCCTAATGTTGGCAAGATGTTCAGAAATCCGCACCCGCAACAATCTCTTCGTCCTTCCAACATAGAAGAGGCCACAAGGGCACCACATCAAATATACGACGTGTGATGTGTTACAGGAAATGAAATCTTTAATCGGGAAACTTTCATTATCCCTATTGGTGACAGTAGTAACACCCCTATTAGATACCCGTACTGTCTTACAGCAGATGCACTTCCTGCAACAATAGAACCCTTTCAAATCTATTTTAAGATTCCCTTCCCCAGGGGGGTCCAGAACCCTTTTAACAACCTGATCACCAAAATTGGGTGCCCTCTTATAGATGAACTTAGGTAGCTGTGGCAGAATTCCCCCCAGGTGGCGGTCCCTCAATAGAATGTGCCAGTGTTTTTTATATATTTCCTCGACCTCTCTGTATTGGCAATGAAATCCTGAGAGGAATCTAATTTGATGATTGTCCAGAGATTTATTAGCCTCAGTATTCTTTTTAAAACACTGGGTCCTTGGTAGTTCTGCAATCTCATGGATGATCGCATTCATTGCTTCTGTATCATACCCTTTCTGAACAAACCTATCTTTCAATACATTGGCCTGTTCATAGTAGTCTGTCAAATGGGTACAGTTACGTCGAACCCGTAACATTTGCCCTTTGGGAATATTCTTTATCCATATAGGGTGATGACCACTCCTAATGGATAAATAGCTGTTCCTATCTGTGGGCTTAAAGTACACTTTTGTGCTAAGCACATTATTAACTTTACTGATAGTAACATCAAGGAAATTTACTGCAGACTCACTAATTTGGTAATCCAATCTGATGTTGTTGGTGTTACCATTGAGGTACAGAAGAAATTCCACCGCAGATTCCTCAGACCCCTCCCATATAAATAGGAGGTCGTCGATAAATCTGCGGTAGAATTTCAACTGCGGCAAGGACCTACTGAAGATACGCCTATCCTCCCACTCAGCCATGAACAGGTTGGCGAGGCTGGGAGCATATTTAGTTCCCATAGCCACGCCAACCTGTTGGGAGAAAAAATTTCCCCCAAACCAGAAGTAGTTATGTGAGACACAGAAATCCAACACCTGTCCCAGAAAGTGTTTTTGGGTGTGCGGAATATCCTCCCGTTTACTGAGTGCCCAATTAAGGGCCAGAGAGGCGTCTTCATGCTGAATGACAGTGTAGAGGGACGCCACATCCGCCGTCACCAAAAATGAGGGGGCAGTGGTATCTAATCTAACCTCCTCCAGCTGTAGTAATAAATCAGAGGTATCTTTAAGATAAGCCCGAGTGGCTTTAACACTGGGCTGCAAGAATCTATCTAAATACTCGCCCAGTCTCGCGGTGATAGAACCGATCCCATTAACAATAGGTCGTGGGGGTGGTTTTACTGCGTTTTTGTGGACTTTGGGCAGAGTGTAGATCACAGGTATCCTGCAGGTGCTAGGGATAAGGTATCTTTTCTCTTTAGCATTAAGGGCGTCTATACGAAAACCCCAATCCACTAGTGCAGCTAATTGGGACATATATTGCTCAGTGGGATCTGTTGTCAATCTTTTATATGTGATTTCATCAGCTAATAGCTCAGTGAGTTGGTCAGTGTAGAATTGTCTATCCAAAATGACCACACCCCCCCCTTTGTCAGCAGGTCTAATGATAACATTTTTTCTGCCCTCAAGGGATTTAACCCCCTCTCTGATGTATTCGGGATTAATGCGTTTTTTAGGGTTCACTTTTTCAATATCATTGAGCACAAGGTTTTTAAAGACCTCTATATAGTGATTAGCTGGAATCTGGGGGTTGAATATCGATTTATTTTTAAGGCCACTGTCTATTTTATTGGTGCTAACATAGGATCTCATGGTAGAATTAGTGGGACGACTAAGAAAATACTTCTTAATATTCATGGTCCTGATGAACTTGTGTGTATCTATATAAACCTCAAATTTGTTCATAGTTTTCTTTTGTGCACACTTAAGGCCAAGATTTAAAATATTCAATTCCTTTTTATCTAATTCAACCCCACTTAGATTATATATCCCTGAGTTTAAACATCCCTCTGCCTTTTTCTTGGCGGATAGCCGTTTACCTGCCCTACATCCCCTTCTTCTTTTTGTGTGGGCGTCCTTTCCTTGTATGTAGGGGGTCCGAAACCGCCTCTCCCCCTTGGGCCCTGTCCGTTCCGTCTCGGTGTTCCCCCCCCCCTGCCTCCCCTCCCCCTTTGACCTAAAAAAGGCATTCCATGTGTGTAATCATGATGTCTCTCATCCCTAGAAGGGCCAGGTCCACCTCCCATGGTATTGTCATTCCTATAGCCAGGGTATGAGGCATGAGGCGCCTGATTATAAGGCTGGGGTGGCCACGGTTGATGATTAAATTGAGACTGAGAGTGATGTTCATATGATCCATATTGTTGTGGATAATAATTACTCTCTCTAGGCAATCGGGGAGAATGCCGAACATAATCTTCTGATGGATAGGCACTTCTATCATAACCCGGTTTGGGTGAAGAATAATGATGGTTATACTGGGGGGTATTATAGTTAGAATTTGCCCCCCTTCTCTGCTGGCTCCCCACTCCCTGTTCCTTTTTATTGTGCACAGTTTTATTCGCCCCTTTTTTTGGGGGATCTGGGGGCACTGAAGCTCCATTATCCAAGGTTTCCCCATTACTAGATGTTAGTCCGCTATTAATATCAGGGTTAGTCTGCCATGCATAAACATTCCCTGTTTTGAAATCATTCGCATCACGATTGTATTTTTTAACCTTCTTTTTCTGTGTGTCACGGTCAATTTTTTCTAGTTTCTAGTTTCTAGAAGAAACTAGAAAAAATTGACCGTGACACACAGAAAAAGAAGGTTAAAAAATACAATCGTGATGCGAATGATTTCAAAACAGGGAATGTTTATGCATGGCAGACTAACCCTGATATTAATAGCGGACTAACATCTAGTAATGGGGAAACCTTGGATAATGGAGCTTCAGTGCCCCCAGATCCCCCAAAAAAAGGGGCGAATAAAACTGTGCACAATAAAAAGGAACAGGGAGTGGGGAGCCAGCAGAGAAGGGGGGCAAATTCTAACTATAATACCCCCCAGTATAACCATCATTATTCTTCACCCAAACCGGGTTATGATAGAAGTGCCTATCCATCAGAAGATTATGTTCGGCATTCTCCCCGATTGCCTAGAGAGAGTAATTATTATCCACAACAATATGGATCATATGAACATCACTCTCAGTCTCAATTTAATCATCAACCGTGGCCACCCCAGCCTTATAATCAGGCGCCTCATGCCTCATACCCTGGCTATAGGAATGACAATACCATGGGAGGTGGACCTGGCCCTTCTAGGGATGAGAGACATCATGATTACACACATGGAATGCCTTTTTTAGGTCAAAGGGGGAGGGGAGGCAGGGGGGGGGGAACACCGAGACGGAACGGACAGGGCCCAAGGGGGAGAGGCGGTTTCGGACCCCCTACATACAAGGAAAGGACGCCCACACAAAAAGAAGAAGGGGATGTAGGGCAGGTAAACGGCTATCCGCCAAGAAAAAGGCAGAGGGATGTTTAAACTCAGGGATATATAATCTAAGTGGGGTTGAATTAGATAAAAAGGAATTGAATATTTTAAATCTTGGCCTTAAGTGTGCACAAAAGAAAACTATGAACAAATTTGAGGTTTATATAGATACACACAAGTTCATCAGGACCATGAATATTAAGAAGTATTTTCTTAGTCGTCCCACTAATTCTACCATGAGATCCTATGTTAGCACCAATAAAATAGACAGTGGCCTTAAAAATAAATCGATATTCAACCCCCAGATTCCAGCTAATCACTATATAGAGGTCTTTAAAAACCTTGTGCTCAATGATATTGAAAAAGTGAACCCTAAAAAACGCATTAATCCCGAATACATCAGAGAGGGGGTTAAATCCCTTGAGGGCAGAAAAAATGTTATCATTAGACCTGCTGACAAAGGGGGGGGTGTGGTCATTTTGGATAGACAATTCTACACTGACCAACTCACTGAGCTATTAGCTGATGAAATCACATATAAAAGATTGACAACAGATCCCACTGAGCAATATATGTCCCAATTAGCTGCACTAGTGGATTGGGGTTTTCGTATAGACGCCCTTAATGCTAAAGAGAAAAGATACCTTATCCCTAGCACCTGCAGGATACCTGTGATCTACACTCTGCCCAAAGTCCACAAAAACGCAGTAAAACCACCCCCACGACCTATTGTTAATGGGATCGGTTCTATCACCGCGAGACTGGGCGAGTATTTAGATAGATTCTTGCAGCCCAGTGTTAAAGCCACTCGGGCTTATCTTAAAGATACCTCTGATTTATTACTACAGCTGGAGGAGGTTAGATTAGATACCACTGCCCCCTCATTTTTGGTGACGGCGGATGTGGCGTCCCTCTACACTGTCATTCAGCATGAAGACGCCTCTCTGGCCCTTAATTGGGCACTCAGTAAACGGGAGGATATTCCGCACACCCAAAAACACTTTCTGGGACAGGTGTTGGATTTCTGTGTCTCACATAACTACTTCTGGTTTGGGGGAAATTTTTTCTCCCAACAGGTTGGCGTGGCTATGGGAACTAAATATGCTCCCAGCCTCGCCAACCTGTTCATGGCTGAGTGGGAGGATAGGCGTATCTTCAGTAGGTCCTTGCCGCAGTTGAAATTCTACCGCAGATTTATCGACGACCTCCTATTTATATGGGAGGGGTCTGAGGAATCTGCGGTGGAATTTCTTCTGTACCTCAATGGTAACACCAACAACATCAGATTGGATTACCAAATTAGTGAGTCTGCAGTAAATTTCCTTGATGTTACTATCAGTAAAGTTAATAATGTGCTTAGCACAAAAGTGTACTTTAAGCCCACAGATAGGAACAGCTATTTATCCATTAGGAGTGGTCATCACCCTATATGGATAAAGAATATTCCCAAAGGGCAAATGTTACGGGTTCGACGTAACTGTACCCATTTGACAGACTACTATGAACAGGCCAATGTATTGAAAGATAGGTTTGTTCAGAAAGGGTATGATACAGAAGCAATGAATGCGATCATCCATGAGATTGCAGAACTACCAAGGACCCAGTGTTTTAAAAAGAATACTGAGGCTAATAAATCTCTGGACAATCATCAAATTAGATTCCTCTCAGGATTTCATTGCCAATACAGAGAGGTCGAGGAAATATATAAAAAACACTGGCACATTCTATTGAGGGACCGCCACCTGGGGGGAATTCTGCCACAGCTACCTAAGTTCATCTATAAGAGGGCACCCAATTTTGGTGATCAGGTTGTTAAAAGGGTTCTGGACCCCCCTGGGGAAGGGAATCTTAAAATAGATTTGAAAGGGTTCTATTGTTGCAGGAAGTGCATCTGCTGTAAGACAGTACGGGTATCTAATAGGGGTGTTACTACTGTCACCAATAGGGATAATGAAAGTTTCCCGATTAAAGATTTCATTTCCTGTAACACATCACACGTCGTATATTTGATGTGGTGCCCTTGTGGCCTCTTCTATGTTGGAAGGACGAAGAGATTGTTGCGGGTGCGGATTTCTGAACATCTTGCCAACATTAGGAGAGGCTACCAATTTCACAGTGTATCACTACACTTTAAATTGGAGCACCATCAGGACGCTAGCCTACTCCAGTTTGTAGGCATAGACACAATACATCCATCATGGAGAGGGTCTAATCGGGTAAGGGACCTGTCACAACGGGAAACCCGATGGATCTTCTTGTTCAAGTGCCTTGCGCCTAGGGGCCTTAACATTGAACTAGACCTGAATTGTTTTCTGAATGATTTCTAGTTTGAGCTCTTACCATATAAACTCTCATCATGGGGAATTACTGTTAATGTACAGATCGCTTTATCTGATCACTAATCATTAGTGCAGAGATGGGGGTATATTTCATGGTCGATCTCCTCCGATATCTGCCTATTGCACATATTTAATATGCCCAAGACACTCTAGTTTGTAATATCACCAACAGTTCACTGTTTACTGTTAATTTACTGTTTACTGTTAATATCACCAACAGTTCACTGTTTACTTCCCTCTAAATCTAATGCGAGATTTTTAATAGCAATTGATATTTGAGGGAATACCAGCCACTCTATGTTATTTTATCTCTAATTTTATGTTTATTTTAAAAAAAAACAATTTTTATATATAATGCTACACAGTCTTTTCCCTTAAGGGGATGAAATACAGACTGAGATAATTAGTGTTATACTTCTTATATCCTTTTTTAATATGCTAATTATCACTCACCTGGTTTTAGTAAAATGTTTTTTAGTAATTTTTGATTTATGGATATTTCAACACTACATATTCTTGCCCTCCCTATGTAAACGGGGACGCGAGGTGTGTGTGTGAATTTGAGTCCATAAATTGATGGGGACCACAGATACCCATGTGTTGTATCTCAGGTATGACAGAGGCACTGATATAGGATCCCAATGAACCGAATGCTACTCCCAACACGTCACTACACGATAGTCACGTGACCGGTATCCCTTCTGGTATTCACCAATGGCGTTCCCGCATGATACGCACGCGCACGAGTGAGGCAGCTTGTGCGCGGGCATGGTATTGATGCGGAACGGCCATCATATGTACGAGTCCTCGTGTACTCGTGCGCATGCGCGTACACGCACGAGTCATTCGTGCGCAAGCGCGCTAGGTAGCCGGAGCAGTCATGACGCTCTGTGCGGGGATTGGCCGGACGTGCGTTCGGGAGGCTCGTCTCGGCACGGTCCTCTCATAGGGCAATGACGGCTGACGCACACAGGCATCTATTGACGGGCTCGCTGGATGGGCGTAGCTCTGCATTCTTTGTGGTGATTGGACACACTAACGGCTGGGGGAGAGACACAGCGTGGGTTACCGCGCTGTTATTTGTCACACATGCCGGCTCCAATATCACAATTAGTATCCCACCAATGGGAGGGAGGGGAGGGACATATATACAAGATTGACACATCGCCAGGCCAACCCCATGATTAAGTCTTATGACGAAACATGTCGGGGCGTGGCCTAAGCGACGTTCAGTGATATTACATCTGAACTTTACCTCTAAACAGTTTTCGGTGCTGGTCTTTCTCCTTCACTTTGTGGACGCTTGATGGAGGGGAGATGGTGAGATCTTGAAAATAATATCACACACACCTCGGGTCCGCCGTGACCACTGTGTATACCTTTTGCTGTGAAGTGGATTTGCCAGGTTATAGTGATTGGAGTGATTCCTGCTGTGATGTATACTATTCCTTGCTTTTAATACTTGTTCAAAATGTGAGTGAATCGATTGAAGCTTTTTTATTAGTGTGCTATTAAATTTCTTTTACGTTATCACACTATTGGAGCACTTTTTTATTCTTACATGTGGAGCTATTATTAATACTGAGTGAAGTACACAGGAAGGCTACCCACTGGCTGTTTTGAGATCTTTTATGCTGATTTGCCCGACACGAAAGTGGGGGCAAAAATTCTGGTGAGTGAGTCTCCTATGGGAGTGGCACTTTGAGCACTGGTGTGGTGGATGACAAGAAGATTATATATTGATTTAAGAAGAGTCACTTCAAAAGGACTGCTCACTTTATGCAATATTTGGAACATTTTTTTCTTACCTCTACTGGAACATCCTTTTGCACATTTTGTTTCACGTTCTATATAATTTTATATATTTATATATCTCACTGTACACTATGTTTGTATCACGTTCACTTATCACGAGGTTGGATGTGTTTTAGTTTTTTCATGATTGTTATTTATTTTTCAATTATGCACGTTTAGATTATATCTTAGCGCTACTGTTTTAGGCTTTAATTTTGATTATCACCTAGAACACTCATCTTTATACGTATCTTTTTAAGTGGCTGCTTTTAGTTTTATTTTTCACTTTTTTCCCCGTGGCGCAGTGGTTGGAATCTGGATTGTGGCGGTTTTTCCTGATTCCTTATTTTTACATATATCTCTGGTCCATGCCAGTTAAGCCTAAATTCACCAAATTCTAATTTAGAAAAAAAGCATTAATGCACAAAGGAAATGCACATTGACGTATGACAATGCACCTGCCTATTTCTACAAAAACAATTTATTCCTAAATATATTCCTAACTAAACATTCAGTCCATAATGTCTGACCATATCTTCAATTTCATCAAATTTCCCTGGACAACCTCTATATAAGAAAGTATATTTTTTCTTTAATCTTAGTTTCCTTTATTTGTATTCTCCATTCCCCTATCGTTGGGGGATGTGGCGACATCCATTTTAATGCTATGAGCTTATGAGCCTGAAACAGACTTCTTACTATTGGTATAAAGGTACTTTTCGGGGTCCATGATTCATCTAATACTCAAAAGGTATATACCTGGAGAGGAACAGGTGAGAGAAGGGGGCCTTAAGAAGAGTCCCTCCCTTGATGATGAAAAATGAAATGTTAATGTAGATAAAATGTGAAAAATTATGATCAAATAAAGATTTATAAAAAAAAAAAGGTATATACCTGGTTCCAACAGCATCTTCACCCCAAAGATACCATTAAGAGTAGAGACAACCCCCTGCCAATTTCAATGGAGTTTGGGGCATCTCCATAGCATATGTATTAAATTAGCCGGGCCCCCATTACATCTAGGGCATAGGGGTGTGTCTCTACGCTTCCATTTAAATAGCTTCTCGGGTGTATGATAGGTCCTATGTAAAATAAATAATTGGGCTAGTTTTTGCGTAGGGGATAAAGAAAATACCACTGCCCATTTATCATCTGATATAGGCTCCAGATCTCCCAATGTATCCTTGATGGTATGTCCATCGATTCTTGGAACTTATTATAAAGTATACCATTTATTTGTGAAATGAGACCATATCTGGTATCCCTTTTATCCAGTAGTGATATTATTATGGATTTATAAAATTTTAATTTGGCACTTTCAATTATATTGGAAATTGTAGCTCCTGGTCTAGTCATTATTTTTTTAGTTGCCTTTTATATTATTCATTATCATCATACAGTTATGTATGAACTGTGATCTAATGATAACGCTTGGCAAATTGGTAAGATGCTAAAAGTTTGACCAATGATATCCCTGTACCTGTGTAGAATTATTTAACTAGTTTTGAAGGATAAATTAAATAGTTTTAGGTGATTCTATAAACTTCAGGAGAAAAGCAAAAGTATTGTGCTAGATATGCTTATTTTTACAGACCTAATAGACATGATGTCATAATATTGCCACTAGTTATAAAGCATTCAGTCTGGTAGTAAAATGTCTATGTGGGTGTGGATAACCTGGAGAAAAACAGAATTGTCTCTTTTAAATAGCTACTGTCATTGTGACTTTCCCATTGTAGAATTTGATTACCAAATAGCTGTTAATTAGCTTTGTACGTTAGACATATAATATACTAGGGGTTGTATATGGATATTGTCCACTTGATACAAGGTATCAGCAAGTAGCAGATGACAGATCCCCAAAACTTGCTGTACTTATTGTGTGGTTTGAAATAGTGTATGTATGCCTTTAAAAGAAAGTCGTACCTTTTTGATTAAACAAACAAAAAATAATAGGGGAGAGGGTGGGGCTCACATTCAAAATATTCTCAGGTATAAAAATAAAGGCTGTTTAGTCACACCAAAGCCAACAGTTCAACATTTAATTTCCTTACAGCAAAACCCCTTACACAATAAAGACAGCAATATACTTTGACCGCTGCATCTTTTGCAGAACCACATTCCAAGATCTATTACAGTAAAAACATGTTGGTTATTGTATTATTGATTTGTTTAAAAAAATTCTGTTGGCTCAATTCTCATTTCTCAGTTATGGGGTTGCCACACACGGCAAGTTGTAATCTGCTATTATCAGTTTAGAAAAGCCACAATAAGAAACGTTTTTAAACTGTGAACCCAAAGTGCAGGTTTACTATGTCAGCAATTGCACCTGGTGATGTGTCGGTAAGCATTGTCAGATTGGCTTCCAGTCATGGGGTGACTAGGCTCCCTCAGCGTGTCCCTATACACGAGTGACATTGTCACCATATGATACACACTCCCAAGGAGAACTGCAAGCTGACATTCTGATGAACAGTGCCCTCGGCATGTTCATTCCAAACTCTGGCAGACCAGCCTATGCAAGCATAGTACCCCTACAGGAACACTCACCCTTCTTATGAGTGACAGTGTATTTGTTTCACATTATCAGTTAGCACATAATTGTAAGGCATGCATATTATTGGTACAAGATGTGTGCTCCAAGACAAAATGGCTGCACACCGCGGCCAGTCCTTGTACCATTTCTGGTGAAATCTTCAAAAACAGGTGACACAACCTGGACAAAAAGAAGCTGGCCCTGGTTGTGTCACTTGTGTTTGAAGATTTCACACTAAATGATACGAGGACTGGTCATGGCGTGCAGCCATTTCTTCTTAAATTACATGTATTATGGAGGTGAGCCGGGGTGGGCACCCATGTGGGGAGTCCCTTGGGGCTGATCTTACTCACCTGAAGTGGCAGGTCTCCTCATTTCTCCTGTACATTTCCAAGAGCTGGAGAAAGGTGCACAGAATGAAATTATTCATAAAGCAGCTTCTTACAAGGATTTACAAAAAAAAAACAGGATTTGACATCATTAATAAAACTCTACTAAACCCTGTGGTTTTCATAGAGGACTTGGTACTACTTTAAATTGCAGTGAGTTACTGTAAGTAGGTAGGATATGGACTAAATGTTCCAAATAGGTGTTTATTTTCAAGTTCTCCTCGAGACAAAATTCTTGTCTGTAGGCTTAGCCCAAGATGCACAATGGACTAGTAAAAATAAACTGTTATAAATTACCAAAAATATTTCCAAATCACTATGAAGCACTAAAAAATCTGCACAGCAGATAGTTTTCTTTTTAAACTCCCTTACTGAGAGGTCTGATAAGGAATAGGTTACAGTTATGGTGACTCATGTAAAGCATAATGCCATTTTTTTGGGGAAAGAATTGGCAAATAAAAAAAATTGTATAATCTATACAATTGCTCCATAATTCATATTGTAATTGAATGGTATTAAAAATTACCTTTTCCTTTTTCAATTTGTAGCATTGTAATTTTCTGAAAAATGCAATGCAATATGGCAACCTGGAGGCGTTTCGTACTCAGATGGTGTACAGAATGCCTCCCAGAAATGTCATTGCAGAAATCTGCAACAAAGTTTGTTAAAATCCTTGCAATGTACATAGATCACCCACAGGGGGAATGTTTTTTCTCAACAAAAGTGAAGTTACTCTTTAAAAGTAATCTCCATGTTTGCTGTGGCTTAAAAATATTTGTTACTACCAGCTGCACTGGCTCTAAGCACTGTATGAACTGCATGTAACTTCAGCTGCATACAGTACACGGTGCTGGGTTCCAGCTCTGAGACAGGGACTTTAGTCTCACACCCAGAACAATATAGAGCCGGTCTGAGTGGTGCTCAGTCATACATAGGCAGCTTTGTATTCTGTGAATGAATACAAAGCTTGTTCTGATTGGCTGAGCCAGAGAAGTGGGCTGGCTGATTACATCACGGTCTCCAACTTGACCAATCAGAGGAAGTTTTGTATTCATCCACAGAATATAAAGCTGCCTATGAACGGCTAAGTGCCGCTCAGACCGACTCGGTTTTGTTCTGTGTGTGACACAGGAAGTCTCTGTCGCACAACCAGAACCTAACTGAAGCAACATACAGTTCATATGTTAATTAGAGCCAGTGCAACACTTGGTGAAATAAATTGTTTGTTTGGACCAACTTAGTCCAAACAGACTATTTTAAAGTCACCGGAAACCTGGAGATCAGCTTTAGATTCTGTGAACGAGTCTTCTTTAAGCACAGCTGTCAAACATACCTAGCTAACATGTAAAAAGAGTACTATAGCTCCACCTGCTGGCTGAAAAAAAGGACTGCATAATATTATGATTTTTGTTAGTTGTTTTGCTAAAAACGCAGTTGTATTGCTAAAAACGCACTTTATTTTTAGTTTTTTTTTTTTTTTAGTCCAAACCATAATAAATAAATGTTCAGTAGGTTTTTTCAAAGGTATATAAACTTGACAAACTTTATTACCACTGAAAGTTTGTATTTGAAAACTAATATTAGATTATAGATGTTGATTTCTTACCACTCAATTTTTCATACACATACAGTGCCTTGCAAAAGTATTCACCCCCCTTGCCATTTTTCATGATTTGTTGCCTCGCAACCTGGAATTAACATGGAATTTTTGAGGCTTTGCATCATTTAATTTACAGAACATGCCCACATCTTTGAAGAGGTTTTTTTTTTTTTTTTTTTTTTTTTATTGTGAAGCGAACAACAAATAGGACAAAATAACAGAAAGTCAATGTGCATAACAATTTACGCCCCTAAAGTCAATACTTTGTAGAGCCACCTTTTGTGGCTATCACAGCTCCAAGTCACTTTGGATAAGTCTCTATGAGCTTGCCACATCTTACCACTGGGATTTTTGCCCATTCCTCCTGGCAAAACTGTTCCAGCTCCTTCAAGTTGGATGGTTTGCGCTTATGAACAGCAATCTTTAAGTCTGACCACAGATTTTCTATTGGATTGAGGTCTGGGCTTTGACTAGGCCATTCCAACACATTTACATGTTTCCCCTTAAACCACTCAAGTGTTGCTTTAGCAGTGTGTTTGGGGTCATTGTCCTGCTGGAAGGTGAACCTCCGTCCTAGCCTCAAATCACACACAGAGTGGTACAGGTTTTGCTCAAGAATATCCCTGTATTTAGCACTATCCATCTTTCCCTCAACCCTGACCAGTTTCCAGGTCCCGACTGCTGAAAAATGGTGTTCTTTGGGAGATGTGATGTGTTGGGTTTGCGCCAGACATCACGTTTTCTTTGTCCAAAAAGTAAAATTTTAGTCTCATCATACAAGAGCACCTTCCTCCCATACATTTTGGGAGTCTCCCACATGCCTTTTCGCAAACTCAAAACGTGCCATTTTGAACTAAAGGCTGCAATGTAACAAAATAGGTAAAAAGCCAAGGGGGGTGAATACTATTGCAAGGCTCTGTAAATATGCCTTAAAAAGTTGACTGGTATTTCTTCTATCTTGGTGTTATTTTAAAAGAGAAGTGTGTTTTTTTTTTTTTCTTGTTTTTTTTTTTTTCAGTTTTATACTTACCTAGGTGGATGCAGCATTGGTCTGATGCTGCATCTGTCCCCCACTGTCTCTTCACCGAGAACCGAGTGATGGAACACTGCCGAATGATGGAACACTGCCGATGGCTCAGTTCTCTCAGCTCCCCAAGCAGAGAGCTGCTGACTGTCACCTAGCAGCTCTCCATTCTGCCCCCCCCCCCCCCCCGTGCTCACTGGAGTGCAGATCTGTGGAGGGGCGGGCAGCCGCCGTCTCAGGCTCTCAGTGGCTCACTGAGAGGCTGAGACTGGTATCAGTCCAGGCACCTGGCGGATCCAGATTTTATTGTCGTGATGATGTGGTGCCTGGACTGATTTCTGTGACGTCAGCAGAGAGCGGACTTCAGTCTCTCTGCTGAAAACCAGTCACAGGAGTGAAAAACGAATTGCACTCCTGTGACCCATAGGAGAAGCTCTGCCAACCAAGCTCAGGCTGGACTTCTCCTTTTAATGTTAGTATCAGTATTAAAAAAACTGTTCACTTTAACCACTTCCCGACCGCCCCCTGTATATATACGTCGGCAGAATGGCACGTACAGGCAGAATCACGTACCTGTACGTGACATTCTTCCGGCGGTTGGGGGGTCCGATCGGACCCCCCTCCGCCGGCGGGGACGGTCGGGATGGCTTCAGAAGCGATGCGGGACGAGGTAACGGCCAGTCGTTTCTGGCCACCCCCTCCCGATCGCTCTGGCCAATGGGATTCGTCCGCTTCCTTCCCCTTCCTGTGTAATTGTAAACACAGGCAAGGGGAAGTGATGTCACGCTCCTCGTGTCGGTCTTTCTGACCGGGACGCCGAGCGGAGAAGACATCAAGTAAGTGCACAAACACTACACTGACACCAGGCACACATAGGCACACATTTCACCCCCCTGTCACCCCCTGATCACCCCCCAGATCACCCCCTGCCCCCCCTGTCACAGTGTCACTGATTGCAGTGATCATTTATTTTACTGATCACTGCATTTAGTGTCAGTGTGACTGCAATAACTGTCAGGGCAGTTAGTTTTAGGCCCCTTTAGGTCCAAGGTAGCCCCCTACCCCCCCCCCCAATAAAGGTTTAACCCCTTGATTGCCCCCTAGGTAACCCTTTCACCCCCTTTTGCCAGTGTCACTAAGCGATCGTTTTTTTTGATCGCTCTATTAGTGTCACTGGTGCCGCTAGGTAGCCAGTTTTTTTTTTAGGTAACCGCCAGGTTTATATAGGATTATAAATAGGTTTATAGGTCAGGTACCCCCATATTACAACCTAAATAAAGGTTTTAACCCCTTGATTGCCCCTAGAGTTAACTCTTTCACCAGTGATCACAGTATAAGTGTCACTGGTGACGCTGGTTAGCCAGTTAGTTATTTAGTTATTTAGGTTCCCCGTCAGGTTTTTATATAGCGTCAGGTACCCCCATATATTACCTAATAAAGGTTTTAACCCCCTGATTGCCCCTAGTTAACCCTTTCACCAGTGATCACCGTATAACTGTTACGGGTGACGCTGGTTAGTTAGCTTGTTTTTTTATACTGTCAGGGCACCCGCCATTTATTACCCAACTATCGGTTTAACCCCCTGATCGCCCGGCGGGTGATATCAATTAGGTGTTAGGGTCAAATAAGGTCTGCGTCGCCCCAGGTTAGTGCCAGTACCGCAAACACCCACGCGCAAAGCATACACCTCCCTTAGTGGTATAGTATCTGAACAGATCAATATCTGATCTGATCAGATCTATACTAGCGTCCCAGCAGTTTAGGGTTCCAAAAAACGCATTGTTAGCGGGATCAGCCCAGATACCTGCTAGCACCTGCGTTTTCCCCCTCCGCCCAGCCCAGCCCAGCCCACCCAAGTGCAGTATCGATCGATCACTGTCACTTCCAAAACACTAAGCACACATAACTGCAGCGTTCGCAGAGTCAGGCCTGATCCCTGCGATCGCTAACAGTTTTTTTGGTAGCGTTTTGATTCATTCGCCAGCAGCCTAGGAGCTTTTTTCCTGTGAATCTCACTAGTGTACTACTAAATTTAGAGCCCAAAATGGCAAATCGCAAGTACACTAGTGAACAGGCCTACTTGTTTCTGAGTATGTCAGATAGTGAAGAGGAGGTCACTCATCTGTCAGAATCAGGCTCAGAATACGATCCAGTAGACGACAGCGGCTCCATGACAGATAGCTCTGGCGACGAAGGTGTGGTCCCTGCTAAGGTCAGGCGTACCCGATCCCGATCTTCTGATGTTGTTGAGGTGCAGGAACCGCAGGTCTCTCGTATGGAGCAGAGAAGTACTAGCGCCGCTATTCCTTCTGGTGAACTGGCAAGCACCAGCGGCCCAGTACACCCTGGACGTAGTCAAACCAGCACTGCAGTAACACTTGGTGACGTGGCGAGTCCCATAAGTGCAGTTCAAGCTGGCGAGGTGGCAAGCACAAGTAGTGTCCCGCTGCCACCAAGAAGAAGACAAAGGCAGGCCCGTCGATCACATAGTGTCCTTCCTGCAGAATTCGCCAATCCTGATTGGGTGCCCACCACTTCTGCAGAACCCGTACTTCCCCCATTCACTGGCCAACCCGGTATTCAGGTGGAAACAGCTGATTTTAAGCCATCCGATTTTTATTCGCTGTTTTTCACGGAAGATCTCTATAGATCTATTGTGGACCAAAGTAATATATACGCTGGTCAACACATCGCCGCTAATCCCCAAGTGCCTTCCCTTGCCAGAGATTGGAAACCAATTACGGTTTCCGAATTTAAGACCTTTCTGGGCCTTTCCCTCAACATGGGCATACACAAATTCCCGACGCTGAGGTCTTATTGGTCCACCTCACCGCACCACCATATGCCCGTGTTCTCTGCCTCCATGTCCAGGGCACGATACGAACAGATCTTGCGGTTCATGCACTTCAGTGACAATGAACTTTGTCGTCCTCGTGGAGACCCTGAATTTGATCGGCTCTACAAAATTCGGCCCCTCATAAACCACTTCAACCAATGTTTTGCAGCCTTGTTTACGCCCAATCAAGTTGTCTGCGTTGACGAGTCCCTGATTAAGTTTTCTGGCCGCTTGTCTTTCAAACAGTTCCTTCCCAGCAAGCGTGCCAGATACGGGGTCAAGCTCTACAAGCTCTGTGACAGGGCAACAGGCTATACGTGGAGCTTTTCGGTTTATGAGGGAAAAGATAGTCACGTAGAGCCGGAGAACTGTCCAGATTACATAGGGAGCGCTGGCAAGATAGTGTGGAACTTGGTGTCACCCTTATTCGGAAAGGGGTACCACTTGTACGTGGACAATTATTACACGAGCGTGCCACTGTTTAGTCACTTGTTTGATCATCAGATTGGAGCATGTGGCACCGTGCGACCTAATCGCCGGGGCTTTCCCCAGCGGCTTGTAGATTCCCGTCTTAGGCTGGGGGAGAGAGCCTGCTTGAAGTGTAATAACTTGCTCGCTGTGAAGTGGAGGGATAATAGGAATGTTTTCGTTCTTACCTCCCTTCATGCAGACACGACAGTCCAAATTCGTACGGCGGCTGGTGTTGTGACGAAACCCCTCTGTATCCACGAATACAACCTTAATATGGGGGGGGTGGACCTCAACGACCAGTTGTTGGCGCCGTACCTAGTTGTCCGTAAGGCTAGACGCTGGTACAAAAAAGTGTCTATTTATTTATTCCAATTGGCTTTGCTGAATGCTCATGTGCTATACGGAGCTTCAGGCGGGACGTTACCCTTCCTTGAATTCCAGGGAGCGGTTGTCATGGAACTCCTGTATCCAGGCGATTCCACACCTCACCATCCCCTACCAAATGCAGTAAGCCGGCTGCATGAGAGGCATTATCCTCATGTCCTCCAGAGTACCCCTACCCAACGAGCCCCCCAAAGAAGATGTCGTGTCTGTAGCAAGCGCGGATTTAGGCGTGACACCCGTTATTATTGTCCACGCTGTCCTGACAATCCTGGTCTCTGCGTTGGTGAATGCTTTGAACGCTACCACGAACTAGTGAGGTATTAGCGTAGGGTACAGCATTTCACAGGCTAGGATACACTTTCACAGGGTCTCAAGAATGCCATCGCATTTTGAGACCCGACCGTTACAGTTAAAATTATAGTTATAGTTTAAAAAAAAAGTGTAAAAAATAAAAATAAAAAAAAAAAGTACAAACAAAAAAAAAAAAAAACCCCAAAAAAAAATATATAAAATAAAAAACCAAAAATAGTTGTCGTTTTATTGTTCTCTCTCTATTGTTGCTCTTTTTTACTCTATTCTATTCTGCAATGTTTTATTATGTTTTATCATGCTTGCTTTTCAGGTATGTTTTATTGTTAACCATTTTTTTGTTTTCAGGTGCGCCATTCAGTTGCAGCGCGGATTTATTTATCTTGACAGCAACAGCGTTTGCTCCCACGATACATAAAGCCGCGACTCCAACACTGTAGGAGGTGATTTCACCACCACAGTTAAAAAAAAGAGCATATATGCCGAAGCATGGGGGCAGCAGAGGGCGGAGGAGCGATTTTGCTCCTAATGCCACGTACATACGGTCGAAAAAAGTCCGACCATGTGTACGTGGCATAACTTTTTTGCGGGAGGATGCCCCCATGCTTCGGCATATATATATTTTAGGCACCGGTTGCGTTAACAAAATGTTTTATTTTTTACTATGTTTTTTTTTTTGGTATTTGCTTTGCAGGTATGGTATGGTAAGGTCTTACTGTTATACTCTAATGTTACTTTGTTTTAATGTTAACCATTATTTGCTTAGCAGGTACGCCATTCAGTTGCAGCGTGGATTTATTTATCTTGACAGCAACAGCGTTTGCTCCCACGATACATAAAGCCGCGACTCCAACGCTGTAGGAGGTGATTTCACCACCACAGTTAAAAAAAAGAGCATATATGCCGAAGCATGGGGGCAGCAGAGGGCGGAGGAGCGATTTTGCTCCTAATGCCACGTACATACGGTCGAAAAAAGTCCGACCATGTGTACGTGGCATAACTTTTTTGCGGGAGGATGCCCCCATGCTTCGGCATATATATATTTTAGGCACCGGTTGCGTTAACAAAATGTTTTATTTTTTACTATGTTTTTTTTTTGGTATTTGCTTTGCAGGTATGGTATGGTAAGGTCTTACTGTTATACTGTAATGTTACTTTGTTTTAATGTTAACCATTATTTGCTTAGCAGGTACGCCATTCAGTTGCAGCGTGGATTTATTTATCTTGACAGCAACAGCGTTTGCTCCCACGATACATAAAGCCGCGACTCCAATGCTGTAGGAGGTGATTTCACCACCACAGTTAAAAAAAAGAGCATATATGCCGAAGCATGGGGGCAGCAGAGGGCGGAGGAGCGATTTTGCTCCTAATGCCACGTACATACGGTCGAAAAAAGTCCGACCATGTGTACGTGGCATAACTTTTTTTGCGGGAGGATGCCCCCATGCTTCGGCATATATAAATGGTGCATGTATGCCCATCATTAGAAGTGGGTGGATGAAGGGAGGTATTCTAATGGTGGGCATACCCACCGCGCCATTGGGAAATTGGGAAAGCATTTTATCACACCGATCTTGGTGTGGTCAGATGCTTTGAGGGCACAGGAAAGATCTAGGGTCTAATAGACCCCAATTTTTTCAAAAAAAGAGTACCTGTCACTGCCTATTGCTATCATAGGGGATATTTACATTCCCTGCGATAACAATAAAAATGACAACTAAGAAAAAAAAAATGGAAGGAACAGTTTAAAAATAAAATAAAAAAGCTAAATAAAAAGAAGAACTAAAAAAAAAAAAAAAAAAAAGCACCCCTGCCCCCCCTTCTTTTGCGCAAAGGCGAACACAAGCGTTGGTCTGGCGTCATATGTAAACAGCAATTGCACCATGCATGTGAGGTATCACCGCGAAGGTCAGATCGAGGGCAGTAATTTTAGCAGTAGACCTCCTCCGTGAATATAATGTGGTAACCTGTAAAGGCTTTTAAAGGCTTTTAAAAATGTATGTAGTTTGTCGCCACTGCCTGTTTGTGCGCAATTTTAAAGCATGTCGTGTTTGGTATCCATGTACTCGGCCTAAGATCATATTTTTTATTTCATCAAAAATTTGAGCAATATAGTGTGTTTAAGTGCATTAAAATAAAAAAAAGTGTATTTTTTCCACAAAAAATGCGTTTGAAAAATCGCTGCGCAAATACTGTGTGGAAAAAAAAAATGCAACACCCACCATTTTAATCTGTAGGGCCTTTGCTTTAACAATATATATAGTGTTTGGGGGTTCAACGTAATTTTCTTGCAAAAAAAAAATATGTTTTCATGTAAACAAAAAGTGTCAGAAAGGGCTTTATCTTCAAGTGGTTAGAAGAGTGGGTGACGTGTGACATAGGCTTCTAAATGTTGTGCATAAAATGCCAGGACAGTTCAAACCCCCCCCCCAAATGACCCCATTTTGGAAAGTAGACACCCCAAGCTATTTGCTGAGAGCAATGTTGAGCCCATTAAATATTTTTTTTTTTGGTCCCAAGAGATTGAATAATGAAAAAAAAAAAATAATATTTTATTTTACAAAAACTTGTCACTAAATGATATATTGCTCAAACATGCCATGGGCATATGTGGAGATACACCCCAAAATACATTCTGTTGCTTCTCCTGAGTACGGGGATACCACATGTGTGGGACTTTTTGGGAGCCTAGCCGCGTACGGGACCCCAAAATCCAAGCACCGCTTTCAGGCTTTCTAAGGGTGTAATTTTTTTTATTTCACTCCTCACTGCCAATCACAGTTTCGGAGGCCATGGAATGCCCAGATGGCACAAACCACCCCCAAATGACCCCATTTTGGAAAGTAGACACCCCAAGCTATTTGCTGAGAGGTATGGTGAGTATTTTGCAGATCTCGCTTTTTGTCACAATGTTTTGAAAATTGAAAAAAGAAAAAAAAAATTTTTTTTTCTTTTCTTTCTTCATTTTCAAAAACACATGAGAGCTGTAAAATACTCACCATGCCTCTCAACAAATAGCTTGGGGTGTCTACTTTCCAAAATGGGGTCATTTGGGGGGGTTTTGTGCTATTTTGGCATTTTATGGCCTTCGAAACTGTGATAGGTAGTGAGGAGTGAAATCAAAAATTTGCACCCTTAGAAATCCTGAAGGCGGTGCTTGGGTTTCGGGGCCCCGTACGCGGCTAGGCTCCCAAAAAGTCCCACACATGTGGTATCCCCATACTCAGGAGAAGCAGCAAAATGTATTTTGGGGTGCAATTCCACATATAACCATGGCATGTGTGGGCAATATATCATTTAGTGACAACTTTTTGAATAAATTTTTTTTATTTTTTTTTTTTTTTGTCTTTATTCAATCACTTGGGACTAAAAAAAAAAATATTCAACGGGCTCAACATGCCTCTCAGCAAATAGCTTGGGGTGTCTACTTTCCAAAATGGGGTCATTTGGGGGGGTTTTGTGCCATCTTGGCATTTTATGGTCTTCAAAACTGTGATAGGTAGTGATAGGTAGTGAGGAGTGAAATCAAAAATTTATGCCCTTAGAAATCCTGAAAGCGGTGCTTGGTTTTCGGGGTCCCGTATGCGGATAGGCTCCCAAAAAGTCCCACACATGTGGTATCCCCGTACTCAGGAGAAGCAGCAGAATGTATTTTGGGGTGTAATTCCACATATGCCCATGGCATGTGTGGGCAATATATCATTTAGTGACAACTTTGGGCAAAAAAAAAAAAAGTTTGTAATATTCCCGCAACTTGTGGCAAAATATAAAATATTCCATGTACTCAACATGCCTCTCAGCAAATAGCTTGGGGTGTCTACTTTCCAAAATGGGGTCATTTGGGGGGGTTTTGTGCAATTTTGGCATTTTATGGCCTTCGAAACTGTGATAGGTAGTGAGGAGTGAAATCAAAAATTTACACCCTTAGAAATGCTGAAGGTGGTGCTTGGGTTTCGGGGCCCCGTACGCGGCTAGGCTCCCAAAAAGTCCCACACATGTGGTATCCCCGTACTCAGGAGAAGTGGCAAAATGTATTTTGGGGTGCAATTCCACATATAACCATGGCATGTGTGAGCAATATATCATTTAGTGACAACTTTTTGAATACATTTTTTTTTTTTTTTTTTTTTTTTTTGTCTTTATTCAATCACTTGGGACTAAAAAAAAAAATATTCAATGGGCTCAACATGCCTCTCAGCAAATAGCTTGGGGTGTCTACTTTCCAAAATGGGGTCATTTGGGGGGGTTTTGTGCCATCTTGGCATTTTATGGCCTTCAAAACTGTGATAGGTAGTGATAGGTAGTGAGGAGTGAAATCAAAAATTTATGCCCTTAGAAATCCTGAAGGCGGTGCTTGGTTTTCGGGGTCCCGTATGCGGATAGGCTCCCAAAAAGTCCCACACATGTGGTATCCTCGTACTCAGGAGAAGCAGCAGAATGTATTTTGGGGTGTAATTCCACATATGCCCATGGCATGTGTGGGCAATATATCATTTAGTGACAACTTTGGGCAAAAAAAAAAAAAGTTTGTAATATTCCCGCAACTTGTGGCAAAATATAAAATATTCCATGTACTCAACATGCCTCTCAGCAAATAGCTTGGGGTGTCTACTTTCCAAAATGGGGTCATTTGGGGGGGTTTTGTGCTATTTTGGCATTTTTATGGCCTTCAAAACTGTGATAGGTAGTGAGGAGTGAAATCAAAAATTTGCACCCTTAGAAACCCTGAAGGCGTTGATTGGGTTTCGGGGCCCCGTGCGCGGCTAGGCTCCCAAAAAGTCCCACACATGTGGTATCCCCATACTCGGGAGAAGCAGCAAAATGTATTTTGGGGTGCATCTCCACATATAACCATGGCATGTGTGAGCAATATATCATTTAGTGACAACTTTATGAAAAAAAATTTTTTTTTTTTTTTTTTTGTCTTTATTCAATCCCTTGGGACTAAAAAAAAAAATATTCAATGGGCTCAACATGCCTCTCAGCAAATAGCTTGGGGTGTCTACTTTGTAAAATGGGGTCATTTGGGGGGGTTTTGTACTTCCCTGCCATTTTAGCACCTCAAGAAATGAGATAGGTAGTCATAAATTAAAAGCCGTGTAAATTCCAGAAAATGTACTCTAGTTTGTAGACGCTATAACTTTTGCGCAAACCAATAAATATACGCTTATTGGCATTTTTTTTTTACTAAAGACATGTGGCTGAATACATTTTGGCCCAAATGTTTGACTAAAATTGAGTTTATTAGATTTTTTTTTATAACAAAAAGTAGAAAATCTCTTTTTTTTTCAAAATTTTCGCTCCTTTTCCGTTTATATCGCAAAAAATAAAAATCACAGAGGCAATCAAATACCATCAAAAGAAAGCTCTATTTGTGGGAAGAAAAGGACGCAAATTTCGTTTGGTTACAAAATTGCATGACCGCGCAATTACCAGTTAAAGTAGTGCAGTGCGAAATTGAAAAAAGACCTCTGGTCCTTAAGCTGACAATTGGTCCGGGGCTAAAGTGGTTAAAGACCACAAAATAGCATAAACTTAATGCAGTTTCAGAAAACCAACCATTTTTTGTGAAGAAGGAAAAAAAACAGAGGGGGGCTAGTTATGAAATTCAAAACCAATAAAAAGCGATTCCTTTAACTTATTTTCTTATAGGATTAATACTGTAAACTAAAGCTGACTATCTGCAACAACATGGCTTTTTTACAATTTTCTCTTCTCTATATTTGGATGGACTGGTTTTTCTTTATATCATCCAATACCTCAAAAATTGACCATACACATGGGGAGGGCCTTTTCCATTAATTCAATTTTAGCCACTTAGCAAGGCAAACGCGTTATTAGTTGATGGCAAATTGAAACCAAATTGTACTACCAGCTTATAACGAGTATGAACAACATAACAGTCATAATGCAGTGATATTGTGCAAGACTGGGATACACTGAGATATTTGCAGATATACCAGTATCCAGTCTATCCAACACATGCCAAGACCATGTCCATTAATCGCACCTTGAGGTCAGCAACATCTACAAAAAAATTAACAACACATTATTATTAATATTAAAATGGGTTATCTATTGCTGTATGATCAAGGTGGTTTACAAGAAAATACTGATGCATGTGTCTTCAGGTACTGGAGTATGTGTCTGTCAGTGCCATTGTGCATATACCCTTAGGGGTATGCCACTTTTATGTACAGCTTTCTGGACCATGTAAAAGATGTAAGCAAATGCTTCTTTATATCTTAGGCTTCTTCTACTGTGCGCCGTTTGTACTACACAAGGGCAACAGTTTTTCCTAAAGATTTGACATTGCTTTAAATCTTAGCCCATCTTTTACATATCACCGCTTATTAACCAGTTGCCGTCCGCCCTATGGCAGTTTTACTGCTACATGGCAGCAGCTGTGTGGCAGATCACATGATCACAAGGCATATCAGTTTTGACAGGTGGAAGGGCTGTATTCTGTGTCTCTGCTTAGCAGGGAAAGCAGCACACTGTGTACACAAAAACACTGGCTAGGCACACAGATAACCCTTTGAGTGCCCTAGATGTTAACCCCTTCCTCGCCAGTGTCATTAGTACAGTGACAGTGCATATTTTTTTAGCACTGATCACTGCATTAGTGAGTCAGGTTTCCGGCAAAGTGTCAAGTGTCAGAATGTCTGCCGCAATTTCGCAGTCCTGCTGTAATTTGTAGTATAAAAATAAATAAAAATTCCATAAATATATGTCATAGTTTGTAGACTCTACGTTTGCGTAAACCAATCAACATAGGTTTATTGGGATTTTTTTTTTTACCAAAAACATGCAGCAGAATACATATCGGCCTAAATTTATGAAAAAATATTATATTTTTTTTTTTCTTTTTAATTGGATGTGTTTTATAGCAGAAAGGGAAACATTTTTTCTTTTTTTTTCTTTTTTTTTAATAGTCGGCCTTTTTTTGTTTATAGTGCAAAAAAATAAAAAATGCAGTGGCGAGCAAATACCATCAAAAGAAATCTCTATTTGTGGGGAAACAATGACATATGTTATTTGGGTACACCATTGCTTGACTGCGCAATTGTCACTTAAACTGATGCAGTGCAATATCACTAAAAATGGCCTTGTCATGAAGCGGGGAAAATCCTCCAGAGGTCAAAAGTGCTTATTATGGCCTTGGGTAAAACATTTTACTGGGTTCAAACTAATAATTACTTTATTTTTTGGGCCAGTGTCTCATATACACATATATATATATATATATATATATATATATATATATATATATATATATATATATATATATATATAAGTTATTAGCTACTGTGTGGCTGTGCAAATTTAATTTCCGTAAGCAATTTTTGTGAATTCTAACAGTATATTTTCCATCTTGGGTATAACCTTATTAAAAAAAATATATGTATTTCAGAAAGAACAAATATACCTACATATTTGGAGCTGTGTTAAATGTTAGCATGTAATTGAATTTATAGTTGGCTTATTTGCATAGGCATCTTCTTCCAGCAGTAATTGCACAGCTAAATGACCGTTACAGTTACAAAGATTATCACAGCTTCAAAAAACCAAGCCTGATCTTTGGTGCCCTCAATTATTCTGATTCATATTGAATCCTTTTTTATAAAGCAATAGCACAGATAAGTAAATTTTTCTTTAAACATACCCAATGAGAGATCGAGGTCGTTTTAAGTTTAGTACCATTTTGCTGCATTTGTCAGCATAAAAAAACTACATAAAAAACATTATAATAATAATATTAATAGTATGTTTATACTGTACTGTAATACACAGTGGAGCATCATCAGAGCTGCATGGCAATATAGATGAAACTGAACATTTTTGTTTTTATTATGGTTTTCTGAATGCCAATTAAAAGGGATAGATCACCAGAATGTTACAGAATTAAAAATGATTTTATGATCTATAGCAAAAGGAGTATTGTATTAATGATATGATGAGAAAGTACAGAGGGGATATTCTGTCATTAGACAGAAAAGCCTCTTCTGTGCCTCCTCTCTGGTTTTGTTTAATTTGTCACATTATGGAGGCCTGACCTTGGGCTCATTCACGTTAGTGCAGCATGGCAGTGCACACATGTTAACATGTTTTTTGTGCATTGATGTGTATTGGGTTCAGGTAGCCTATTCAATTTGAATGAACTAGTCCGCATACTGCTACTCTTAAGAAAAAAAATACATTAAAAAAACAAACAAAAAACTGCACCATTTTCACCAATGTACAACACTCAAAGGGGGGAATTGAACTTCTTCCCAGATGCCTACATGCCGTACATATGCATCAATGGTCAGCCAAGGTTGAGCTCTCTCGATCTTTGACAGCGATTAGGTGCCAGCTGTGACCGCAAAAAATAAGTGGTCACATGATTGACGGTCATTTCCCGCCCCCCAAACGTACAGACCCTATTAAAGGGACGTCAGGGGCTGGGTGAGAATGAGTTAATAAAGGTACAAAGACACATTTCTGGTGAAAATTTCCTCAAGAACTACTTGCACCTAATTTAGGCAAGCATCTAGGACAGTTTTGATAAAATTTCCAAAATGTGCAGCGCATTCAGGAAGTTCTAGCTACCGCCAAATATGAATCAATCGCTGTGGCATTGACAGATTCTTAAACATTTACTGCTTACTCTTATATCAGGAAACTGTGAGTTAAAGAGAAGTATAGCTTTTAAAAAAAATGATACTCCCCTAGGTGGGTGCAACATCAGTCCGATGCTGCTTCTAAGATTGAGAACTCAGTGCTCGGCTCTCCGTCTTCAGTGAACTGGCTTTCTGCTTTGCCACTCCAGCGCTCACTAGAGCCCTGGGCTGTGGAGGGGGCACGACGAGCTTGCCCAGGCTGAGCCAGCTGTCTGTCCATGCATCTGGGTGGTTCCTGACTGTAAAGAACAGTGGTGTCTAGAGCAGTAGTCTCAAAACTGTGGCATGGGGGCTAGATGTGGCCCCTTGCTTGATTTTTTTCTGACCCTTGGGGCATTCTCACCGCCACTGTCAGCAACAGTGGGATAAATCCTGCCACTTGCACCGACAATGGGACACTATGCTTCCCATTGATATCAGTGATGGAGCGCTATTCCTCCCACTGAAGCCAATGATGGGACACCATTCCTCCCATTGATACCAATTATGGGGCACCATTACTAACACCAATGGTGAGACACTATTCGTCCCAATGACACCAATGATGGGACACTATTCCTCCCATTAATGCCAACATCGGGGCACTATTTCTCCCCCTAATGCCTTAATGATGGCGCATGGTTTGCTCCTAATGGCGCCAAGACATTTTCTTCTGCCACTGGCCACAGTCCGGCCCCCCTAAAGTTTGAAGGACAGTAAACTGGCCCTTTGTTTAGGAAGTTTGGAGACCCCAGATCTAGAAACTGCACTGGCTCAGTAACAAACTTGCTCACGGTCAGCTGAAAAGTGGTCACCGGAGTGCAGAGCTAACTGCACTTCTTTGATCCATAGGAGAAGTAGGGCCAAAAAAGCTTTGCTCATACTTCTTTTAAGACTAGCTCAGAGTCAGTATGGCAGTACTCAAAGGGGGACATGGCTGTGCTGGGACACTATTCTGTATGTGACCGCTTTCTACATGGTACTTTAAACCTCCTCCCCCATTCAGCTGGAATATTCCCCAGCAATAAATCTACATGTAAACAAAGGACCTGGGAATAGTGGTGATGTCATTACCTAATATGGCAATGGGCATATTTGGGAAATTACTTTCAATTGGTTTGGTGGAGCCTGATGAGTAACTGAAAGACTAGTTCCCTATCAGGTCCACTTTACATTTGATTGAGCGAAATGAACACTCTGAGTGCGGGTACCAACAGGTACATATACCGTTTCTGACAGGTACATGAATAGGATGCAAGCACCACAACTTTCGGTGCTGTGCCCCTACAGATTTGTTAAAGGTGTCTATAAAACCCTTTATGAATTCCCTGGAGAGGGTGTGTTTGCTCATTTTGGAGTCCAATAATGTAGCTGCCTTTTTGATTACTGTCAAAATATGTGTTGGGTGCCATTTAAAATGAATGGCAGATCACAACAACCCACATGTGTCCATGTGTTAATTTATATTATGGTAACATGTACATTACCACAATAAATATATGTGCATGTGGCCTTTGACTCCAGTTTCAACAATTACAATCGCCCCGTAATTCATGGCCATTAAAGCAGCGTCTTTGGACAGCAGAATAGCAGTTGGCATGGCTTAGCCATGAAGTCAAGGCCTGTGAACTGAAATTTTATCAAAGTAAGCCGAAATAAAACGTTTCTTGATCGAGATCAGGCTCAGGTAAGTATAAGGGAGGCTAAGGAGAGCTGCACACAGAAGGTTTTTTACCTTAATGCAGAGAATGCGTTAATGTAAACAAAACCTTCTACCTTTATAACCACTTTATTACTAGTAGAAGAAATTGTAGGAAATGGTTGCGTTACTGCCTTGTAAATAAGGTAGGGCTTTACATTACAGCAAAATAAGTGTGAATCTCATAATAGTTTGACTCCTTTATATGAAATTGACTCCAGAAAATAAAGTATTTGTGCCGTTGCTTTTTAAAGAGGTTTCAAAAATTGTTGAACCAAAGAATTACATTTTGTTCTCAATAGACAGCTTAATGTTTAAACCCTAGCAATGTACAGTAGTTGTATCTACTTGATGCCGGTAGAGGCGGAAGTGACGTCAGCGCGGGAATTCTAAGTGACTCTCCCGTGAGGCGATTTCTTGGGAATAGAACTACAACTGAGTGTTAATGGGATCCCAATGAGCATACGGAGTTATAAACACCCCTTAACCCCAATTGGTGGAGGCTGTGGATCGGGAGAGAGAAAAGCCAGGGACACCCACAGCAGTTTGCAGATCGGTTCCCATTAAAGTTTTATTACTTCATTCTGTGATGGAAGTGTGACATCCCTTAACCCTAACTGGTGGAGGCTGTGGATTCGGGAGAGAGAGAAGCCAGGGACACCCACACCAGCTTGCTGATTGGTTCATCAAAAAGCTACATATGCTTTACCTTCTGGTAAGCGCATAGGGATCTAGGGTGTCGGGCACTTCACACTGATTGTATATACAAGTCACCGAGGTGTACAATTTTGAATCACGTCTGGATGGGCGCAGTGCCATTTTCTTACTTTTACTGCCAGAGGACTTTTCATTTAGTCTGTTTTTCTTTTGAGCCAGTATTATCACTATACGAACTATAATACTAGATTTGCTTTGTCTTTATTTTTATGTTTATGATCCTGTGTCACATTTGGGTTCAGATCTTAATCAATTGTGTGTGTATATAATTTGATTTATTTGGATAGGGACGTTAGTTTTATAATGTTCTAGCTTAATTTGGCGCTGCTCTTTTGTACAATAGTTGTATCTACTGTTTGATTAAATTACATTATATGTGTAAAGACTAATTGTAGCTCAAATCGGTCAACATCGACCAGTGAGAGGGCTTTTGTTTTTACTATGGTTTGTAAACTAGGGTTGAACATTTTTTCTGACAAAAAATGAAATGCATACAGTGCCCTGAAAAAGTATTCAAACCCCTTGAAATGTTCTACATTTAGTCATATTACAACCAAAAACATAAATGTAATTTTTTCGAATTTTATGTGATGGACCAACACAAAGTGGCATATAATTGTGAAGTGAAGGAAAATTTATAAATGGCTTTCAACATTTTTTTTTAAAAATAAATATGTGAAAAATGTGGCGTGCATTTGTATTCAGCACCCTGTACTCTGATACCCCTAACTAAAATCTAGTGGTACCACTTGCCTTCAGATGTCACCTAATTACTAAATAGAGTCCACCTGTCTGTAATTTATTATCAGTATAAATGCAGATGTTCTCTGAAACCCTTGGAGAATTTTTAGAGAACAAACGGCATAATGAAGGCCAAGGAACACACCAGACAGGTCAGTGTTAAAGTTGTTGGAGAAGTTGGAAAGCAAGGTTAGATTATAAAAAAAAAGCCCAAGCTTTGAACATCTGACAGAGCACTGTTCAATCCATCATCCAAAAATGGAAAGAGTATGGCACGATTGCAAGCCTACCAAGACATGGCAGTCCACCTGAATGGACAGGCCGGGCAAGGAGAGCAATAATAAGTGAAGCAGCCTAGAGGCCCATGGTAACTCTGGAGGAGCTGCGGAGATCCACAAATCTGGCCTTTATGGAAGAGTGGCAAGAAGAAAGCCATTGTTGAAAGAAATCCATAGGAAGTCTCATTTGCAGTTTGCGAGAAGCCATGTGGGGGGACACAGCAAACATGTGGAAGAAGGTGCTCTGGTCAGATGAGATCAAAATGTAACTTTTGGCCTAAAAGCAAAACACTGTGTGGTGAAACACTAACACTGCACATATCCTTGAACACACCATCCCCACTGTGAAACATGGTGGTGGCAGCATCATGTTGCAGGGATGCTTTTCTTCAGGAGGGACAGGGAAGCTGGTCTGAGTTGATAGGAATATGGATGGAGCCAAATACAGGGCAATCTTGGAAGAAAACCTTTTAGAGTCTGCAAAGGACTTGAGACTGGGGCAGAGGTTCACCTTCTAGCAGGACAACGACCCCAAACATACAGCCAGAGTTACAATGGATCAAAGCATATTCATGTGTTAGAATGGCCCAGTCAAAGTCCAAACCTAAATCTAATTGAGAATCTGTGGCAATAATTGAAAATTGCTGTTCGCTGATGCTCTCCATCCAATCTGACAGAGCTTGAGCTATGTTGCAAAGAAGAATGGGCAAAAATGTCACTCTCTAGGTGTGCAAAGCTGGTAGAAACATACCCAAAAAGACTTGCAGCTGTAATTGCAGCGAAAGGTGGTTCTACAGAGTATTGACTCAGAGGGGCTGAATACAAATGCACGCCACACTTTTCACATTTATTTGTAAAAAAAATTGAAAACCATTTATCGTTTTCTTTCCACTTCACTTGGCACTTTATGTTGGTCTATCGCATGAAAGCCCAATAAAATACATTTACCTTTTTGGTTGCAACATGACAAAATGTGGAAAATTTCAAGGGGTATGAATACTTTTTCAAGGCAGTGTAGTTAGTCTGATTGAAAAAAAGACGCAAGTCCGTCTAGTTCAACCAATTAAAAAAAAAAGAAGAAAAAAGAGAGAACCTCCGTATACACAATCCTATAGCCACACTTAATCCAGAGTAAGGCAAAAAAAAACAATAAGCCATAGTCCAATTTGCTGTAGCAGGTAGGGGTGCAACGGATCGTCACCGATCCGTGATCCGAACGGGTCAACCCGATCTGCGGAGCGCTCCGCTGCCTCGGCCATAGGAAAGGCCGTGGCTTCGGCGTAGCTCTGGAGCGGCGGCCATCTTGGAACACCCGGCGGCTGCCCCTGTCTCGTCAGGAAGTGACGTTTCGTCGTCGCCATCTTGCTACACCGAACACTCCTGCACAGTAATGATAGTGAGAAGGCACCGGAGTTTTAGATTTCAGTTATTTTCAACGCAAAATGAAGCTTATATGCTTAAATACTGCATATAAGCTACGTTTTGTATTGAAAATAATTGTGAAATCTAAAACTCTGTGGGTGGGTGTAACAAGATTTGTCTTTTTTTTTTGCTGATCCGAAAAATGATCCGATCTGAGGAACGGTCCGATCCGTGAGTTTTTTGATCCGTTGCACCCCTACTAGCAGGGGAAAAGTACCTTTCTGATTCCCCATGAGGCATTCAGATATTCCCTGGATCAATTACCCCTGTGTTATTACATATAAATATGAGCATACAGTTATATTTTGTGCATTTAGGAAAAAATCCAGGCTTTTTTTTATTTATTTTTTTATTTTATTTTTTTTAACAATTTACTCTTCCACATTTTCACAGCTTTTACTGTGAAGACATCATTCCATATTTTGAGGTCAAATCTCTTTTCTCCAGATATAAAGAGTCCCCCCTTGTCCTTTGTGATGACCTAAGTGAATAATCTCTAGATATCCACTGACCAAAACGCAGTATACGGCTCTGCACTACTGGGACAATGATGAAATGCTTTAATGTTTATTTAATCATAGTTGAAATGTATTTTACAGAGCTCTACTGCTTGGCTTGGCATGTAACCCTAACCTAAAGGAAGTGTCTCTAGATCTCAGCAATTGTGAGGTAAGAAACAGATGTCTACCTATACACATGGTCAAGAAATTGGTTCTAGTTTTGGAAAATTACGAAATTATAAAGAATATATCAAGTTAGTTGACTTCTTTATATAATATGGACTTGCACTATGATCTTTCTTTATGCTTTGTGAGCCATACATGTGGATTGTATTTCATCATAACCACCGCGCTCTTACCAGCTCAGTTATGTATTGTGCTGGTCCCCTAATTACTGCATAAGGTCAACTATTATGTTTTTTCCTCCTCTTTCAAGACTGAAAATGGAACAATCATTAAAATACATTTTGTGAGCCCCAAAGGAATTCTTCATGTAATTCCCTTAAATCAATTATTTCAGAGCTCTTGACATGCTCTGAATTGTTTCATGCTTATTACAACTGGTATAATTATTTTTTCATAAGGCTGACGCTTTACTGATATTGGTGTAATACATTTTATGGTGGTGGTTTTAATTTTTTGAGTGAATTATGCATAATTGAAATGTGGCTATACCTTGGTACAGATCCTTTATCTGCATTAATTCATAACAACCAGTCACATGTAATCAGATAGTAACCATCAAAATAATGAAGACATGTCATGTAGTGTGCATTAAATCACTGCATTTTTATTTTTTGCACTCTTTACTATAGTGCCAGTTCACATTCGTTATTGGCCTATTACACCGAAATCTAACTATTTGTGTTCTGTCCTGCTCCCTGGGATCCCCCCAAAACCGTGTACTTTTCTGGTTCTGTTGCACCTCCTTTACCCACTGTGCCTCATTGTTGAGACTGCCCATCATAGCAATGGGACAGCAGCGAGACACAGACGATGGAAGGAAACAGCCCAGAGACAGAAACTGGTATGTGGGAGAAATGCATACTAGTATTTGGGGATCCCGGATAGAAGAACAGACTTGGAGTGCAGGAACCTGGAGTTGCCTACAAGAAAAGGTAAGTATAACATTTTTTAATTGTCACAGTTTCAATAAAACGTATGTTTTATATATTTACAGCATATTTACAAAACATACACTATATTGTCAAAAGTATTGGGATGCCTGCCTTTACACACACATGAACTTTTAATGGCATCCCAGTCTTAGTCTGTAGGGTTCAATATTGAGCTGGCTCAACCTTTGCAGCTATATCAGCTTCAACTGTTTTGGGAAGGCTGTCTACAAGGTTTAGGAGTCTATGGGGATATTTGACCATTCTTCCAGAAGCACATTTGTGAGGTCAGGCACTGATGTTGGATAAGAAGGCCTGGCTTGCAGTCTTTGCTGTAATTCATCCCAAAGTTTTTCTATTGGATTGAGGTCAGCTGCAGGCCAGTCAAGTTCCTCCACCTCAATCTCGCTCATCCATGTCTTTATGGACCTTGCTTTGTGCACTGGTCCAAATCATTTGGTGGAGGATGAATTATGGTGAATTATAGTAACTTGACTGGCCTGCACAGAGTCCTGACCTCGACTTGATGGAACACCTTTGGGATGAATTGGAACGGAAACTGTGAGCCAGGCCTTCTCGTCAAACATCAGTGCCCGACCTCATAAGTGCTCTCCTGGAAGAATGGTCAAACATTTCCATAGACACACTCCTAAACCTTGGACCGCACTCCAAGAAGAGTTGAAGCTGCAAAGGGTGGGCCAAATCATAAATGAACCCTATGGACTAAGACAGGGATGCCATTAAAGTTTATGTGCGTCTAATGGCAGGTGTCCCAATACTTTTGACAATATATTGTATATATGTCTTGTAAGGAAGATCAGTATGATAGGATTTAGTTCTAGGTTATTAGGGGGGGGGGGGGGTAGCAAGCTCTTATCCAGAGTAAAATACAAACGGCTAATTACCTGCTGATTGCTAATTTCCAAAAAAAAAAAAAGTTCTTGCTGTTCTTGTGGTTTGGTCAATATAAATGATCCGTTATGATTCATATAAGCAGTTTTAACAGTGTGACTATTTGGTATGCCCATCATATTTTAGACTTGCTTGACTTTTAAACAAGTAGCGCATCGGTATGTCACCTGTAATTTTACAGTGCCAAGTAACAAGAGTAGTATCAGAAATGTAAAATTATTGAAATGAATACTATATTTGCATTCTTGGCAAATCTAAAAGTTGTGTGAAAAAGATTCATGTGAATTTGACACCAAAGATATGTTCCCTGGAATTTGGCTTAAACAGCATTTGGTTGGCATTTAGATGTTCAAACTATACATGTGCACCTTATAACTATACAGTATAGTAGTGCAAGTTCTAGAAAGCCTGTGAGATTTTTCTCATATTCTCCATCACACACTTGCTCTTCACATTCTATCCACTTTTGAAAAGCTGCTTTGCCACCCTGAAGACTGAGGAGGTGAACAGAAGTCACTCAAAACGTCATCTTCTAAACCTAGTGCGTACTGCACATTGCTAGAGATTGACCTACAGCTGGCAATAGCAAATAAGAAATTGGTACAAGCAGTGCACATTCGGGGGAATTTAGTAAAGCCTGACACCTTTCTGGAGATAAAGTATTGTTTGGCCGGCTTTGTTGCTCAATGATAAGGGACTATAAAATTGTGTGCCACATCCAGTATTAAATAGAAAAGGAGGATGTCCCCTGTGTGGTGGACTTTTAAGGCACACAGTTTTTTGCCCAAGAGAGAGTTTTAAATAGAGTATTGATATAAGTATAAAAAATGTTTTTGGAATAAAAACAGCATAAAGATAAATGCATTAAAAGTAGAGTGTCTAGACACCATCGAAATTCAACAAAATACATAAGTATACATCAACGTTATGAATGATTACTCAAACCCTACGCGTTTCAGAGATGTATATGGTTTTCCTCCTTCAAGGGTGAGAGTACAGGGAGAAAAAGCACTATTTGTAAGTACAATAAAACATATTTAGTATGTCAAACATTACAACTCATGGTAATATAGGATAAAGAGCACGGTAGAACAAGAGAAGACAAAAACAAATGAGCAACTTACAGACATGTGGATGCTGTGTGTG